>MTQE01003428.1:4243767-4268971 GCA_014337955.1 Aspidoscelis marmoratus
TTCTATCCCGCCCCATACCCGAAGGTCTCTGGGTGGGTAACAACCATTAATACTGATACTGCTAGCAACAGTAAACATATTTAAAGGAACCAGTGGTCATGCCAATTTTCCCTAAGATGATGTAGAAAAGGCTGTGGTTTCTGGGAATGAAACCACCTTTTATTTCAAGACAGAAATGTATTTCTATTTTTATCCCATCCTGTATCCCACCCCAAATGTCTTAGGGTGACTTACAGCAATAAAAACAAACTAAAAGAGCCACTAAAAACAATGACAGTGCTTGAAGTTAGGGGTTGGAAGCTAATTCCTTGCCAAAGGCTTAGTTTTTGAATAGTTGTCTTTGCCAGTTTTCTAATTGCATATAAAGAACATGCCTGACACACCTCAGGAGGGGAGTCTGTTCATAGTCTAGGGGCTACCACTGAGAAGACCCTATCTTAGAAGATGCCCTTTCTGAGAACACTTGTTCCCAAAATTTGAGGAATGCATTTTTACCAAATATTGAAGCACGGCACATAAAGTAATTTATACTGTATCATGCAATTCCTTATTATATGAAAATCAAAAGAATGCTTCATCGGGGATTTTCAAAGATTTTCTGCAGCCCTAGATCATATTTAGTATAAGTGTTTTTGCAAAAAGTTTCTTAATAAAGGATTAGTTTTGAGGGAAGTGAACAATACTTACCATTCACCAAACTGCACAGCTTTCAACACTCCAACAGCAGCTGTACTCTGCCAGTCAAACCCTTGGCCAACATGATCAGCATGTGCTCTTGTCCTGTCTTCAAAGAGAACTTCGCGGGGTTCACTGGTCCGAGGTAGATACTGAAGGTTTTTTATTTCATTCATTGATCTATGAGGTAGAGTAAAGCAAGGAAAGAGCCTGTTAGAATGTATGAGAAAGACTGGTGCATTTTTAAAAAATAATGAAAAAAAGCTTCCCAATTTTTAAAAATCTTATACAGTTTTCTCCAATTCACCTAAACATTGTGGATTCAGAAACTCAAAACAAATGAAAACCAAAACTTACAAAGACAAGCAACAATACCACACTATAAATAGTTGATATCCAGAGATGTGTGTACAGTTCTGATAAATTAAATATCAAGTGTAAAATGGCAGCGAGTAGTTAAGGAGCAAATTCCAATCGTATACTAGTGAAATGAGTAACACTGTATACATTTATTCTTTTTCTGTATCTCTGCCATTTTTAAGGACTATACTCAATACTAAATACTACTAAAGCCTCCTCTCTTACAAGAAACTTTCTCAGTCATTACGTAAAATACAGCAATGTTTATAACCTGGATCTGAGTATACTGATGTGGTCCTATCTATCCTGCAGCACTAGCACCATGTTTGTGATCAGCAATTCCAAAAAACAAGCAAGCTTCCTTTAGGTATCTTGAACACTATTACCTTTAAAACAACACCTGAAAAAAGAAATGATCAATACATTGCTTTTCATACAAGAATTTTACAAAAGTGACTGGCTACATGTACAAATTTCAAGTACATTACTGAAGTGTTTGTCTCTTCAACTGTACCTAGAATTCAATCATAAGCATCTATTTCCTGAATCAACACGTTTCAGGAAAACGACGATAACAAAAAGAGTTCTCTACACTTTGTAAAGTGGTACATGTCAAACTTAAAAACAATGGTTGTGTTTGCTTAGGTATGCTGTCACCTCGCAAATTCACTCAGAAAGACCAGTCCACAGTTGCATTTTTATATCAATAAAGGTAGTGATCCTTGGTCTCCAAAGAAAATGGAAGAAAGTAACAAGATACCATAGTAACAAATTCCAAATAATGTTTTCAACAAGGAAGGGGAAAATTAGATCTTGAAATCCATTGCTATTGAGCATCACTAACCAACATACAAGAGATAAGGCCCTGTCCGGTGGAATTTGCACAAATACCACACTGGAGGTACACAGAAACAAGAAGGACAATAAGAGAAGACTATACATTCAGTTAACTGAAGAATGAGAATCCATTTTTGTTGGGATATTCATCTAGAAACTAGAAATATCCAATATGGACTTTGCATATCAATTTTGTCTCAGCTACAAAACTTTCCTTAAAAAAAAGTATTACCTGCGCCGCTTGAACGGTGACTTTGGCATATCAGCTGTTGGAATCATCTGTTCTCCAGGTCTTACCCACATTATGGGGCCATCATCACTTTGTGACCTGCACTGAAGCCTGAGGCTAGAAAGAGTACCCCAAGGCAAAGTCATCTATGTATCACAGAAGAAAGCAAAACCAAATGGTGAACAAGACAGAAACATGGTTCCATTAATGCAATAAACAAAAATCTACTCATAAACACACACGTCTTTCCCATGCTTACCATCACTTTAATATTAAGTTAAGTAATAACAGCAGGCTCATAATATTATCTCCCCACACTACATTTTCCAGTGTTTAGCAGGGTACAGATACTTATCTTCATTCTCGTCCCTGTATCACAAATAAAAGACTTATAGACACATTTCAGTTGGCTTAAAAGCTGGTTATGGCACTAGTGGTCAGGGAGCCGGACTCTTGTCTGGGAATACCAGGTTCGATTCCGCCCTCCCCCATGAAGCTAACTCGGTGACCTTGGGCAAGTCACAGTCTCTTCTGAGCTCTCACAACTCCACCTACCTCACAAGGTGTTCTGTTGTGGGAAGAAGAATAGAAAGCTTTGTCAGCTGCTTTGAGTCCCTTTAAAATGGGGACTCTTCTTCTAAAACCACCTTGGACACCCTAGTTGATGGTGCAGGATTACCATGCTGGAGCTCTTGGTTCTCTTAGTGACTTTTATACCATTCACCATGGTATCCTTCTGAAAAGGCTACAGAGTTTCATAGTTGGAGGAACCACATTGTGATGGTTCCACTCTCATCTCCAAAGTTGATATTAAAGAGTGATAGTTAGGGAATCTTACTCAATACCTGAAGAATTAACTTGTAGAGTTTTACACAGATCAATATTGTCTCCTATACATCTATCTGAAGCCACTGAAAAAGGTCATCAAGAGATTTGGAGTGAGATCCCATTAATAGTCAGTTGATACCCAGCTCTATTTCTCTGTACCATCTGAATCAGATGGTACAGTGCTCAGAGTTAGTGGATGGGTGTCAATAAATTGATACTGAATCCACACAAGACCAAGATACTGTGAGTTCATGGAGTATGGAGACATCCTGTTCTCAATGGAGTTGCACTGCTCTGGAGGGGAGACTTGTAGAACCTGGGTGTGCTCCTGAACTCCACATTGACACTTGAAGCTCACGTGGAGGCAGTAGCCAGAAGCGCCTACTTCCAGCTACAGCTGGTTCATCAACTACAGCTCTTTCTTGACAGTGATGACCCGTCCATAGTATAATCTGGATATTACTAGAGCATGGATTACTATCATAATGCACTGTATGTGGGGCTGCTCTTGAAGAACATAAGAAGCTGCAGCTGATGCAGAAGATTAGCAGTAAGACTGCTGGCTAGGACCACTGGCCAGACAAAGTGCATTGGTTGCCTATTGCTACTGAGCCCAATTTAAGGTCTTAACATTAATTTATGAAACCCTCAACAACTTGGGTCCCAGGTATCTAAAGGGACACCTTGTCCTGCCCATACTTGAAGATCTCCTAGTGAGGACTTCTTGGTTGTACCACTATCTAAACCTGTAAGAGGGGTTTCCTTCTGAGATGCGTCATGCACTATCACCATATAGATTCAGAAAATTTAAACGCACCTCTTTCTTTACCCTGGTCGTTACTTAATGGAACAATTTTCCCTTCTTCTTTCAGGCACTGCTGTTGTTGTTTTATTGGTTTCTTTTTTAAACCATTGTTTTTATCATAACTCATGCTGAGCCCTTCATGTATAAGGTGGGATATAAGTAATAAATAAATAATAAACATAATTAATTCTTACTCTAAGAAATGGTGATTCTTCGAGCATATCAAGAAATTCTGGGAAATAGTCTCCAACTTCTTCATCTACTGCTCCAACAAGACTGATCTGCCTCATTGGACCTGCTCTGTACGTTCCACAGCAGTAAGTTCGACTAACCTGTAAAACAAAAGTAGCCTTTCACCCCATGCCATTAAAATAATCATGTTTATTTGTTAAACTGACTTTTAAAAAAAGCATGTAAACTGCTTTGAGAGCTGAATATGGGAAGCAGTATATAAATCTATTAAAGAACAGCAGCTGATGAAGAACTAGAGGGGAAAAAACTCCCTGCATGTTGATAAAAGCAGAGCAGACAACTGTCAGGGCACAAACGTAGACCTAGAAAGTATCAAAACCAAAATTAATACTCCTAAAGCTGTGAAGCTCACACAGCGCAAGCTTCACATCTGCCCCACTCCCACCCCACGAAAGCTAGGAATGAGATCCTAGCAGCAGTGTGTTTGTGCGTGCGCACACACGTGAGTGCGTGCATAAAGGGGATTTTCAACCATGTACTATGACACGCTGCACTGAAAACAACTTCCATGAATTCTGGATCACAGAAGCATGTCATTTCCACACCTCTCCATATACTCATACATTTAATTTTTCTTCCTAGTTTGCTTATCACATCCTTCTCTCTACTTTCTCTAGCATGTCTTCCTATTGGAAGATCTGTACTTCACGCTGACTTCTGATTGCTTCCAAACTGGTTCCACTATGCAGCTTCACTGAGGACTTGCATAGGCAGTTGTTAGGTACCATTAAGTTGTGACCAACTCCTTGTTGACTGCATGGACATCTCCATAGGCACCTCTATGAAGTTTTCTTGGCAGACATACAGAAGTGGTTTGCCATTGCCCTCTTCTGGGGAAAGGCTGGGGATTGAACGGGTGACCCTCTGCTTTCCAAGAAGTTTGCTTTACTACTGAGCTATAGAACCCCAAGCAATTTCCATACTGGCCATCAAAAAATTCAAAGTGTCCATACATCACTCACCTCAAATCAAGGGCTTAACCTCTCAGGGATTAAACATGTACTCTGCAAATATTTATTTATCAATAGATGAATTCATATATTTCCCAACTGCTACCAGAAAAGACCAGAAGACCCATCTTGCCTGTGAGGATTGGCATTGGTCCCACCCTCTCTCAACTCCATATGTGAGGGAAGTGGAGAAGAGTCAGTGGCCTGCATCTCTGGCATATCCATACAAAAACGAACATGTTCAGAAACCATTCTTATCTAGTTACTTACTTTCTGCCTACTTCCACATGACTTGAGGTGGCTCTCCTGAAATCTCAGGCTAAGTACTATACAATGTAAGCAATAAATAAAGTTCTTTTGTTGTTGTTTAAGTTCTCCTCATGAAAGGGAAAGAGCCTGATGCCCAGGAGAGCCGCCAATTTTTGTGACCTTTCCCATAGCTATCTTGGCTGCAACTCACCAGTATTATGTGCCAGCACACGGGAGAACTTCCGTTCATAAACCGATTCAGGACTGTGCAGCCCTAATAGAGGAAGATACACTCAACAACCAAGGCCCACAAAAGATCCAAAAGGACTTCTCTCTATTTTCTCCCATTAAGTAAAGTGAAAGAATGTTGCATATTCTGCCAGCTCAATTTAGGATACTGATTCTGACCTATAATTAATGAAGTGGTTCAAATAATTAATGGTGTGGTAAAAGTAAATCCCCTAGTGTTCACTTTCTTCTGAGCAAGCAGAGGAGATGTATTATTGAACACA
This sequence comes from Aspidoscelis marmoratus, assembly GCA_014337955.1. NCBI lineage: Eukaryota > Metazoa > Chordata > Lepidosauria > Squamata > Teiidae > Aspidoscelis > Aspidoscelis marmoratus. The sequence continues at coordinate 4,249,465 of MTQE01003428.1, forward strand.
TTTTTGCATCATCCTTTGTAAGTGTACAAGGGCAATTTAAAAACAATCTTGATTAAATACTATTTTCACTCGGGGTTAGTGAAATATTAGCTTCAAACATGCCTACAACTCCAAGAGCAAAAAAATAGTAAAAACCTCTTCACTTCAAGCAATACATACAGAATAGTTATTTCAACTACTGTTTTCAAGCTGGACCCTTAATTCATTCCCAACCAGAGATCTGTACCTAATAACAAAGCTTGAAAAAGAACTGTTGCTACCGTGATTTCAAGAAGATTAACATTTTTTCCTCTAGTGTACCTGCTGCTTTGTGAGTTATTGGGCAAATTCAAGACAACCATCTAAAACTGTAAGCCACACATAAAATGACTTTCTCAGGTCTTCAAATCGAGACTCTCAAATAAGAGTTGCTCATTAAACTTTACCCAAGTGTATGATTTGAAACTCTGCTTTTAAAAGATCTGCCATGTGTGTAAAAGATAGTTCAAACCAATTTCTCCCCACTATATCAGCTAAGGTAGATGAAAAATAAGTATCTATTAGAATTATACGGTGTCTCTGGTGAATTTTCTGAAATGTTAATGCTTTTTTAATGGGGTGTTTTACTCACAACGCTTATCTGCTTGCCACAGTCTCGTCGAGCACCTAGAAAAGGCTCTTGAGTTGACTGCAAATAATTCTAATCAATACAGTTATCCCTCATATAACATTAGTTCAAACAATGAACTTACATAGTACTAGTAACTGCCATGTTTCCATTGACAGCAATTTCTTATGTGTCATTTGGGAACATGTCACTGTTTGCATCATCACTTCATTTACTTAGAACATTTTTAATACCTTTTTCCATCCAACACAATAAAATAAAATAAAATAAAATAAATAAAATAAAATAAAATAAAGAACAAGCCTCAATAAAAATAATACCTAATGAATGGGAAGGAACCATTAACAGATTTAGGTAAAGAAAGTACTTGAAAGATGACTGGATGCCAACTCAGAGAAGGTCCAGCCTTAGAATAATAACAAGATGACACTCCATAACCTATAACAACTGCAGCAGTAGCTCTCTATGGGTGTTTTTCCACTGTCACTAAAAGTACCCATTAAGTACCCATAAATGGGTACGTAATGGCATTTTTGTACCCATTAATGGGTACTTAATGGGTACTTCTAGTGACAGTGGAAAATCACCCTATATGACCTTAACAGTTTAGAACCTCTTTTGTCAAACACAGAATCTGGAATCTAGGGCAGTAGCTACCTGGCAACCAAAGCAATTGATTAAGCTTAGATGTGTCATGTGCAGAAAAAACTGTCCCACTCAACAATCGAGCTATTGCATTTTGCATTGTTTGCAACTTTCACAGTATGAACAAGAGTACACCACATACACTAATCTAAATATGAAGTTACCAGTGCATAGATGACAATGTCTAGGCAATCTCATCAAGACAAGACCACAGGTGGTACACTAGCCAAAGCTGGTAACAGGCAACAAGGGCCTCCAAAAATTAAGAATTAAGGAATAGCCATAAATGATGAGACTATTCTTTCTGGAGGAGGGAAATATCACATTTCTCAGATCTGAGAACTACCCACCCACAAAGTCTCTATCAGGATTCAGTTTCAGGCTGCTGGCCCTAATTAAGCCAACAATATTCCTGAGGCAGGAATGAAATAACTGCAAGACAAGTGCCTCCTACTCCCATCTCATGCAGGTGATCCAAATCAGTTAACAGTATCAAAAGCTGCTGAGAAATCAAACAGGATCAACAGTTACACTTCCTGTCTCACTCCCAAGACTGGATAGCCAAGACTGATTCTGTCCCAGACTAGGCCTGGACACAGACTGAAATGAAACAATATAATCAGTTTTATCCAAAAATGATTTCAATTGTGTTGTAACTGTTTAAACCTCTAGGTCTAGGGAGGTCCGGTGCTGACCTTTCCCTGGATCCACCTAGCCATTCCCTCACACCTGGCTGTGATAAGGAGAGATGGACAAAGGTCCAGGAACATGCTGCACCTTAAGTTCCTACAAGTGTTTTGTTTACATCCTCAGGTCTCAAAAGCAATTCCACGACATTGGAAATCTCATTAGATACCATACCAATGGAGACATTTAACTCAACACAAAAATGGGCAATTTTATCTTCAAAGTACCTTGCAAATTTGCAAGGGTTCAAGTACTAGATTCCAAGGAGAGATGACAACAGCCCCTTAACGACATGAACAACTTTGCTAGGTAGCTAAGTACAATGGAGGCTGCCTTTTTTTGAAAGCCTTTCCTGCCATACAGTAGGCAGAGTAATATGCTCTCGTATATATTTCTTGCCTCTTCACTTTGCATTATCTTCATTCTCCCTCATTCTTTTACTTTTATTCTTCACTTTGGATTCTGCCTTGCATTAAACCTGAGAGACTATAGGAACTTTCACTCTGCCTTTTTGCCTCAGCTGCAAGTCACTGCTCACTTATTTTGGAATCTTGCTCCTCAAGTTGATTTCCCGTTTCACTAATGTGTCAAACTTTGAGACTGTTTGCCACTTGACTAATTTACCCAACTTTTAATACTATTGCCATTTGCTCCATAATAAAGTTATTTGTTGTGGGCCTTTCAAACTTTAATAAAGCAATCTTTTTTATCATGATCAAAGTTATTTTTCTCCACTCCTTAGATTGGCTTGAATATGTTATCAGTCAAACCTAGCCAGAAATCCTTTAAAATCCTGTTTGCTTGAGGGAATGGTGGTAAAAGGCATGTCTACAGCAGTGCCCATAAGTTTCTAAAGTGAGGTAAACAAAGAATAAAATGGATCAAACTGGTACTTAGAATAGTCAGCAGATTCACAAAGTAAGATCCCAAGTGCCCTGATATTTCTCCTTATCTCATTAGGCAGAGGTTTTTAAGCAGAGGGGATAAGTCAAAAATGCTGATAAAAACATAAAATGATAAAAACCTCGTTTAAAAACATGTGTAGCTTCTATTAAATGACCACATTATTTGCTACCACCCGGTTACCTCTTCTCCATGGACGCAGCAAAACAATTTCCAACTTTTCACTGGAGGCAAAGGTTCCTGCATGCTGATGCAGTAAATAGAAACACTTACTCTGAGCCACATACTAGAAATGCTGCTGCTTCTCCACACTACCAGAGATCCACTTCTGGTTGCACTATAATTAGGTAACTACTTATTACATATCATGCCTGATTTGCTGGTGACTTTACATTAGAGGTTGTAGCTACCAGAAGTATTACTCTTTAAGCATTTAGATTTCTACTCCATCTTAACACCTTATGATAATCAGTGCAGCCTCCAAATAAAACAAATCAAAAAAATTAAGAAGCAAAACCTATTTATAAAAATTACAGCATCAGTAAAATAGTAAAAATAATATATAGAGGGGTCAGGCAGATCTCAGCTGACACAGGATCAGAAGGTCTTTACATGTCTCTTGCAGACAACACAGTTTCAGAGAGATGAAAGGAAAATTATAGATTGCCATTCCGTCTCACAGGTGCTCTCTGCATGCTGAGCTCTAGTTTGAGCAAACTAGAGAAGGAACCATTATTCTTGCACAAATCTTGCACAGTTGACCTGAAACAAGTACATTTTGCAACCATGTACCTGTGAAAGTATAATGGTTTGATTGTCACAAAGCATCGTGTCATTTAAAAACATGTCATGCAAATAATTGCTACCTATGGTAAATGGAGATCAGCGGAAAACAGATACTATAATACAGAAGAGAATTCCAGTTTGCAAGTTTCCAGCATCACGTTAAACAAAGGTGGTCACATTTATTAACCACGTAAGGGAACAAAAACATGCTGTATAAATCTGTGTTATTTGAGGGATGACTATCCAGTTATATCTAGCCATTTTACAGAGGATCAAGGATAAAGCAACACAGAGATTTTAAAAAGGCAGCAAAACAAACTGACAGGCTACTGCCAAAATATATGACTAAAGGAAAACCAAAGTGGAACAGCTTCAAACATCATGCAGCAACAGCTTCTATTTGGGAGCACTTTGTTTAGGCCTGCTGACATTGTCTTCAGTGGAAAGGAAATATATTATTTCAGCCTTGATATTGTTTTCAATGGGAAGGAAATATATTATTTCAGTTTCTGAGCTGACATCTACTTGCTTGTCTCAAAGGCACACTGGACAAAAACTTTCAGATTCCAATTGCAAGTGCACACATGCATACATTTTGCACTTCTACTGATATTGCTGCCCTGATTTCCTGGTTTATGCTACAATGGAAGGAAGGCCCATCAGCCATTTTGGATGGAACACTGGGAGATGCTGCAATGAAAAGACTCACAACTAGGGATGTGCCTAATTTTTTTTCCCCTGTTCGCTCTGCATCGAAGCAAATGGGCCAGAAATTAAGAATGAAGCCATTCCAATGTGCTAGGCTTCAAATTCTCTTCAAATCCCTGCTACCACCAGTCACGCTTCTGAATCTAATCTGAATCCATTCTGGAGGCCATTCAGCAGTTGCTTTGAATGTAACAAAGCTTCGAATGAAAGCACAAAACTTTCACTTTGCATGCAAAGGTCAGTCTTCAAATACTGCCAATATTCAATTTGAGTGTGAAATTTTGAACAATCATAATTTGTACAAATTGCACACGTGACTAACATTTTTCACCCATCCTTACTCACAGCCTCTAATCACTGGCTCTGACACACAGAATAAGTGAATGTCAACCAGCTTTTATGTGAGGTTGGTATCGGACTGTCAATGGTTACCATGGCAAAAGAGAAAAGTGGCTTAACCATTGCCCCTTTTAATATCACCTCTAGAGAAGAAGCTAAAAAGAGAGATCTCAGAGGTAATGCTCACCCAAGGCTCCAGCTAGATGCCTCCATAAATACTGCTAGAGTCAAAAGCAGTTCCAGAAAGTCCAATCAGCCACAGAGTGCTGCACTATCTTTCACAGCATTCCCTGTGTCTCTCTACCTCCAGCTGACTGGACTGGGGTGCTGGAATGAGGTTTACATTGCTTTCTGGAAAGGGAAGGTCCCTCCTTCCCTTTCTCCTCAATAAACCAGAACAATCATGGATCTGCTGTACTTGCTCATAGCCTCCCTCCTGAAGTGATCCCCTTGTCAGGAGATTCCTCCAAAATCTAGCCTCCAGCCACTTTTTCTGCAGGATACTAGCCTGATGAAGAACTCCTCTTTCAGGGTATATGGGGGGGGGGGGAGATAAAGCTTTACAAAGAAAAAAAAATCCAGAAAACATTACATGAAAGGTCCCCAGTCAACTATCTAAAGGCAGGATGAAACTGAAGAGGGCAAAGCTGATGCCAGTCTTTGCATATAGTACAGTAGGTGATGACACCCCATCCGTGTGAGGCCTTCAGAACTTAAGGCCTTTCACCTTGAAGCAGTGTTCCAGCTGATAATGCCAACTAATATACCCTGGCAAAAGAAGCTAGGGAGGATTTTAATTTGACACAAACATTGTTGTACTATTTTACACCAATGTCTCCTTCTTGGAGAAAGGTCCTGGAGCTTTGGATAAACAGAAAATGTCTTGTGAGCATGTAATACAGCATTGATCAGTTAATTATCACACTTAGGGCAATTCTGCGCTGGCTGGTATACTGGACCAGAGCCTCCCTTTTGCACGCTAGTACAGTCCAAGGGTGACTCTAACTAGTGCAGTATCAATCTTAAAGAAGATTTTAAAAATAAGGGCAGACTCATAGAAAGCTCTTCAGTCATTCAGATCCCAACCTACTTAAAACTTCAAAGATAAGCACCAGATGCTAACAGGCAATTAAATTTAGTCAAAATATTGACATCTGTGTTCTTCAACCAAATGAAATTTCAGAGGGACCTCTGTATGCACTTCGTATATATTACTGCATGTTAAAATAATCAAGCCAGGAATGTGAATCATAACAGCAAGATTAATTTTTAGGTATAGGGTGGGGATAGAAATACAAATAATAAAATAAATAAAATAATCCTGCCCAGGAACGAACTAACCAGTGCTACTAAAATACACTACAATACTAAAAGTGAATAGAAATAAGATATCCAGAGGAGCTTTCCTGGATCAGCTCACAGTCCATCTAGTCCAGCATCCTATCTTTTTATACTTGGTTTGTTTAGGAAGGTTGCTTTTGCCATGGTTCTCTTTCATTTATAAATCATTTCTATAGCCTGTTGCTAGCAAACCAGTGACCTTTTTGTAAGCTCTTTTGTAAACCAATCAGAATTTACTAGACAGACAACAGGAACTAAGAAGATGGTTGACTGAAAATAGTGCGCAGCAGAAAACTAGCAAATGAAAAATATCGTTTTCATGACTCCTGACTGGCAAGATGAGTGGGAAGGAAACTGTGGCTGCCCCTCTAGCCTATCAGGCTTCTCTGCCAGCCTTTCAACTAAAAATATTTGAGGTTGAAGAAGAAAGGCCATGTAAGCTAATTTCATGAAAACACACCATTCAGAACTTAAGAAGCTGAACTGGCTTATGTTTCTGATGCCAAACACACAGGGACAACTGAATAGGCATTCATCTGTTTCCTTGCTATTTACTTCCTTTTTCACTTAAGTTAAATGCTGTGAATATGATCCCACTCACTACTATTTATTTCCTCATAACAACCCTTTGAGGTAGGTTGCTTCAAGAGACAGCAGTTGCTCCAAGGGCCAGCCAGGGAGTTTTTATGGCTGAATGGGGATTTAAAGCCTGGCTTGACATTCTGTACAATATGCCACACTGATTCTTAAAACACATTTCCTGCAAAATAAACAAACCTATGCTAGGAAAGGTAAAGGTACCATCATTAAACTTGATTCCTGGTGACTACACAGACAAATCCATTAAATTGTCCAAGAAAAATTACAGAAGCAATTTGCCACTCACTTTTTCAGAGAAACTGATTTCTTGGTTTAGCTTCTAGCACATAATCTTTCAGATCTTTAAATGGAAATCCTGCATTGCTTCAGGACTTAAACAGGATCATCTGGGGACAATTGCTGTGCCAATGTTTACCTTAACAACATGACTGGGCTCTGTAATACATAATGAAATATATCACCTTATTTTTCTTCTCCTCTCATTCTTATCCCTCCGTGTACGTGTTTAGGAAGGCAGTGAAGACGCACCTCTTTGCCCCGACCTTTGGTTAAATGGGGATACGCTTTTCTCTTCCCACAGGCAGATGCTGTTATTGATTTAATGATGTTTGTTTTTAAATGTTGTTACCCACCCAGAGACCTCGGGGTATAGAGCGGGATAAAAATGTAAATAAATAAACTTCAGCCCCTATAACTCAAGCTATAATATTATGCCAACTCTTAATGCATTTGCATTTTTCTCTTTCTTAGGTATATAGTCTTGTGTTCTGGTACCTCTGATCGTGTAAGAGGAAGACATATGCTAACTCAAGTGTGCCTCGGGCATGGGCAAAACTAAATTTCTTTATGTAAGGCCCTTAACTGACAAACTTCCTTTATTGTTTTATAGCTATAGGTTAGTGATGCATTGTTGTTAGATATCAGAAAGCCAAAACCAGCTACTGGTGACTATATGGACATCTCCATGCAATTTTTTTGGCAAAGATGCAGAAGTAATTTCATATTGCCTTCCTGCGAGAAGAAGTTGGGATCTGAACTCACCACTGTTTTCCTGGCAGTTTGCTCTACTGCTGAGCTACAGCCTCTCCCCACTGATGCATATTCCAAGGAAAAGAGAATAAGCAACAATGTTTTCTTCCACAAGAGGAAAGTTAAAGAGTGTCAAATCATACCAGCACCTGTTGTCTTCTCTGCGACCCCTCTGGGCCAGCCTGCATCTCCCTAGCCCATCAGCTTCCACTGAGCGCAACTTTATTGTTCTCCCTAGCCTCTAGAAGAAATTGTAATACGCAATTATGTCAGAGGCTGCCAACCTTTTGAGGCTGAGAGGCATCATTTGATTCTTGAGAGCACGCTGTACTTTTCTATACCAGCTGAAGTACCAAGGATAAGAATGAGAAGGAACAAGTCTTTCCAGTAATGACTGTCAGGCTGCAGAAGACTAGCAATGACGGACTTACTGGGTTAGAGCAGAGTAGCTCACACAGACAACTCACCAGTGACGATGGCTGTTCTGTTTCATTGTTTTGTACACCACAGTAGTTTTTCAAACGATTGCTGTGGACGCTACATTCTTCTTGTTGCTTTAAGAGTACACCCTGACCAATTTGCTAATACAGAACGTTAACAAAATGTTTTATTATGGCCTGTCAGCTTTAGCATTTCTACCCTGCTTTCCCCCAGTAATCTCCAGCCAGCATATGCAGCTCTTACCCCTCAGCTTTTATCTTCACAGACACCTGGTTACACTATCATTGGGCTGAGAGACAGTGACCAGCCAAAGACAACATCTGTAAGGGCTGGCCTTCTTATGATAATAGAAGTTTCACAGTGCTAGCATACAAAAATTAAACTGCTAAAGGCAATTAACAATATTTACTTGTGGCTCTAGCATGTTCATCAAAGTCTGGAGCATCAGATTCACTTAAATGTCAAGAACCAGATGGTAGTGTCTATCAGAACACCTTACGTATAAAAGAAAATCTACATTATTGAAATTTTAGCTATGGAAATGGAAATATTTTGATGCTGAGCCAAAAAAAAAAAACCATGGGAGGAAAATGAGGGAGTATTTAAAAAGGAAACTCAAAAGAACAGCCCAAGCTATACTAGCCACAGGAACAAGAGGCTGGGAAACATCAGACTGGTATGACTTGGAGATAAAGTCCTTACATCTGAACATTAGCAAGGACAAGAAAGGTATTTACTAGAATCCCTTCATAACAACTACAAAGTTTTAATCAAACAAAAAAATTTCAGTGCAATGCATATGCAGCATTTCTTCTTTTTCAGCATTTTCCCCTCACATCTTCAGCATGCAGTGACTATTCTCCTTAATTCTTCGCCACTAAAATGCATTCAGATCCTTCACCGCTTACTTATCTCTGCATTTCCACAGAGTATTCTCTCATCACTGCAGATTTCTCAGGTGAAAAACACACAGTTTCAGAGTGTTTCACATTTTTAAAACTACTCTTACCTGAGTGTGAAAGTTTGAAATGGTTGTTGTTTCAATATCCTTCTTGCCAAGGATTTCCATTTTCACTGGAGTGTTAGGAAAATTAAAAGCAAAATAATCCAAGAAGTCTGGCAAGTAGGCAGCTGCCCCATGAACTATAGCTAGAGCATAGTAGGCTGCATTTTTCTCATTTTCACTGAATGTCAATGCAAGAAACTCTTCTGCAAAACTCTCCATCTCCACTGGAGACAAGAATGAGAGCTCATCCATATAGGCATGCAGAACCAAAGCTCCTCCATTTGACTGGTGCTCTTCATGAATGAAGTTACTGAATTTAGTGCCTGTTTTTAAGAAGTTGCTGCGAACTGAGTGCTCCTGGTGGGTAGTAAATGGAGACTGGACCCCCTGTGGTATCCTATACTCCTGCATGCCCAAATTCAACTGACACAGCTGTTCATCTTTTAGATACCTAAAAGATTCCTTGTTCTCTTCTAAATTATCACTGTCCTCAGGAGCCAAAATTTCTTTGTTGATACGGGTAAGACCAGCACACACCGTCTGCACTTCTTTGTTGTACATTTTCAGATGCCTCCCCCTCATGTCTTCTCTGTGTTTCTTTTTCTTCTTTTTCTTTATTTTCTTTACAATAAGGCCATCAGCTCTCTGTGTCTTGCCATTTTCATCTCGGCTTTCTAGAAATGATAAGAAAATTAGAGTTCTACTGTTGCAGTTTCTAATAAAAACAAATCAACACACCTTCAAGACCACTAAGTTTACTGTGACAGTTTACCACTATAAGGCTTGCTCTAACAATCAAAATAAGTTTAAAAAACATAATGACTGCATTATTTTCAGTTTAAAAATTAAGCTACGGTGCTGTCTACCTTAACAGATTTGTGTTAATTATTTCAACAAGGAAATAATTCAAGGAATCTTTCAAGGAAGATTTATGTAACCAAACCAATAAACTTTATTTGTGAATTAGTACATGCCCACCAATTCAACATCAACATAGAATGCAGAATTTAACCAAAAGGAAGAAACTTTTGCTGAAATTTTAGAAGTCAAAAACTTATTCAAAAGATTTCAGATGGGTGGAGTTAGTTTTGCAGCCTTATCTAGCAGTTTATCACCCCTAGTCAACTCTAACCTAACCAAGTCAGAATTAGTAACCAAAACAGTAAATATTTAACAATTAGGCCAAAGGAAAACATTCAAATTTACATAATTTATACAGAAAGAATTAAATTCCTCTTAGTGCAAGGGACAGTAATAGACTGGATGAGTTTCTACCTTAAGTTCTGTTCGGGCAAGATGAGATGTGGGCAAGGGATAGCAACTAAGTCAAAAAGCATTCATTTCTAACAGAACTTCCCATATAAATACTTCTTAGGAGAAAGTTTAAAGTTGTGAACATGCACACATCCATTGGCTTGCTCTCCCCCCTCCCCTTTCATTGCATCAAGAACACGTATTTCCAGAAGATCTCCCATCCAGGTACTGATCAGAGCTAGGCTTTATTCACAAACTAAAACTGATTTAAAATGTAGCTGCAGGACTCTCAACCAAGTACACTGCATCCTGCTGTAATACCAGAACTCTGTTCTGGCAAATTGTTTCTTTGTAGGATCTCTCATTAGAGAAAAAAAATACTTAAATTTGAACACAGAAGGGAACTGTTTTGGCAAAAACCTCCATTGACTTACACTGTGAAGACTGGTGCTGCTCAAAATAAAATCAACTTGAATGGAAAAATCTGCCTAACATAAGTCAATGGAGGAAAGGAACCTGCATTTGAAGGGGCACAAGCCCCATTCAGAGAACATCTACAATGGAGGAAATGCCAGAGCACACAGACACCAAGTCTGAAAACCCTACCAAACAGATGCTTAGTTTTGATGTCTTCTCACACAAGCATGAGTACAGTGGGGTGGCTTGAGAGCCCTAGAACAGTGGTTCTCAACCTTCCTAATGCCTCAACCCCTTAATGGAGTTCCTCATGTTGTGGAGACCTCCAACCATGAGGGCAGGGCAGCTCAGGTGAGGATGGGGCATGAAGGCAGACTTGTCATGACCCCTCTGAAAGGGTAGTTCAACCCCCAAAGGGGTCCTGACCCACAGGTTGAGAACCACTGCCCTAGAACATCAAAAGATGAGGTTTCTCATGGAGCTACCAAGGGCAGTAAAGAACGTCATTTATTTCTTACTAACAGTGGTAACAGTAGTGGTAGTAGTAGAAAAAGAAGAGTTGGCTTTTATACCCCACTTTCCTCACCCATTTTTGGGGACTCAAAGGGGCTGACAAAGCTTTCTGTTCTTCTCCCCTAAACAGACACCCTGTGTGAGGTAGGTGGGGCTGTGAAAGCTCAGTAGATGCATTTTAAGTTTGGAAGATTATCTTAGTTTGTCTGCTGCTACCAGAGGTTATATCTCCTGCATCAACCAAAAAATTTGCGAGGATGTATCCATATCGTAACCAGGAGCTGGTCCAACCCAATTCCATCCAACAACACTGCTCTTCTACTGCCAACACTGTATTTTTTTTATTAAAAAAATCTGTTTTTATATAATTCATACAAATTGCTTTTATACTGCTATGATGATTCAGTGCTCTAACTTTATTATAATTCTGACTTTTTATAAACTATTTAGAGAATCTTCTGAAGGGTGCAAATTACTTAAATAAATTACTTAATGCTATCTGCATTAAGCACAAAAAGCTATTACCACCTGTAAAACTGCACTTTATTACCTGTAAAAACATTCAGTTTGTAATGTGTGCCAACTAGGGAATAAGAAAAGAATGGCATTTTGCAACTTATTTTTAATGAGGAACAAGCCAAGGTATGAGGTGGGTAACTTCTTCCCTAGAAATACAATGGAGTACAACAAAATGAAAAAGATAGGTCACAACTTCCAATGGATGACACTTCTTGAGATTTCAGAATATATTACAATCCTATAACAATAGCTCAACATGATCTGTATTATCTTGAATACCAGGCCTGTAAGAATCTAGTGCAGTGGTGGCCATTTGCACTTACAAGCACTAAACTAGTTCCATACCTGGTCAGCAGTGCTTATAGCATGAAAGGCCAGTTAGAACTGCCCAGATCACCACACGAAAGTCCAAACTATTGTCCAGTGCAAACTATCGGACATTGCCATAGTAATCTGACACCTGCACACAACTGTGCAGCTGCACTTATATACCCACACCCACTTACCACACCACACACAGAAGGTATGGAGGCTCCTATCCAGGAGTGATCCAGCCACTCACAGTCAGGGTGTGAACTGCTTTTTAGCAATCCACATCTAGAATGTTCTGGGGCAGTGTGAGTTGCTGTGATGGAACAATCCAGCAAGTGGCCTGGATTGCTCTGCTGCCAAAGTGCCAATAGACCCTTAGAATCAAGACTCACTACTTGTATCAATAAGAAAATGACTAAGGAGCAGTTCTACTCTAGGAGTGTGCAGTCAGAATAAATCTGGTCTCCCACATATCATATTGATTAGAATTTAAAGCTAATGATCCTTAGTGAGTACAGAACACTTGGAGACTTCTTGTACTCAAGTACTGCAGAATCCATAGTAGTTACTGCAGCAGTCTTGTCCCATTAAAGGTTAAATAACAGCAAAGCCTGAAGACATGGACAAGGCAACTGAATCTTGCTATTATTAATGAAGTTATGAAGTTTCATTAACAGAGAAAGTGATACCAGCCTTTCCTAAATAGACAGTGATTTGCCCACTCCACAAAAACATTATTTAAATTCTCAACAGCTGGGCAATTACAATCCTATTGCTAATATTCCCTTCTTGGTAAAGATCTTGGAGCATATCATGGCTGATTAGATTTTCAGTGTCCATTCCAATCAAGATTCAAGTTAAGCTTCTGTCTATCTAGTATGACAATCCATGCAGGGAAAAACCACAGGCAATGTTTCTTTGCTGATTCTTTTGAACATTTCAACAGCCTTTTGATACCCATCCCATCAACATGAGTCAGGTTTAGGTGGGACCACATTAACTTGGCTCATCTCCTACTTGAATGGCAAAATCAAGTAATGTTTTTAGGATAAAATGCTCAGCCTTATAGAACCGGAAATATAGGGTGCTATAGAATTCAATCCCTGCTCTTCCATGCTACCAGTAAAAGGTACATGTGGTTCCAATCATCCAAACAAAAACTATACTTAGGAAAGCTCAGCTGTATCATATGGAACAGCAGAACTAAAGCTCCTGTACCACATGCAAACCCAAGAACATCTGCAATTAACAAAAGTACAGCACAGTATTTAGAAACAAAGTGTGACATGGGGTCAGTCCAAGTGAAATTAACTAGCTACTCAATGTTTCAATTTTTCACTTTAATGAAATTTGGTATTTTGACACTACCCATGTGTAAACTAAAAGGGTTTAGAATATTTGAAACCAATATGAATATAATCATAATATGGGCAAAATTATTTCAACAAAAGAACCTCCTGCCAATTATTCTATAAATATTGTTTTACTCAAATCAGTGTCAAAAGAGAAATAGTAACATGAAAAAAACAGATATATTGCTATTCAGTGCAAAATAAAATAGCCATTCTTACAGTCACCAAATTGTATGAACAATTATATGCAACACATTTTATTGTTAAGACAGTGATTAACTCAATTATCTAAACAGCTTTAGTTATCATCAATTAAGCTTTAATAGGACAATCAAAACATAATCACAGATGGCACAAATTCTGATGAAGTTATATTCAATATTAATTTATGATCTGAGAATGAAATTTTCAGCATTTAGGAAAGACACTATAAAAAGTGGTTTCTCCAACTTTAAAAAAAACTTTTCAAAAATCTGACAAATCTATTACGTTGCATAGCAAATGAAAGTTTATGAAAAACCCTTTAAAATGAGCCAACAAACACTCCCTTAGTTTATACATAGAGATATGCAAGATTACATGTTGCTCATTCAGCAAAAAAGTCAGGATTTTTAAAAGTCTGACACCTAATTACTCTTTAATTAGATTAGTAGTAGTAGCAGCAGCAGTAGTGGTAGAAGAATATTTGGCTTTTCTACCCTGCTTTTCTCACCCATTCAAGGGGACTCAAAGTGGCTGACAAAGCTTTCTATTATCCTCCCCACAACACACACCCTGTGAGGCAGGTAGGGCTGTGAGAGCTCAGAAGAGAGCTGTGACAAGCCCAAAGTGACTCAGCAGACTTCATGGAGGAGTGCAGAATCAAACCTGGCATTCCCAGATAAGAGTCTGGCACCCACAGAATCACAGAGTTCGAAGGGATCTCTAGGATCATCAAGTCCAATCCCCTGCTCAATGCAGGATTTCCTAAACCATCCCAGACAGATACCCTAACCCTAACCAAAATAAGTCATAAACTTGACAATGTACGTTTTTGGGTAGACTTGCTGTTGAATAACGCACTACCAACCCCTCTCCAACATTTTACCAATTCAAATCAAGTGCCAAGGTCCCAAGCACTGGATACAGCACAAACATTATCCCCAGCTACTATGCCCACCATTATCCACAAAAACACTTCCGGTGCTACTGCTACCTGTTGCATTCTCACTAGGGATGCAACATTCTTACACCTGTTATGTCAAATCCAAATCTCACTCATTTCAGCTTGGCCACTGTACTGCCATCTTTAAAGCTCTATGATACCATGCTATATCTGCTTGCCTATCTCAGTGACACTGCTTTTCCTTTCCTGTTGATAAGTATGTGTGCTTGCTGATCTTTTATCAATAGACACTAACATGCTGCTATAGAGGCAAGTCTCCTCCTTCTTGAATCTGGTCTGTGAATGGTGAACATGATAATATAGTCCTGGCAACAGCTCAATTAAGAATATGATGTTTTACTGAAGTTTTCTTAAACAATTTGTAACATGAAACTATAGCATGGATTAAGAACAATAGTTTTTTTTAAAGGGAGTAATTTAAGAAAACGGCTATGAAAGGTACTGAAATACCGACTCTTAAGTCAAAATATCAATTCTGGTAGAGGAAAAGTCAAGAGTCACTTTCTCTTTCTCTTAAATGACATTAAAGTTATTTAAGAAAAAAGCAAAAAGAAAAAAAAACTATGGTAGGAATTCTTACCAACCCTAAGAAGAAAACCACATCAAGTGACCATTATTAAAATTTTACTAAGAAACAAGGGGCTTATTTCAAGTGCCTATACAAAGGATCATTTAGAAACACTGTTGAACTGATACAGAGCACACAAGATGAAGAAGTCATGGAATTTACAGACAGTTAGGCCAGGAAAGACATCACATACTGTTACAATAGTTATTTCAAGAAAAACTGATTTGTTGCACTGCCTTAAGTCAGAATGATTTATCATTCACAATGAGTCCAGGAACATAGCAAGCACCACTCAAGTGCCGTCTTCTGAACTGTAGTTACTGCCAAGATCAAAGCTCAGCGAGCTGCTACAGCAGGCTTTCAGAAATGACGAAAAAGGGTAATTATATATTCACAACATAACTGATTGCAAAATTCCTTGCAGCTACCAAATTTTCATTTTATTAAAAATGCTATAAACAACTTATTCTATAATCTTGTAAACAGAGTTAGCTTACAGCTGTGTTGAGTAGCCACATCGAAAGGATCCAATAAATTATTAAACTGAAGGTGTTCAGCTGTTAGATACTTAAGAAGAAATAAGCAGTGCCACTGTAGTTGATTATTGGTGCTGAAAGAACTGTTTTGCAAGGTAAGATGTTGCACTCCATCATGGGCATGATAAATTCAATTTAAAAGTTCAAATATTTTAAAGAGAAAGGAATCTCAAGAATTTTAACAAAGATGCATTTGCAGTAGCTGAATAAAAACAAGAATTGTACGATTTCCACATTTGAAGATTTAAACATCTCAGCAGGAATTGAGTTAGAAGTCCCTATTCAGAAGTTCTTCTCCAAGGAATAGAAAAAGACAGGACGATCACAGATCTTATTACATGCTGTACCTTCGCTATATCTCTGGCATTCAGCTGTAGAGTGTTCAAGAAACGTATTTCAGATATATCATGTAAATAACATGCTATTTTAGTTACAGTAATAGCAAAAATAAATTACAAGAGTTCATACTCAGACATTCATTTCACTTTTTTTGGTAAAGGAATCTTTAACATTCACTTGCTCCATCTGAGGCCTGTTTACTTGGGAAAATATTGGCTGTGGGGAATGTTCAGAGGGAACAGGAGACATAAAAGGCAAACATATTTGCAGATTAGACACCGGCAAGTGCTTTCTGTACATATATTACAATATGCCCTACTACAACTGTGACCTTTGAATGTATTTCACACGTCTACATTTCACACGGTAGCAAAAACTAAAATAGTTGGAACAGCCATTTTGAAACATGTTTCAAATTAACTTAACAGAAAAGGATGTACCTGACTTGCAGTCAACATACAGCCCAACTGTGCATTTGTGTTCCTGGTTGCTATTTGTGGGTTGTACTTCCTTTGTAACATGCAGCTACAAAAAACAACACACATTTACTTGCCAAGTTTCTTTAGAAATATTTTTCTATGCCAGTTTTACTTCCACAGTACTAGTTATTCAGCATTAGTTTAAGTCACACAAAAGCAGTCTTAATGCACTTGTTACTTACAAGTGTACAAGATATGTATTCACAATTAATACTTCTAACTGCATGCCAGTCCATGTTAAGAATGGCTTCAGCACAAAAGATGCCTTCTTAATGAAGTTGAAGCTACAGTCAACAGATGTATGCTGGAGTCTGAAAATTTACTTACACTTAGTCTAAAATTCCATTGTCTGCTGAAATAAAAGATTCTGCAATTTACAACACATCTATCTTGTTGCATATTTCAAAAAAAAGTGCCAAAAACTTCACACCCATGCAGAGGGTAAAAAAGAAATTTACTGAGATGAAAGGTGAGCAGAAATTCTAGTATACATTAATATTTCAGATGGGCCAGTTGATACTTACCATGAAGGTGTTTCTCAGGGGTCCTACATGCTGAAGGCTTCATATGGATGGGTGACGTTACCTGCTGAGCTGGAGGCAGAGGCTAGGAAACCAAACAGAAGCAGGGGAGGAGAGGAGAGCTCCTTCCTCTCCAGTTTCACCAAAGCCAAGGAAGGAGAAAGAACCCCCTTTCTGATCCTTAGGGGATTCCTGACTTGGAGCCTAGCCTTCAGGAAAAGGGAGTAGGCCTTCAGCACGTGAGACTCCTTAGAAACACTGTTCACAGTAAGTACAACTAGGTTTTCTCAGAAGCTACATAATGAAGGCCTTGGACAGATGGGATGTACCACAACTGTATACCCCAGGATGGCATAATATCACAACTACCCATTAAGGACCTGCTGAAGCACCCACCTCACAAAGGCTGCTTCCATGGATCAAAGCAGGTTGAAGCAGTAATGCCTAGAAAATGTGGATGCAAACTTCCATGTTGCTGCCCTACAAATTTCTACAATAAAAGCATTGGTGACAATCCACCAAGGTTGCCATTTAAGCAGACCCAAGCCTCAGAACTGGACAGATTCATAGAATTATAGAATTGGAAGGGACCTCTAGGGTCATCAAGTCCAACCCCCTGCTCAATGCAGGATTTCCTAAACCATTACAGACAAGGATGGAGAGCTAACCACTTCCCATGGCAACCTATTCCACTGACAGATTGCCCTCACTCTCAGGAAATTTTCCTAATATCTAATCTGCACTGACAGACAAAAGCACCCAGGCTAGGTCCATGTGGTAAAAGTTCTCCTGCATCAACAGATCTGGGCATAGCAGAAGCTCCCAAAGAAGAAGACAGCATATTTCCACAAGGGTGGAAACCATGGTCTCTGCAGCCAATAGGGGCAACCAAGAACACCTGTATTGCTGCATCCAAATCCTCTGCACTAGTCTGGCAATCAGTGACATCAAGGGGAAGGTGTAGAAGGGACCTTAGGGCCATGGATGCAGTAATGGCACCAAGAAACAGTGAAGACTTGGCATTGGCCACTGATACACATAGGTCCATCAATGGTTGCCCGTATTTCTCCTTAAGAATATCAAACACCTCTTGAGATGGAGACCACTCCCCCACCTCAGTTGTGCCACTACTCAGCATGCTAGTGAGGGCATTCTCCCCTTTGATGTGGACCACTGAAACAGAGTTCAGCCCAGAAAAACTGCTGAATGGCCAACTCCAGTAGAAGAGATGACTGAGTACCTTCCTTTCCTGGGAATCAGAGGAATAACCTGGGCAAGCCCCAAAGATTACCAAAGATCCCTCCCAGTTGAAGCCAGGCTGTCCAGGTAATCAGACAGACTAATTATCCCTACATATAACCTTACCCAGAAAAAACAGGTGTGTCTCATAGCCTGGCTGATTTTAGCCTCGTCTGGCCACCCTCGTTCAAACCTACACACCACTCAAAATAATAAGTTAATAAGAGACCAAAAGAAAAAAGAAAAACGCAGAGGACTGAAAATACCTGATTGCTTGAAGGCAGAGGTGAAACTGGAGAGGAACAGGCTCCCCTCCTCTGCTTCTGATTGATTTCCTAGCCTCTGCTTCCAGCACAGCAGGTGACATTACACATCCATGCAAGGCCTTCGGCACAAAGCTCCCAAGAAACCCCAATTACTATATATAATGCCAGGATCAGTGACAACCAAAAAAGAAAAAAAAATTTTTTTTTGAGCAGTTGGAAGTCTACCAAAGAAAGATTATGTGCATTTTTTAACCGAAGAAACCTGAATCCTGTTCACAGTTGAGAATGGTTAAAAAGATGAGGAACAGCAACAAGGCTCTATAAAAGACACAAAGGGGAGAGAAGCAGGGGTATCTGAAACTGTGCAGGGAGAAAGATGATTCCTTCATTTGTATGCTGCCCAGGACAACTGAAATATGTTCTGTATTTTCCCAATGACCAAAATATTGATCGGCTAGTAGATTTTTTCTTCAAAGGATTTTCTTTCCCAGGCTTGCACAATGCACTTATACCTAGAATTATAGGAAGATTAACTATCTGAAGCCCTGACAAGACTGGCCTTCCATGTGTAAAAAGCAGGGCACTCAGAATAGCAATTTTACTCTTCAGCCATGTCACATCACAAATCTATAAAATGTTACAAAAACTATAGCACAAAAGGAGGAACGAGCAGAAAGTTCAATAAGCTCAACTGGCCACTTCTAATTATGGGGAAAGCACATCGCTTCCGTCACATGTCGCCTGGTCTGCAGGAAATCTGAGCTGGTGACATTTTAAAAATTTGGGCAAGAAAAAAAAAGGCTAATGATAAAATACAGTATATTGGATTTCCCTTCATTCCAATCCTTCCCTGTACTTATTTCTTGTCTAACTACACCTATGCCAATCTTGCTTCGGTTATTAGGAGAGCTTTAAACTAAAACAAAAGGGGAAGG
>MTQE01003428.1:4271594-4285617 GCA_014337955.1 Aspidoscelis marmoratus
CAGGAGGTCCCCTCCAACTCTACCATTCTATGATTCTATGATTCTAGATTAAACTCTAGCTGCTGCTTTTCTCAGCAGTGAGCCCTGCCAAATCTGAAAGTGCACAAAGTGAGGCAATCCCAATTCAGTATTTTTCTTCACTCTACTGGCATACAACTGTCGGCTATCAACATCCAAAAAAATCTTCAGCCTTTCCTGTGTAACAGAAATCTTCATAATTTCCCCATATCATGTTCATCTCCCATCTCAATCCCTTCTACTTCCCCAAACTCTCTTCCTACAGCTTGATTACCCTAGTCTTCTATACAGTTTCACACAAAGCTGCTGACCTATTTTATCTGCAGATTGCTCCTACTGTAGATTCAACATCTATTGCAAATCAGAATCAGCTAAGGAAAAAGCAGCACACTGAAAATTGTTTTTCTTCTTTTGAATTATTCAGGCACTGCAAGTAGCACAGGAAGATGAGAACTCATAACTTTTGTAGACTTCTTGTAGTTCTGCTACCCTCAGAGGTGTGAGAATTTATGGCACATGGGAAGGCCTTCTTTGTGGCAGCCCCCTCCTTACTGTGGAATACTCCCAATAGAGGTACATCAGGCACAACTTTATATGTTTTTTGTGTGCCTTGTTAAAATGTCTCTCTTCATCTGGACCTTTGATTCATAGTTTCCTATGAATGTAATCCTGCCAGGGTGGAAGGGAGAAAGGGTGGGTTATATTTTAAATGTTTGTGTTTTTAATGTATACTATGACCCACCCTGTGACCTTCAGATTAAGGGCAAGACAGAAACATTAGAAGTAAGGAAATACAGGAATCATCCCACAGACAAGCAAACAAATATAATGTAGTACTTCAGTCATCTTTGCCCTCCAGGTGCTCTTGCATCCTGGATCTCTATCTTGGCAGATTTCTGAAATGGAAGTCACAGAGAATAACTTAAGGTTAAACAAGACTGTTCAGTTCAGAGAATTCTTAGCCCTACCCAACAAAATCAGCTTATTATTTGGGGAAAAAAATAATTATTTGATATTATCTTAAAGCAAACTACAACTGGCCCTGGACCATCAAAGAAAAACTCCCTGCTCTTCATCTTCACAGGCTGAAGATTAAGTTAGTAATGCAACCAAACCAGTTGTATAAGAGTAGCATACAATTTAGCCAAACCAGTCTGATATTTTGCATCATATAGAGTTGTGTGCAAGTTCCAGAAATATTGATTGCTTGCCTAGATTGAAACAAGTATCTTACAGTGCCAGCAGTAATACAATATACATGGGAGGACACCAACCCCCAACCGCCCCAGAACATGCCTAGCACAGCTCCCAAGCTTGCCACCAGAGCCACCCTTCCTAGTCAGGAATCTTCAGCAACTACAAGCCTTCTCACTAGGGCTTGGGACAGGAAGGGAGTAAAAACAAATTGTCCTCCCTATGGCCATGGACCAGGAACTGGGATTTTCAATCTTCTAGCCGATGCGGAAAGTGAAGGGAACAGACAGCAGAGAGGGTCATCCACAGAAGGCATAAACCAGCCAATCTGCCTCTCCAAGTATCTCCTAGTTCAGCTCCTAACTTACCAGTACAGGAAGTAGACCCAGCACCACCACTCACTCTCTACATTACGCAGAGGAGTTCTGGTGAGATGAGACAGAAAGTGAAGCAGAACAATAGCAAGGAGTTGGGCTAGAGGGAGACTCTGGAGCACTTGAAAGTATAGGGAGGTAGCAGAGAAAGGGTGGAAGACGGGGCAATAAATGGCAAGACTAGATTATTTTTTCAGCAGCTTTAATGAGGAAACTTTGCAAGGGTGGCACCCACCCATCCTCCCTGGGTTTCCCTGCAGCAGAGAGGAGTTGAGAGCACAGTTTTTTACTCAGGCTGACCTGTGTTTTTATTATATAACTGACAATGCATTCTGCTCAGTAAGAGTAAAGTGACTCGATTTTATATTTCAACTAAATAACTGTTAAGTACGGTAATTATAAGTATGTATTCAGAATGTTTATGTCTCAAGCCATAACCAATAAAGGATACACACATACACCCCAGAATTACTAACTTCAATTGTCACCATTTGTTATGCTAGCTGTATTGGAAAAAGTCCTGCTCATGTCAGGTCATATCTAAGTTTTTAATCACTGAAGGTTCACAAAAAGCACCCTCCCTCTCACTGTTATTTTATCTGTTGTTCTATTAATACAAAAGATCATAAAAACAGTGTTGGTATTTGCATAACAAAATGTATTACTTGATTAGCATAGTGCTTCAGTAAACTGTCTATGCATAACAGCACAGATATTAACAGTAATATAAATTCTATATCCATTGGTTGCAAGCTTCATTTCTTGCTCATTAGCAAAAAAAAAAAATCATCCTTTACCAAAACTTTACAAATTTCTGCATATAACAAGAGTGAAAAGCAAAAAAAAAAACCAACAACCCACTTTTTAATTTATTTTCAATGTTGCTATTACCACGTTCGCTGAATTCCTTTAATTCAAAAACACCACTGAAATCAATGACATGTTAATAAGGACTAAAAACAGAATATTACCTTTGTTAACGAGACCAGCATATCCCTCCCTCATTGCTCAAACAACAAAATGGATCCTGATTTGGAGTCAATTCGCACTTGGTCTAGTAGTTGACACAGGGTGAGCTCTGAGTCAGAGCATTTGCACATGAAGGAGCCATTTCCTAACCAGAAAGTCACCCCACGCTGACTACTTGTAGTGCAGGTTGGGAGAGGGTTGGAATGCACCAAGCATCTCAGGCCATTTCTCACAAAGCTTCCCACAGCCAAGAAGCCAAGTGCAGAAAGACCCTTAGACTGGTGCTACTACCAGAAAATAACTTTTAGTTAACATGTACCAGATGTTTCCTAGTTCAGGTTCCACAACAGCACTATTTAACAGCAGCACCTTAATAGTCCAGTGCAGTGCAGAATTCCCATAATTCTTGATTTCCCTCATTCAAAATGTTCCAAATGCTGTGATTAAATAGCTGTCAGCAGCAGACATGACACAACCTTCTTTGGGATCTCTACAACAGTGAGAAAAGCATATTAATAGGATCTTCACTTTCTTAGCTTGAGGAGCTATATTTCCAATATACAAGTTATATCATAGTAATTGTATATTGGATGATAATTGTGTATGTATGATGGTTTCTGAGTCTGGGCAGCACTTGGAAAGATATCCACTTGGGAACCCAGGGTAGGCTATACTGAGCTCCCTTATAATAAGAATAAGAAGAATAAGAATATCACTCAGCAGCCTCTTTTTTTCCTACAATATTGAATTAAAACAGCATATCTGGAAAGTTTCATAGAGCTATAATTATACATGTGTATCCTACAAATGGTTCCATTAAAAGTTTGAGCTGTTAGCCTGAAAATAATTTTAAATGTTTTTCTATGAGGAAGTTTTTAGTTTCTGTCAAATGATTAAAGAGCTGCATACCTTAAAAAAACTTAAAGACTTATGCTTTAACGAAATGCATGTGGGAATTTTGGAAAACAGCCTCATATATACTACTAAATCATAATTTAATGCTACAACAAAAAACTAATCAAGTCTAATTAAAACCTTCCAACTTGTATTCTACATGACTTCTACTTTAGAAACCACCGTCTAAAGCTGGCTTATTTGTTTTGTAACCAGAATTTAGGAAGCAGAGATTCTTATAACAGAGAGTAACCTTACTAAATGTAAGTTACCCTTCCAGCTATTCTTCAGGAGATAAAGCAGCTGCAAGCCTAATGGTTTACTAAGGCTCATTCACAAAGTCTAAAAACAGTTTAGCACCACCTGTAACAAGTCCAATTTCAAATCTTCATTCTTATTTTCAGTTACACTGAAAATGCTCTAATATAATTGCTGGGGGAAAATACTTTTTCTGAATTCAGCAAGAACTGTCTTTAATCCTGATGTATCTAAAATGTTTCTAGGACTGTGGCTTAGAGTATTACCTTTTTCTCTCTTTCTTTCCTTTTAAACCCTTTCATGTTTAACACAGATGCACAACCATACAGTAGCCGTTTCCTAACAGACAGACCCAAGTCCTAAAGACAATTTTGAAGTATTTGGGCATTTGTCTTCCATCTCCTAATGACAACATGCAGTTTTCTTGGCCAAGTGCAGAAGTGTTGTGCCACTGCCTAGTTCTGGGGAAATGCTGATTCTGGAACGTTGTGCACACAAAGCAAACACTATTCCCCCGAGCTACTTCCATTTATAAACATATTGCTAATCCTCAAATCACAAGTCAGGAATGCCTAGTTAATTATAGTTAACATTTCACTAATAGTCTCACACTACTACAACAAGCAAAGATCTCCAAAGCAACATCAACTTCACATAATCCTATGTTTTCTCGATTACTAATTCCAGGATAACTGTAAATGACACTGGATAGGCTAGATTTTATTATGCCTAGGAATGTGGTTCAAAATAATTTTTACCGTGTTTGAAATTACCTTGTTTTAGGTAACAGAGAAAAACAAGCAACCTACAAGATAATCTTGTCACTTACTCATATTATGGATAAAAATTAACAACTCTATCATAAGAAGCAGATGACTCATTAAAATGATACATACCATTATTGGCTCACTCTTCTCTCATCCCTGGTAGTAACTCAGTAGCAAACGCAGCTTTTACCCAGAAACAGGAAATGGCAAACTATTTTGTTTCTCTACCAAGAAAACTGTATAGAGGTGCCCATGGAGATGTCCATGCAGTCAACCAGGAGTCAGACACAACTCAGTGATAGCAAACAACAATAAAAGACTGTCACAGAAAAACACTTCTTGTTGAGTATTCAAAAATGACACAGAAAAGATAGAAGTCTTAAGATGCAAAGCTGAAACTTTATACCTAACCCAAGATATAAGTAACACTCACTAACAAAAAGGAAAACATTGTGCTCTTTTTTGCAATAGATAGAATACTTCAATAAAGCTTTCAAAAATATTCTAAAAATACTCAGGACTTCAGTGCATGCTTTCACTGCAATTCTGAATATGCACCAGAAAGCTTCTAATGTACTACCAGGGACAAATCAACTTTGTATGATAAATTAAGAACTCCTGCTTTGTTTGTTGCAATTATAAATTCACTGTTTCAAAAATTCAAATCGAATTTTAATCACACATTCTCAGATGCATTCTATCCTAGTTTTAAACCACAAGTAGGTGTTTTATACAGATGTCTCATAACGTAAGACACTGGATCATAACTTCAAAGCAAAGTTCAGAATGATACCCCACATAGCTTTATTCATACCAGCATTCTTTGCCTCCACAGTGCATCAAGAACCCTCTTCACATTCTACCATTAATATAGCAAGAATATCAGACATCCAAGTATTCTCCAAAGTATATGCCTACAGTTCATTCTCTTGTTTTAAGAGAACAGGATAACTAGCTCCCTTCAGACCATTTAATATACTTGCTCGAACAAAGATTTTATTTAGCAGTCTTAGTTCTTATGAAGTACTTTTCATTAATATGAAAGAATGTTTTATATTAAAAGTTTATTTCCAATAACTCTCAGCCCACACTAACATCAAATTAAAAATAGCAAACTGGAATCTGAAAAATACCAACTTCCCCTAGGCAGGAGCCTCACATTTACATGGGAGCAACCCACTTCTACAAACTGAGTCATCCTGAACATGCAAGGAAGGTTGGTTTTGCCCTTAAGTAATATAAAAAACTATCTTCAGCCACTGCAAGTTAGAAACTGTTGAGTTTAGTACTCACTATCTTATTAGACATGTCAAGATTTTTCAAAGAAGTGGTCTGCGTACAGTCAGACATGACAACCAGGCCACATTTTTTAAAAAATTGTGTCTAATAGAAATGCTACACTAAACTCACAAATGTAAATACTATAAACTCACTAACAGCTAAATAGTTTCACACAGCCCAAACTATTAAGAAACATAACAGTCTCAAAACCCACTCAGGTTTTTTCCCCCTAGATAACCATGTATAGCAACACACGATGCTCAAGATCCCAATAATTTTGTAAGGCTTCCTATGTTACATTCTTAACTAGTGAAATTCAACTGTTGACATTTCAGAACTACCTGCAGAACTGAGCAAATGAAACACTCTGGAAAAGCACTCTTAACCAGATCTAGGATGGCACTGCGGGATCAGGTGATTAAAGAAAAACAACATTTTAATACTGATCCCAAAGACTATTTCACAAGTTTATATCAATATTAGAAGCAGATGGATCTCCTACGCTCATAGGAATATATTCAGGTGTTTTATAATCTCCGATAAGAGAGCTACTTAGGCTTTAGGAAATGAATTTAAAAGAATAATCTTACCTATATTGCCCTAATAATGAAGGTCAAGAATAACTGGGAAACACTGTCAGAGAAAACATCTCACATCTTGGGTGTTTTTCCACTGTCACTAGATGTACCCATTAAGTACCCATTAATGGGTACGTAATGGCATTTTTGTACCCATTAATGGGTACTTAATGGGTACTTCTAGTGACAGTGGAAAAACACCCCTTATTTACATGGGAAGCAATCTAAGGTTTGCACACTTTTAAAACCTAAAGCGTATGGAAGAAAGGAAGGAGAAACTAAGCATTCTTTGGCAAGGCAAACACGGGCTAGCAAGTTTCACAGACGCCTGTTCTCTGGCAACCTGAAACACGGGGATGAGCCCTTCCAGCAGGTACAGGACACCAGATCGCCTCAAACGGGCAACCCTTTTAACTTCCATGAGTCGATCCTTTGTTTCCCACGACACAGTAATCCACGTCTTTGGTAGGGATCCCCTGCCCACTAAACAGCAGCTTGCCCAAGGGAACCTTCCTTCGGCGTCTAGGGTACCAGCTTCGGACAAGGATTACGAAGGAGGGGGAACAGGATCCTCCGGAGCGGATCTGAGCAGGTATAACGGTGCAGATCCACGCAAACCCTCGCTGAAGGAAGGGCGACCCCGCCACCGGTTCCCGGGAAAGGCTCCTAGAGGCCGAGGGGCGACCCCACCGCCCGCCGCCCGCCGCCCAGCCCAGCCGCTGTTCACCTCGTTTGACGGGCCGCCCCAGGGCTCCGTCGCCGGAGCTTCCCCGCTTCCCCTTGTGCGGCTTCTCAGCCGAGGAACGGCCGGGGTCGCAGTCTCCGCTGTCCGGGCGATGCCGGTGGTGGTGCCGCCGCTCGCAGCGCGGGGCCTGCGGCGGGAGGCTCAGAGGGGAGAAGGTGAAGAGACCGGCCGTGGCCGAGGGCACGACGGGGGCCGCCGAGAGGCCGGGCACGGCGGACGGCGGCAGCGGCTCCGCCTGAGCGGGCCCGACCACGAGCGGCTGCTGGGTCAGCTTAGTCTTCTTGCAGCCCCCGAATTCCCCTGGCGGCGCCTTCCGCTTCCTGCCCCCTCCCCTCGGTCGGCCGGGCCGGTCGCCGAGGGGTAGGGAAGGCGTCTCTTCCGCGCCTCGGGACACGGCGCGCACCGCGGCGAGCTGCGCAGCCATTTCGCCGTCTCCCTCACACACATTTAAATGGCCCGAGCGCCAGCCGCCAACGCGCAGGCGCCGCCGACGCCGCCAGACGCCGCCTGGGAATTGTGGTCCCGTGGAAACTCGCCGGGAGTTGTAGTTTTCGGCCACGGGGCGCATGCGCCGCTTGTCGGGAAAAGAAGTTTCCGTTTCGGCTCCGAGGCTTATCGGGGGAGAGGAGCGTGCGGAGAGGCACGCAGAACGATCTGGTCACGTGGCTCGCACGGCTCGTCTGTTGGAAAGGGAGGCGTGACCCGCCCTGCCGCCGGCATTATAATAGCCTACTCTGAGGCTGGTCAACGGAAAGGCGCGAGGAGTGGGGCGGGCGCTGCTGCTGCTGCTGCTGCTGCTGCTGCTGCTGCTCTAGGGCAGAGTTAAGATTAGGAGATTCTTCAGGCTTGTTTGCTTTCGATTTCACACGATCGCGTCCTGGAAAGTGAGTCTCAAAGCCGGAGCAGAGTACATTTAATTTCTGCCTTTAACATTATAGTGAGTAGCAGAGTACATTTAATTTCTGCCTTTAACATTATAGTGAGTAAATAAATACTCATAGTTGAATAAATCGCCCATTATGAGTAAGCCGAAGTATTTCCATTTTGTTTGAGCAGATGTGCTCGTTTTAGGCGCATACCTATTTGCTTCTTAAAAGGAAAGAGCACTTGGGACACGGACTTCTGGCGGACCCACAAAACTTTATTGGGACGGTAAAATCATATTTTAAATAAGTGTAATTCCCAGATAACTATGAAAAGCAAGCGGGTTGTTAAAATGACATCTTTAAGGCCAGGGCATCTCAAGGGAATTTGGGAAGGGACCGAAGTCCCCAGTCTGGGCTCAGAAGTTTAAGTTTGTTGTGATACCTCGGAGCTGTTACCTGGAAGAGCAGCCTGTATTTTCCAGGATCACAGGCAGGAGACCAGGAGGAGCAACTTGTTCTGGACTGGCAATGGGCAAAGCCTTAGGAGTGGTGAGAGAGGAAAGTGCAGGTAAATTGTATAAGGTGCAGACAACCCTTGGATCAGGTGCCCAGAACTGTTCAAGATAAGACGTTTGTTTAAATATAGTTCTGCTGGGACAAATGCATCTGTATGTAGATTTTAGAAATCAGCAGGCAAACCCCCAATGTGGACATATCCAGAAACAATTAGAATTGTGTTTCTTTTTGCTACGTATCCACATAAGATATTGATTGGTCCAGCAGGCTTTGAAAGTGATCTCTTCTGTGGAGATCATGTCATCTCCACCAATTAATTCAGTGTACAGATGCCTGGTAGCAGATGTTCCTGGAACTGTGTTCCAGCAAATAGTGCATTTGGTGCATATTGTGAAATTCCGGCCTCTGTTATCTCTGGAAGTGCTGCAGTCCAACTCAGTTTTCCTGAAACTGTCGATATTAAAGTCAGCTACAGTACTTCCCCTAAACAGCAATTCCTTCTTTTCATGGTTAGATATTTGCTCTGCAGTCTTAAAGAACTACAAAGCGTCTGTGTTTCCCCAGTGGCTCCAGAAAGCATTTGAACTTGAAACAGATCACGCTAGCTTTATAAGGAACAACAGCAGCATTCAGCCTCATAAAGTAGGTCACTCAGATATTTCTGTTAATCATTGGTAGAGGGAGCTCTCTTCCATGCTTTAGAGAAAAATGAAGTGCAGAACAAAAGGAGGGGAGCGGAATTCAGGTTCATAAGGAACCTGCAGTGTGTAAACATGTTTACAAGTATAATTTTGGTTAATATTGAATAATGAAACAGAATAGTCTCTGCATTCACTACTGAGCACACATTCTGGAATAGAGATAAAAGGCACGGTGGACTGGGGCTTCTTGCAGATCAGTGGGTGATTTCAATTAAATCTAAAATGATTTCAAACTTTAACAAAAATACTGAAATTATAATCTCATGTGGCAAACATATTCTGTGTTAGAAAATTGAAATAAATTGCAGAGTAACCAGGAATGCAGAACAAAACTGTTAAGCCATTTAGAGCCACCACATTTTCAACACCTGATTCCAGCTGGTGGTGTGCTAGTAAAACCAAAGAAGTTGTACAAACTTAGAGGCCGTGTCCCCACGCACGCCATTTACCTCAGATTGGATTCGGGTCAGTCCGAATACGGAGGCGAATTTGAATTGACTCATCCCCGTGCGATTGCCGAAAGCATGGGCTCCGTTCGATTACACCTGTCCCCTAACCCTAAGCATGCTAAATCCCTGCATGGGGGAGCAGTATCTTTTTATCTCCACCCGCTCTCTCCTGATGGGTGGGAGTTCCCTGCCCTCACTCCTAACGCCCCTTCCCCGATTGCAGCTGCCGAGCATTAAACAGTGATCAAACAGCAACAAGCCAGGCTCCAGTAAGATGCAGCAATGGGGGGGGGGTCATCCGGCCCTTGCTGTCCCACAAGCCTCTTCCCTATTCCAGCCCCGCTTTCCAGTTGCCAGCAAGCAGCTTCTGAAGTTGGAGGCAGTTTAGCAGAGAAGCGCTTCTCTGGTAAACTGCCTCTAACCATTGTAGCGGCTTTGGTTAGGTTATTCCACCCCCATTCTCCGACAAGCAGCTTCTGAAGTTTACCAGCTAAAAAGCTAACCAAAGCTGCTACAATGTTTAGAGGCAGTTTAACTTTGGTAAACTTCAGAAGCTGCTTGCCTGCCAGCTAAAAAGCTAACCAAAGCTGCTACATTTAGAGGCAGTTTAGCAGAGAAGCGCTTCTCTGGTAAACTGGCTCTAACTTCAGAAGCTGCTTGCCGGCAATCGGGGAGTGGAGATGGAATAAGGGTTGCAGTTGCAGGAAGAGGCTCGTGGGACAACAAGGGCCGGGTGACCCCCCTCATCGCTGCATCTTTACCTGTCAAACTGGGGCGATCAGTTCTTTTACGCTGTTCGATCTTTTAAAATGGCCAGCAGTTGCAATCCCCAACGCACAGGACAGGAATGGCGAGACAGGACATGAAACTCGCCTCCATCTCTTCCCCTAATGACTCAAGAGTGTCCCCAAACCTCCAAAATAATGTGGGCTTGCCTCCTGAACCGTAACAAGAACAATTTTCGTCAGGAGTAAATTTACCGTGGATTTGGGCAATCTGTTCCGCATGTAGCCTAGTTTGGGGGCTTTGCATGAGGATATTCCATGTTGAATTCAGATTCAATTCGGACTATAGAGTGCATGGGGACACGACCAGACTGTGGTTTCCTGCCTGAGCATGTTAAAACATCTCAAGATCATCCTGATGAAAAGTGGAGGGCACTGGATATGGAAATTCCTAGTAACTACTGACTTGTGCTCGAAGTATCTGCTGCTTGTTTCCTCTTCTTTAAGGACTTTTTCAAACCCTCCATTAAAATGGCTTGATTTAGGCTGAATGCACCACTTTTTCCCAGCATCTTTTTTTCACATTCACTCTGAAATGTGGGTAACCTATTGAGGGGAGGTGGGACCAGAGCAAGGCAAGGCAGGAAATAAGGTGATGGTTACCAAATACTGCATCACTATAGTATCTGTTTAAAATATTTGTATACTGCTTCCTGTTAAAACTTAATGTGAGGAATATAAAAATGTAATTAAAAACAGCTGATGGAAAAGAGGAATCTGTGATCCCAATAAGTCTGGGGTTTTCCTGCTACCAAATAGTTTACTTCTGACTGACTTTATCCACAAATTTCTGAAACATCCATGTCTTATGCAAGAGTAACATAATGAGGCCAGTAAGCATGGGTAGAAAGTTAAAAAGACACAGTTCTAGTAATCAGAATCCAAAACAAGAAATATTTAATAAGTGAATTTTCTCAACTTTCCAAATAGGTAAATAAGGATTGAACAAAAGTTCAAATATGACAAAAGTTAAAGGAATAAACAAGAACTTGATTCCAACTTTTGTGGTTCTTTAGGCAATCAGATAGGCTCCTTCCCTGCTCCTAGCTAGTTTTGCCCCTTCAGTAATTTCAGCTGTTAGTAATTGCTGCTCAGCATGCATTTTCTTATTTTTTCAAAACATAAGTTGTCTTTTCTCTCCAAAAACATATTGTCAATGCTTCTCTGCAAATTTTCTGCAAGAACAAGCACCGTGAACTTTTTGACCCTTGTTCAGTTTTTCCAACAGAACACAGAGAGTGAACATCGATGAAGTATAAATATTAACGGAGTGTATATAGAACTAGGCTGCATTCCTTTACAGAAGCCACTCTCTCTGGGAAAGCCTGGCTGAAATGAAATGTCTTCAGTAGGCTTCTGAAAGAGGTGTTTGTATGTACTTTTATGTTAAGTTCCAGAGGTTGCCTGGACACCATCACTGCAGTTCATCACAGTGTGGCACTGAGCTGAATCTAGCAAAAGTGGAACAATACCAGTGGGTTCAGACAGCACATTGGCAGACCTTTGGTGCTGTTTCAGAGCAGTATGTTTGGTGCTTGACAAGCGGATACATGCTGGCTTAGCAACCAGGCTGACTCATCGTGCGTTGAGTGTATCACCATGAAATAGCACCAGCGAGAAGCTCTTGCTGCCAGCAGCTCCATGCTACTTGTACTTTTGTAGATTTCAGCACCAGGCTCCCTGCACATACCTGGTTGTGCCACCACAGATAAATTAAGAGCAAATTGACACAACTTTTCCCATCACTAAGCTTCTGGAGAAAGTATAAGAGAAGCCTACACAGAAGAGGTATGAAGTCATCAACGTGTCTGCCCCTACTTGGACAAGGATACCTAACAGCTGAAGCTGATATTAAGCACTCCTAGCCCAGAAGTTCATTGGGCCTACAATAACAATGATAATACTCTACTGAGCCCAATATTATGAGAAGCAGGTGTGTGCTAGTGGCATACTTACAAGACTTTGCTCCAAAATCCTCCAAGTGCCTAGAACATTTATTCACATGTGTTTCTATCAAATTCCGTGCTTGATTCCCTGGGACAGATAACAGCAGTCTCCATAGTACTTTGAAAATATCTACTGGGTATCTGATCCAAATCTGTGTTATCAACCAAAGTATTCATCAGAAAATTAAAGTACAGCTTGAGCTGCATGGCGTTGAAGAGAATTGTAAGCAATCGTGCTGATTGTGATTCTCCAAATCCACAAGAGCCTTGACAGGATTGTTAGCTTCAGGCTTTAGAAATTCTCCAAGAATGTTAAGAAATCAACTGTCTGTAAAAACTCTCTGAGGCCAGACTGTTGTAATAGGCCCTGCACATTTTTGAGGGGGAGTGCTGTTTTAAGACAAAGACTCACCAGATGGTTGGTGTTCTGACAATGACCACTCCCCATAACAAGGCTATTCACCCTCATAGTCAAAGGGAAAACTACACTGAAAATGTGTTTTGGCCTTATGCCTTGGATCAGTTTCATGACAGACAGGGAGACCATGAAATCCCAAGCCAGTCCTGCAAGGGTGCATTCAGCATGAATAGACTACCTTAAAAACTCTGTCCAGCATCATGTTAGAGATTACCTCAACTAACAGAGATGTACAACAACAGGAGAGCAGTGCCCCTCTACAGCATCACTGAGGCCGTGATCACGCCTATAGTTGAAGACGTCCTCCAGTTGCCTTCTAGTTGCACAGCTCACACTTTTTTTCCCTCAGTTCATCTTATAAGTGGACTGTTGCTTCTCAGTTCAACTTATTCAGAGTCTGGGTTCACATAGGACTCAGTCCGCCTTGGGGAGCCAGTCTTTTCTCTTCTCTGGTATGAGCGGGGAAGGCAGACTAGAAGGGGCTGAATTGTGCTGGGAGAGGTGGATCCAACCTTCCCTCCTGCCCAGTGCCTGGCTGTGGGTGGCATAAATGGGATTTTTTCAGCACACCTCCCCCTTCTGCTGAACTCCCAAGAGGTTCATATTTGCAAGGGAGGCAAGGCTTGGCGGAAAGTTGTGATCACAGCTATAGTTTCTACTTTGCTTGCCAAGCAGTTTGTACTTTGCTCACCACCATTCCTAGGGTGGTCCCCTCTCTCATCCTGCCCCCCTAATTCCCCTTTGTTCCAATCACATGCTAACCGGCTCTGTCCGCCATTTTAAAATATATATATAAATCAATTTTGTGCTATGCTGATGAAGCAATAGTTATTTTTTTTCATTTACTGTGTCTGCAGAAAAGCTGGAATGATTTTTTAAAAAATGGCCAGGAAAGCACTGTTGGGAGAGGGAGCAAGGGAAAAAGTGGAGCAAGAGTATAAATGATACAATTCTAAAGACAATGTATCTTACATGTTCTTTCAGCAGCATGCAAGGGAAACAATGTTTTGTTTCAGCAAAAGAAGTCTTTTACTGAAAAGCAAAGTGCTTCAGCAGAGTACAGCCTCTCATTTTTCTGCAGTAATGACTGGGGAGGTAGATGTGCGTTCTGATTAGGGTATGCCTTGACTGCATTTTTTTCGGGGCACAGTCCCCTTATCCCAACAGTTCCTCCGTTACCATCAAGTTTACCATCTGCACCACACAACTCCAAACACACAGTTCCAGCTTGGGTGAAGTGAAAGCAGGAGCTTTTCTCAGAGCA
>MTQE01003428.1:4290840-4310544 GCA_014337955.1 Aspidoscelis marmoratus
CTCCAACTCTACCATTCTATGATTCTATGATTCTATGATTCTATGACACCCTGTTACCACTGTTGACGGATAGCACTTTATCCTATCAGAATGCAAGTAGCATTGATGCAACCTAGAGGGGTGGAGAACTAAAGAGTTGTATAAAGGAGGCTCGGGGAGATGACATAAAAGGTGTGAGCATAGAATCCCAAACTGAGGACAGATTGTCAGGAATTGGGTGTGAACAGAATTAGAACATCTTCAGCTTCTTAACAGGACGGACTATTTCAGCAAGGTGTAATCACGGCCCAGCCTGTCTGTTGACGCAGTAACAGCTAAAGGCCCTCATGCTTCAGTTTGGAAACATTTTTTGGTGATCACATAAATGTCTCCCCAGCCTAGTCCCATATTGGGTTGATGGTGACATGGTAGTTAAAGCTGTTGATTGTCAGGTGTATCACATCCTTGAATATTCTGAGAAATACATATCAGTATATGCAAATAAGAATATTAAAGGCAATTTTATTTTAATGTTTGTATTATGGTATTTTTTAAAAATGGAATTTTAGTGTTGTGAGCTGCCCTGGGTCCCATTTCAGGAATAGGGTGGGATATAAATAAAATACATTTTTAAAAAATGGTGGAAGTAGAAATTCTTTTGGCTTGAATATGTATTCTGCTTGGTGCATTACAGAGCTGCTTTATATCTAGTTGCGGTGAACGTCTAAATTGAATGGATGTTTTTGCTGTCTCTTACACAAGCAGAAGCTCATCCAATTAAGAATAGACACACATTGTTTATGTGGCTTCTTATAAATATACTGTCTGCTGTATATCCTTCACATTTACTGAGGTTCCTACCTTTAATACTCACTGAGAGTAATGGTGTTAGAACTTTGAGTCTCAGACTCATACTGTTGTCCTGTTTCCTTGGATCAAGTCCCTATTTTAAAAGGGGATTTATCTCCAAATAAAGAACCACAGGAGTCTGGTTTGTATGACAATTTTTTGAGAAAGGTTTGTTCTTACAATTGTAAATACAGACCAAGATCTAATGAGAAGAAGAGTTGTCTTTATAACCTGCTTTTCTCACCCTTTAGGGAACTCAAAACAGCTGACAAACCTTCTGTTCTTCTCCCTACAAAGGAGCACCTTCTCCCATACCAACCTGCACGTGCCTTAACATCTAGAAGTGAGCCCCCCCCCCGGTTATCCCACCACCTTCAGTAGTGAAATGAGTGGGCACCAGGGAGAGGGCCTTTTCAGTAATGGCCCCCAGGTTATGTAATAGTCTTCCCCTCAATGTGCGTCTCACCCCTTCTCTGTATATATTGAGGAAGGTAGTGAAGATGCACCTCTTTGCCCTGGCCTTTGTCTAATGTGGTCATACTTTCTCCCTACTGCAGACTATTATTTTAATATTTAGGATATTGTTTTAAATATGTTGAATCTTTTAGTGTTTTTATGTATATTTCTGTTTTTAAGATATACTGGTTTATAATCTGTTTTAACAATTGTTACCCACCTTAAGACCTTTGGGTGTAGGGCAGGATATAAATATAAATAATAAATAAATAATAAATACAACAGATTCTGTGAAGTAGGAGGGCTGTGAAAGCTCAGAACGAGAGCTGTTACTAGCACAAAGCCACACAGCAGGCTTTGTGTTCAAGTGCAGAATCGAAGTGGAATTGAACCAGGAGACTACCAGCAAAGAGTCTCACTCTTCTAGCCACAAAGCCAAACTGGCTCACTATTAAATGTTCTTTGACTACCTTTGGTAAACTTAGAGAGATGAGCAGCTTTCATAGTGTGTTTGAAAGACCAAACTGATAAATTGCTACTTAATCTAGGATTCCTCACCCACCCCATACTAGTTTAGAACTGGATCACCTAGATGAAGGTTCCTGTAATCAAATCCAAGTCAGATAATCTGAGACATCTGTGATCAGCAACTGGCAAAATGCACCAGCATTCTATTCTGGAGCAGCAAGCAGTCATGTTTTCTGTATGGTACCTAGCTAAAGGCTGCAGAGCGAAATTATTCTGTTCCGTTTGGGAAGTCAAAATGCTAGCCTGTTGCACCTTGGAGAAAGAGGAAAGCCCCAATTTACAATTACATAGATGAGTGTGTTTAGCCCAAGGCAAAGGGCAATTCATGGACTGGCGTGAATACAAGAGAGATTTCTAGCAGAGAAGATGTCAGACTCCACAGGACATTGCATCTTGTACATGAAAAGGCTGAAAACCACTACCATCTCAAGCATCCACAAAAACAAATAAAAATATAATTTGATTATTCCCAAATCTGCCCTCAACTCTGCACTTGTTTCTAAAACCAAAACTCCCAGCTAAGCATGCTTATTTTTAATTAAATCCTTCACGGCAGAATTAGAAATGCGAGATGTCTGTGAACTGAGTAATTAGGAAAATTCAAGATTTGTACACAGAGTTCCGCAACAGTTGGCAAGCACTTTGTGATTCAAATGCTTGACTGCAATATTTCCTCTTTTCATGCCTCTAGTTAAAAACCTTTTTTCATAAAACAGATGAAGCATTAATTACATTTTGGCTGCTGCAGTATTTTTAGTGCTTCCTAATGCTTTCTTAAAAGCAGAAAGAGATCGACTGCAAGGGGGCGCCTCTGTATGGGGCAATTCGGTGCAAAATAGAGCAAAGATCCAGGCCAATGTTCTACAACAAACACATTAGTTTATAAGTGGAAACTAATCCTTTGCCTGCCATAGTTGTGAACACTAGAGTTCATCAGCATATTGCTATTGGCACCTTCATAATATATATTTGTATAATTATGTGTATTCATTGCCAATGATTGTGATACAAAAATCTGACACAGAGATATATGCTGCTTTTAAATTCAGAGAAAAGCAGTCTAGAGAAGTGGGAGGGGCATTTGTCAATGGCAATAAATGTTCATGTGGTATTAGGCCAGTGATGGCGAATCTTTTGAGCTCGGTGTGTCAAAATTCGCAAGAAAACCTAGCTTAACTTGGGTGCTGTGTCACATCTAGAAATATCCATAATTTTGTGATATTTGTAGCTCTAGTAAAAAACTTATATTTTTTATATATGTATTTTATTCAAAGCAAAAACAAATACTTCTTTACATTAGTGACTTTTGTTGAATTTCATTTGGTAAATCCTCAATTGAAAGTTGGTATCTTGTACACTTCAAAAACAAGCAAGCACTACACGCCCAGGTGCCAGGGTGACCATGTGTGTCACCCAAAAGGGCTTGGCGTGTCACCTGTGACACGCGTGTAATAGGTTGGCCATCACTGTATTAGGCACATCTCTCCCCCACTAGTTTTAGAAGACAGTTGGAAGCACTTTGTTCATCTTGACATGCATCTCTGGACTAGAGATATGTAAATTCAGTGTGTGTTTGGCCACCACAAATCAAGCCAAACCAGCCTGTTTGAAAGGGGCTGGTTCAATTCAAACCTAACTAGGGGTGTTTAGTTGAATTGGGTTAAACCAAACTTCAAAATCCACCCAATTTGGCCTTTTAAATAGGACATTTTAAATGAATTTTAATATTTTTAACATCTGCAAATCAATGATGAATGGTTATAGCTTCAGTTTAGAATCCTATCAACCTTATTCGACTCAGCTCTAAATCAAACAAGATCCGGTTCAAATTCCAAATAAACTGCAAAACTTCTGCTTGTGCACATGTCTACTCTGGACAGCTGTTTTCAGTTTTTGTACTTAAGGTTTAATATTGTATTTTACTAT
The DNA here is from genome assembly GCA_014337955.1 of Aspidoscelis marmoratus. Taxonomy (NCBI): domain Eukaryota; kingdom Metazoa; phylum Chordata; class Lepidosauria; order Squamata; family Teiidae; genus Aspidoscelis; species Aspidoscelis marmoratus. The sequence goes on from MTQE01003428.1 coordinate 4,294,579, forward strand.
GGTTTTATATTATTATCCTTGTACGCTACCCTAAGCAATAAATAAATACTAGCCATAGAGTGTGGAGGACAGGAGGCCCTACTCTACTGAGTCCAACTAGTCATGGAGAGTTGGATTCAACTGAACAGAACAAAATATAGAATTTAGTTAATTTGTGTACATTGTACATCTCATATAAACATTTAATAAGCTATTAAGGGTTATTTTTACACTTTTAAAGTTTATACTTTCTTTTGAGGGAAGCTTAGTTGTCAGCTTTGTCTGGTGATATCTCCACCACCTAACCCACTTCAGATTTCACTTTTTTACAACAATCACTAACCTGGAACTCTCCAGTACATGTGGCCTATAATTTTCTTCAGCCCCAGGCAGCATATCCATGTTGCCCCAAAGAGTTTGGGTACGCCATATTGGCAAAGGTTGGTCTAGGGTGCGTGTTTCTATGCACATTTCCAACTTTCTATAATGGAAATACTTTTTTCCTGAAGTCATCTCTAGCATTATATATATATTAAAAACCTGAACATAAAAAAATGCTTCAGTATCAATCAATATAGATGCCTTTCAGTAGATCGTGAAAACAAATCCCAGCAGAAAACGACATCTCAGACGTAACAAAAACGCTCGTCAAAGCATTAAGGCAATACGGAATAAAACCTCAGAATCAATCAGGAGAAACTATTATGTTATTCATAGGAATAATAAATAGACAAGACAAAAATGTTTACTGACTGCTCACATCTTTAGACCTGAAGATGGACTGAAGAAGGTTTAAAGTGAAAGTATGACCATAGCCTAAGGACAGAATAAGGATGCTGAGCTCCTAGTTTAGCTTCTATAATGTCTGTTGCAGAATAATACTATTACTGGTGCCCAGCATATTCACACAAAGTTTTCTGCAGGTTGTCACACCAAATTCTGATATATTAAAACAAAAACTCCCTAGAACATATGAATTAAGAATAAATCAGTACCTCTCATCTTAAACAGAAATATCATTCGTTTAATACTAAACTTCACCCTAGATTAGGGCTGCTATCTCGTAGGGCACTGTGGCCTTGCTCCGACTGGTCAAAAAAGTTGAGTTTTAACACAGATTTTTAAAATCAGCACCGAGTGCTCCTTGCAGCCGTCCCGACTGCACTGGGACAGCAGGGATGCAGCTGCGGTGTCACTTTTCACGGCAGGAGAGAGAAGTCAGACATGCCAATCTCCACCGCTGCCACCCACCATTTGCCTACCCTACCCAACCCTGCCTGGTCTACTGTCTGTTGTCATCTCCCATTGCCCCCCCCCCCGCCCGTTCCTTCGTCTTCTGTTGTCATCCTGCTGTTTGCTTTCCTCACCATTCTCCAAGAGACAGAGGAAAGGGGCAGGGGGGAAGGCAAGCAGAAGGAGATCACGAAAGAGGAACAGGGCCGGAGGAAAACAGCAGGAGACAATGACGGATGGTGGAATGGGCGGGGTGGGCTAGGCAAACAGCAGGACACAGCGAGAGAACAGGGTGGGGGAAAGTAAATGGTGGATGGAGGTGGAGGAGATCAGTGTGGCACCATCCCTATTAATAAGTATTCAGATTTTAACAAGATTCTGCATTAAGTCTGTTAAAATTTGAACATGGATTCCCTGGATTTTCAGACATTTAGTCCGCAGAAATGGGGAATCCCTTCAAAAGTGTCATTACACAAGAGGCTTGAGCCAAATTCAGGCTGAACCAAAATGTCTGTTGAAACACAGCCTGTGACTTCAAGGAAGGCTTGAGAGTCAACTCCTTTTTTATTATTTATTTAAACAAATGTTTTATGGTTGAAATAAAATTTAACATTCATAAAATACAAAAAACACAGTCCTCCAGGACCAGAGGAGGATATTGCTTAACTTTTCAACACGTGACTGAAGACCTACCATTATAGTAATCTAGCTTCTTTCTTAAAATCTGTCACATTATGCTGTTACTTGCATTTTTATCCCACTTTATACGTGAAAGCCTCAGGGTGGGTTACAACATTAAAAACCAAATATAAAATGAACATACTAAAGGTGGTACTCACACAGTTCTTTTATTAATCCGAATGCTCTCCAAGTCAACTGGATATTATAAATAAGGTTTTATTCTAGAGGGCACATATATCATGCTGTGGTAATAGCACCACAACAAAAGCCTTTTTATTTTTGATGATCCAGGTGCAAAAAAGTATTTATCAAGCTTAACGAAGACCTTCAGTGCAAGGTTATAGTGTGAGAGAGACAAAAGATACAAACTTAAATTCTATTAAATGTTCCAGGTTGGTGGTGGATCTCTTGGTCCTTTGGGTTTTGAGAATCGCTTTGCAAAGCCTGAGAAGCAAACAAGAAAGTGCACTGTATTACTCATATAATTTTACATGATGCAAGCATATAATTCTCATAGGTCGCGTTCCCACAGGGACTAAAATTCAGACTGGATTCGGACTCAGCATGCAGGGTTCCCACAAATTCGCCAGTAATGCGAATCTGGGAAGGGCCGTTCCCATGCCAGTTCTTTTCCCCTGGATTTTCTGCAGAAACCCCTGCTGAAATTGGGGGCGGGGGACCCTGGTGAAAAGAGGACTTTCCAATCCAGTCCGGATTTTCATGCCGAAGAAGGCAAGCAAAGGAGGAGAGCCGGTGGCCAGGGCGAGTGAGTCGAGGGTGCAGGGAGGGGAGGATGCCCTTTGGATGCAGTGGTGGTGAGCAGCAGGCATGCATGCAATGGAGGGGAGGGGAGAAGCAAGGAGGGAAAAGGAAGGAAGGCAGCCGAGGACAGGGCTTTGTTGGCCTCGATGGTTGCAGGATTGGAGGAGGAGGGCGGCAGCAGCAGCTCCTGTCCTCAAAAACCACCATGCCACACTGTTCGCAGGTATGCTTCTATGCACTTGCAGGTTTAGTTTGGGAACAGCCCAATGCACTCTCGGTACTGTTCCTGGCCTCCAACTCAAACCTGCAGCAGAACCCGGATTATTCTGGACCAGAGTAATCCGGATTCACAGTAGGTCAGAATGCGCCCATAGAAGAATAAATGATATACTGAAGTATAAACATAACCTGTCACATTACAGCTAAGGCTTCATCTAGAAAACAAAAAAGTGCAAGTAAAGGAATACCTGCACAGAGATGCCACAGTCCCACATCATATGATAAGGGGACATGATGAAGCACATGAGGAGAGATGGTGCAGAGACAACATGCATCATATTATTTCTGCTACAGCATTGGAGTTGTGGGACATTGTTCCAGCATTGCTGGAAGAGAAGAGCAAATTAAATAGCCCTTGGTATACAAGCTGGGTCTGATATGGAGTGAGGCTCTTCACCACACCTCAAAAAAGATATTGTGGAACTGGAAAAGGTGCAGAAACGGGCAACCAGAATGATTAAGGGGCTAGAACATCTCCCTTACAAAATCAGACTGCAATGTCTAGACCTCTTCAGCCTGGAAAGACAGCGTTTCAAGAGGGGACCTGACAAGTATGTAAACCATGCATGGTATAGAAAAGGTGGATAGAGAAAATGTCTTTTCTCTATCACACACTAGAACCAGGGGGCACTCTATGAAGCTGAAGGGTAGGAGAGTTAGATCCGACAAGGGGAAGTATTTCTTCACCCAGAGGGTCATCAGTCTATGGAATTTACTGCTAGAAGAGGTGGTAACAGCTACCATCCTAGATGGCTTTAAGGAAGAGTTAGACAAATTTATGGTTAACAGGTATATCAATGGCTACTAGAATGGATGCCTAAGTACATCTTTCAGGCTGGGGGGACAAGCAGGATACTTCTAAGGCCATTTGCTGGGATTTGAGAACAGGAGAAGGTTTGCCCTTGTCTGCTTGAGATGCCCATGGCCAATTGGTGGGTCACTGTGTGACAGGATGCTGGACTAGATGGCCTGTGGCCTGATGCAGCAGGGCTCCTCTTATGTTCTTCAGCAGCAAAAGTATAGGGGAGAAAAAGTCCACTCAGCCAAAGCTATAGATATATGGGGATAGGGTACACCACAGTTGTTGATAGCCATGGCAAACCTGTGATCCTTGTGTTGTTTTCTCCAACACAACTGTCATGTGACACCCTTTTCATTAAAAGCATATTGAAGGAACCTTTAATAATATTTCATTACAATATTTCATACTGTATTGTCATGCATCATTTGTCCTGCCAGGCACATCCTATGTTAAATTTAGCAGGATAATAGCCTCTTAATTTCTCTATTTGGTAATAGGTAGCCTAAACCCTCTTGGCATTAGCTGGAACAGTTTTGAAAGTTTAATCACTGTGTGTGAAGTGGCTGAGATACAGCACACATGTTTTTTCCTTTCCTTAACTATGATATCCCTCTGCTGAAAAAATATCCCCTCCGCATACTGATTAGGTTTTTTAAAAAGCTCTCTTTGATACCAATGACAGCTTTTAAGTAGTTTCCACGGCTGTTCATGAAAGCCAAGAAGAGCCAGAGTTTCATATATCTCTAGTGGCTTTTGAAGCATAAACAGCAGTTTTCAATAACACCAAATAATGCAGAGTGTAGGCTTCATATTTAAAACAAGCATATAAGTGTTTTTTTAAAAAATACAGTACATACCTAATTTCAGACCTGAGCTGGAGGTCTCTGAGGTTTTTAACATTGAAGATGGACTACAAATACCTAAAAATACAAGAAAAGACCTGAGCAACTGATGAATTATTGAGACAATCAGACTTCTATAAGGAGAAAGTGAGCTGGTTAAATTGAGTGTCACTGAAATAAAGGATATCAATAGCATAGAATTGATACTAGCACTGAGCACAAATCCAGTAGTGGGCACATTTGAATTCTTCTATTTGACGCTTGTGCTTCTTGGCCATCCTTTTTTTTTATCTCTGAGAATATTCTTGTACAGAAAAGTGTGAGTTAATCTTGGGTGTTTTTCCACTGTCACTAGAAGTACCCATTACGTACCCATTAATGGGTACAAAAATGCCATTATGTACCCATTAATGGGTACTTAATGGGTACTTTTAGTGACAGTGGAAAAACACCCATTATCTACTAAGAGGGAAGAATCATATAGGACTTTTCCATTACTGCTGCCTAAGGAAAGGCAGAAGGACATGAGATGACAAAAGATTTTGAAGAATTATATATGGTCATGTTATGTAATGTGAATCTGAGATTGCTAAGTTGGTAAACAAGAAGTTGTTGGAATCCAGCTACCACCACATCTAGTCAGTATAACTAGGGATGTGCATGAATATTTGAAAATTCAAAAATCCAATTTGAATCTGACGAATATTGACATTCAAATTTGAATTGGATTTTCAAAAATCCAAATTTACACATTCGGACGAATTTCGGATTTTCGAAAAGATCAGGGTTATCTCTTAACAATCAGTAAATATGCTGTTAACAGAGAGTTGGCAGAATGTCCAATGTCATACCACTTAAGATCTGCTGAATATTTTGAAACTTAATTTGTTTAGAAAGCACCGAATACCACGCTTTGGGACATGCCAGTAGATTGAAATTATTCCATGAAATTATTACAGGTGCAGGTGTCCTCTTTCTGCCTGAGCGCCATATCAACTCCTATTATTATGGAAATCTATGACCTATAATGAATGTTACTACCATTTCTTTCCTTTCCAGGTCCTGTTGCCCAGATTTGAAAACTAATTTTTACTGTTTCTAACAAGAAAAATGGCCTTTTCATGTGATGGCCCAGTGCTTCCAGCACCTAATTAATACATCTCCCTTCATCCAGATGTTTAGAAGAAGAAATTGGCTTTTCGGCCCATTTAAGGGGACTCAAAGCGGCTGACAAAGCTTTTCTATTCGTCTCCCCACAACAGAACATCCTGTGAGGTAGGTGGGGCTGTGAGAGCTCAGAAGAGAGCAGTGACTAGCCCAAGGTTGCCCAGCTGGCTTCATGGAGGAGTGCAGAATGAAACCAAGTATTTCTAGATAAGAGTCCAGCTCCCTAACCACTAGACCAAACTGGCTTACTTGTTCCCTCTGGATGTTGCCCCGCTACAGTGGGAGGGCTGTATTTTAAGTATGCTCTATTGTGTTTCACTGTTTTTAATTTTCTCATATTTACCTACCCTGGGACCTTTGGGTGAAGGACAAAAGATAAATATTTAAATAAAAAAAAGTCAGTATGACAGAAATGTTACAGTGTGACAAGTAGCCGCTAATATTGACCAAGGTTTACTGCAGAAACATCTAAAGGTACAAATAGCTTTGTTAGTACAGCAACAAAACACAAAGAGGGGTTTGCTTGTGTCAGATTGCTTGTGTCATCAGTTGTCTGCAACAAAAGTTTTTATCAGCATTTTTAAAACGATGCTTTGTTCTGGGGCTGCCTTCCTAACAAGCCCTGGTCTAAAGGATCTGACTACCATTTCTGATATGGGAAATGAGAAAACTCGCTATGCAGTAGTCATGATTCATAATTAGAAGTTTCTAAACATTATTACTGTTGGGCAGAAAACACAGAGCTCTGCTTCACCCATGATGATTCTATAATCTAGTATTTTGGGACAGGTAGCTAATTTCTGTAGATTTCTTTTAAAAGCAGAACTAACTGCCAGGGCAGATTTCATGCTGACAATTGTATTCTCTGTTTAGTATTTGTAATTAAGCCCCCATGGTGAAATGTAGATTTTTAGTTAATTTATGTTTTTGAAATGTGCGAGATATTATGTCTTATATCTTCATCTAGGAGAATAAAATTAGTGTCCTTTTCTCCCAAAAGAATTATTCCTTAGCATTAATTCACAGGCTCAGGCTACAAAATAGCAGCGCATCCATATTTTTCACGCATGGTTTTCAGAAACTGTGTAAATGGAAAAGACTTACTGTTCTTCACATTTCGTAAAATTTTCAGGCTCTGTAGGGAAGAGGAAGGAAAGGCTTTCTGTTAGCATTGAAAAAAACAATAGAGGATTTGGAAAACTATTTAATGCCAAATGAGCAGTCACTTCTTAGTGAGAGCTTAAGCAGACAAGCAACCTCTTCAGTTGTACCCCCCCAACCCAAATGTAGCTACGAAGAGTGATCAGGCTCCCTAAAAGTTTCCATCACTTTAGCCCTGGTGTACAACAATGCAGGGTGTTGGCTGACCATATGGACTGGAGAGGGGAGCGAAATTTCTCAGTGATTTCCAGGTATCTCTGCTCTCAGCAGGCCTCCCACCTATTCAGATTTTGTCCAGGTCTTGCAGCAGCAGTCCAGAGAGTCCTGCAATTACTGAATAAAGGAATATTCTGCCATGATGGTACATTCCAACATGGCATGGAAAATCTGTATTGTGGAAGAACAGAGATCGAGTATGTGTTCCCACTGTTCTCACATTTGCACTATAACACTGAGCCCCTGTTCCCACTGGGACTTTTTGACGTGTCCAAACCATTTTCACTACACTCTGTCCTCATTGAAATGTGGCTTTCCGCATTAAAAAGAGGAGTAATTGGGGAAAAACGAATTTAAAAAACCACCAGTTCAAACAACTCTTGCTCCCGTTTTTCCCAGTAACACGCTTTATTTTTTTCCTTTGGGAACACTAAGTGAAGTATATGTTGCACACACCTTGCCCTCCCTCCCTCTCGCTGTACTGTAACCATTTCCCTTGCCATGCCCTCTCTGACACTAACACCTGCCACCATCCTGCCTGCCCATCCGCGTGCCTGCCTGCCATTATCTGCTCTCCTGCACCAAAGGACAAAGCACAGGCCTGGAAGAGCCCCTCTGAAGTATATGGTGCCCATGCCTTGCCCGCTGGCCCTTCTGCCATACTGGCCTCCTCTTCGCCATTGCGCCCGCGCCCATGGCACAGCTGCTGCTGACTCGCTCACCGAGCAGCCATGGCGCTCCTGGGGCATGGAGAGGAGGAACACCAAGCAGCGAGCAGGCAAGTGAGTGCTACCCTCCTTCCCGTTTTTTCTGCTGCTGCTGATTCCGCTGTGCCACTGCTGAGCTCCTATACCTGGAAGAGCCCCACTGAAGTATATGGTGCCCACCCTTCACCCACCAGCCCTCCTGCCGTATTGGCCTCTGCTTCACTTGCGCGCCACTGCCCTCCCACCTGTTTTTTCTGCCGCTGCTGATTCAGCCGCGCTGCGGCTGAGCTCTACTTTTAAAAGCGGAATTAACCCAAAAAAATGGGAACGCAGATAATGCATGTTCACATCTGTTTTAGTTAATTCCGCTATAATTTCCTCAAGTGGGCTCATACCCTGAATCAAAACAAACTTGATTGTTCTCACTCTTCATTTTTCTTCCTCTTCCCACCAAATACTCCTCCTCAAGCAATCAGCAATAGGATGCTATTCTACCCTTCAAATCATGACCTCATTAGGGTAAGCAAGTTGAACTCCATGCCTCCATATTTCCCTGCTGCGACATCAAAACCAATTCCCTTGGCAGCACTATTTGTCATTCACCGTTTGTTCCTTCTCCTCGTCCATCCTGTATCTACCCAAGCCCAACTTATATCCACAACACTGTAGAGGTTCTTTAAATCCCAGTCTCACTTCCTTTTCTTTGGAATAGCAGTTTTGCACTACTTTGCAAAACACTGCATAATGTCACAGTGCTTGCATGCATGCATGCCTCCACTCCCATTTCAGTGCAGCATGCAATTACGATCTTGCTTGATCCCATTCACCATTTGTTCCTTTTTCTCCTCCATCCTGTATCTACCCAAGCATGACTTCAGTTCCACATCCACAACACAACTGAGCTTCTATAAAGTTCAGTCTCACTTTCTCTTCCTTTGTAATAGCAGTTTTACGCTACTTTGCAATTGCAGTATCTTTTTCTCTGTAATGGCCATACTGCAGAACTGCAGTTTTGCAGAAATGTGTAATTTTGGAGTACTGAGCAGTGGGGGAGAGCTCAGTGAAAATGGGGAAATGTGTGAAGGGATCAATATTCATGGTAGTAGAGTCAGTAGTCAAGCAAATCACCTCTGAGTGTGTGTCCACATTGAAGTTGTGTGCTGCTCATGACAAACTCGATGGTAGCATAGGGTACTGTTAGAGTAAGAGGGCTGTACCCCCAAACAGGCACACCTGAGGCATTACCCCAGCCAGCATGCACCCCACCCCCCAGTCATTCCTGGGGGGGAAATGATAGTCTGTACTGTGCTGTTTGCCCTAAAACTACAGAAGCAGAGTTCTTTTCTGCAAAAGTCTCCTTTTAATGAAAGGAAGCACTGCAAGAAAAAGGGAGGCAAATAGAGGGTCTTGTCTTTTGTTCTCTTGTCCCACCCCAATAGTGATGTTGTCAGTCTCAGTCCTGAAGTCATTGTACAGGAGAAAATGGAGAGCACACCCCCAAAAGTACGGTTCCCTCTCAAAATAGATTACTTGCTCATTCTCACTTTCCAAAATAAATTTAATCCAGGATTAAATTGTGAGTATCCTGTTCATCTATGGCAAATCAAATACTATTCTGACATAACTACAGGGTTTAGACTTTAGAGAAGCAAATGCAGTGATATTTCCCCCGTACTTTATTAAAAAAACTATACTGTACTAACTGCCTACTGATTTTGAAGAGCAAGTGCAAGAGAAGCAGTACAGTGGCCCTGTCCCCATGCAATTGAAAGTCTGCTGGAACTCTTCTTTTGCCTCTGAGCGGCCCCATTCCAGGCTTTACAAGGCGCTTAGGGAGCTTAGGAAAGTGAGACACCCGCGATAAAATACGTGCACTTTAAAGAAGAGTTCCAGCGCTCTTTTGGCGATTCGCGGGTTTTGCTCGCTATATCTGCCTTGAGGACGCTCCGTGGCAAAAGGGGCGGGGATTGCTTGCCTGCACACACAGCCAAAAAGCATTCACACATCTGAGAAATGCAGCAGGTTCGCTTCCTTTCCTTTGTAAAAAGAGCCAGAATTGCTCAGAATTGCAACATTGTTATCAGTGATCTGTGAAAGCCTGAAAAGAGAATGAGCGAAGGATCGCGCTGCTGATGCCTGCAGCCGCTGACTTTCCTGGGGCAGAAAGCCTTTTCTAACAGAGAACTGGGTGAAAGTAAGTGCTGAAAGTGAATGAATGAGCGATCATCTGCCTTTGCTAGGGGCGGGAAGCCGTTTCAGGAGACGGAGATCTGGCTATTTTTCCTTTTAACAAGAGAGGGGGCGGGGGGAAAAGATGCCCAGAAAGAGAAGACGGCTACCATGGGGACGGAAAGTCCGTTTAGATCGCGGCTACCATGGGGACGCTTATTCCGGAAGTGGAGGGGACTTTTAAAGTCAGCTATAACAGAGTGACGGCAGAGGAAGCCGAGAGGGGCTAATAAGTCTTTTGGGGATTGGGCCAGTATGAAACAGTTTAAAATCTTAGCTAAGCGAGGGTTTCCCCATTCCTATTAGGAGTACATCAGCCCCACCAAAAATTGAAGAGATTTGTTCTCTCTTGCTTTTTAGGCCTTACCAATCCTTCTGGTAAAGATGAAACACAGGCTGTAGTTGAGGCAAAAACTGGCAACTGATCTGAAATCAAGGCCCTTGGGGACACTGCTTCTCTAAAGGAGTGAATCACAGTTGATTTACATTTTTTATTATTGCAGCTTAGCAACACATAACTAAGCTGCAGTGTGGGGCTTCATGGTTCCTTCTTCTTGCTTATAGTGCTCCCTGGTGTGAAGAAATAGAAATGCTTTAAGTCTTAGCATTTCTTACAGAAAACCTTTCCAGAAAAGTAAGAGGAAAAAATACTTAAGGCACATCTACTTAATGAAACTGGGGTGTTTTTCTACCCTTCTTCAATTACATGTTTCCAGTGATGCAGAAAGAAAGAGTCAAAATACCTCAAAGACTTATAAAAAGCTGAGGAGCCCTTTGAAGTTCCAGTAAAAGTGGAAATGTAAAGTATCGGTGTCTGGCACTGAGTATAATCTAACCCTGCTTCTTCACCAAAATAAATGCTGCCTGTGAGGCCCTTTTACCTCCTTTTTCTGGAGCAGCTTTGTGGCAGGGAGAATAGCTGCTGTCTTTGAAAAGGGGTTAGAGAGGAAAAGACAGAACATCATATTCTCAGCTTTGATATCACCACCCCCTCAAGCCACCAAAACTTAATTCAGAGGACTGTGAAATGACACAGCTTCAGGGAAATGACCATTTCACGGAGGCACCTCTTAACCACCTCTATACTAGACACATCCCAGTACAACACAAGGAAAAAAACAGAAAATGAAAAGATGAGAACAATGTCTTATTTGCAGAGCATCTGCAGGGTAATATTTTGCCCTGGTCTAGTTGTTCTATGAAGAGGCAGTAGTTCACTTGTCTCTTTCCATGCCTTCAGCAACTTTTGCCACGCTGCTACTATCCTGACATTCTGCACTACAAATCCTCTAACTCCTGCTGTCTGGAGCTGATGGAACTGATAGTACAGAACATAAAGCAGGCATCACACTGGCAAAGACTGGATGTACCCGGTGACAGCCTAGATGATACTGCCCTATTATTCCATTGGAAGAAGAGAGCATCTGGATATAAATGCCTTAGGGATTTAATTCAAGCATAGTTCAGCTATCTCCCTCCTGTCCTTTTCTCCCTTTCTGTATATTGGCCTCCATATACTTGGGCAAATGGAGTGCTGTGGACCCTATCTAGGCCCCAAGATGCTTCAACTGAGCCCAGAAACTGGTTGCTTTAAAGTTGTTTGAAGGACCCTTTTCCAAAGTATTAGATGCCATTTGGGGGGGGGGGGAGAATACCTGCCCAAATAATGGTTCTTTGCAGTAATGGAGGGAACGATACTCACATCACTTCTTTCCCCTCAAAACAGTACCCATAGGTTTTTTTTCTCCCATTTAGATGCCTATGGAAATGACACTGAAAATTTTCCCCATGGTCTTTGCCGGTCACTTTCCCTTGAAAATGGTTGTGGGGAGGAGAAGAGAAGAATATGATAAGAGCATAGCTGTTCCCCAACCACACTCCACAACTTATATGGTCATAAATAGAGGAAATAGATATTGGGAACAGCATGGAATGACTGAAGGAGCTTCTTCAATCCCTCCATGCCACTCACCCCATGCGATGTTATAGGTGCGGCAATCAAAAGAAAAGAAATTCTGAAGGGGTTCAAGATATACAGTATTTTCCCAATAAAATGGACCATACATTGCACAACTAAAATAAATCTAATCAGTCTGAAAAGAAGGAAACTGCTGCTGCTTCTCTCTGCACACTTTTTCTTTACCTTACTCCTTCTCATGCACTGTGCTTCATTTGATAACTTGTCTTTTGATTTCACTCCAGGGTGTCCAAAGTTCTCAGCACTGTATGCAGCAGAAGGCTCAGCTAGGATAATAAAACATATTCAGGATAAGAACTGCTGGGTAGATACAGTACTTCAGTCCTTGTGAGGTAACAGCAAGTGGCCCTTATTCAAAATGGCTATGATGAACCTACTGCCCCAAATGCATTCTCCCTGATGGCATTTATGATCAAGTCATTAAAGAAATAATCCTAGAAAAACGGTTCCAGCTCCCCTCACCCTGTGCCCCTTTGCAGCCAGAATTTTTAGACTCTACAGACAAAGATGGCAAACATGTTTGTTGTTGGGTGCCACTGGGTTGTCACCAACTCCTGGTTGACTGCATGGCAACCTCTGCAGTTTTCTTGGCAGAGATATAACAGTGATTTGTCATTGCCTACTTCCGGAGAAAGGCTGTGGCTGGAACAGGCAACCCTCTGCTTTCCAGGCAGTTTCCTCTACCACTAATCTACAGCCATTTCTGGGAAACATGTAGCCATCCCAATATTGCTGGTCTTCAGATTTCAGCATCAGCAGAAATGATTAGACAGTTCTGCAGGACCACAGACTCCTTATCCCTGTTATATAAGGAAATGTTGACATATGGGAAAAGTCCTTCCTAATCATGTTCTGCAATTGTGGGAACTGTGATTTATGGCTTCAGATAGAATGTATCAGCCTGTGAGTGACATAAGTGAAGAAAAATTGAAATTCAGTAGTAAATCTGCCTTCCCAATGTGAATTGCAGATTTTAAAAGTGTGTTTAAAACTATGGGCATGGCTCCATGTTAGGGAGTATAAGCATGGGAAATACTCAGGATTACTCCCACCTTCCACTATTGACATTGTGCATGGGATTGACCTGCTATGAGGCTTCTTAGGGTCCCTAACACTAGAACTCACATGCCAGATGTCAGGAGGCAATACCACAATCTTCTTTAGATCCTGCTATTGCCTCTTGCCACTCCTGCCAAACAGCAGGAGGCAATCCTGGGGTCTCACCTCCATCTGTTATCTCCTTCTATTACTGATCCTGCTTCAAATGCCTGAATGCTAGCAAAGCATATGGTTACTTCCTTTAGTTGTTTCCTTGTACTTTGTTAGTTTCTGGGTATTTTGAACAAGAATGGTAATGCAAAGAGCTGTCAGAGAGACAAAAGTAATCAATATTATGGGAAACTCCGCATCAATGCCTCATTTCCTGTAATTCCAATATATCAGATTTTTAATCAACTAACCAATTATAATATCAGGAACGCCACAGATATGTGTAGCATTCTCAGTAGAATCCCAAGAAAATCACAGATTTTACCCCCTGACTGGCAGCATCGTGAGATCAGGATCTATATCTCATGGCTTTTGTCATCTCTTATTTATTCATGCTGAAATTGTTCTAGGTACAATTTCTGTACAAATTCGTACATAATGTATCCTGGGACCATTTGATGAATGGCAGAAGATAAATGGAAATCATAACAACCCCCAAAAGCTAATAAATAAAATACATGAAAAATAAGTTTCCTTTCATGAGGGAACTACAGGAACCCAACACATTCCAAAATGTTTGACATGGGATTTTTTTTATTCAACACATGCTCCAAAGTAATTCACTTTAATATTATTACTAGTACAAATTTGTAAACATCATAGGAATATAAACATTTTATGCTGTGAGTGGCTTGCGACCCCTCCCCCAATCCTCTCATTTCCTGTTCCTGCAATTTTCCTTCACTGCTTAAGACCTTCTCAAAGTCAACTTCTTCACTGCTTTCTATACTTTACTTTTGTTTTCTTCCCAAAGGCTAGCTCCAACTAATGTGTCTTCTAAATACTTGGCTACAAAATTGTCAAAATAATGGAACGTACCTTCTTCATCTGCAAGGATAAATGACTCTGGAGTCCTTTCAGGAAGTGGCGGAGGCGGAGGAGAAGATGACAGATCCCTGTGTATCTCTGCAAGGACACATAATATTTTATAATATGGATAGGAGGGTGCGTTATGCAGTTCCATTTATACCCTTTCAAAAGTCCTCAGCATCCACAGAGGTTCACTTTGGCTGAGTCAGTATTATTGTCTCCAACTCTGCCATCAGCATTAGATACATTTCAGTCTCCAGGCAGCACATGAGCTTATATTCTCATGCATATGCAAAGATTCTCTGAAAGTGTCTCTCACAATATACTGCCTGTAAGTACTTTGATCACTTCTGAGAAATGAATAGCCCAGCATACAACTAAGGAGCAGAGTTTGGTTCCCATACTAATTATATAATGGAATTTCACAAACACATATCACACACTGGCAAGGGTGTGTTACAGACTGAGGCACTTCATTAGAAAGGAATATGCTTAGTTGTAATAGAAAGTAAGCAGTTATAGGTATCTGCACAGGGTAATTGATCAAACTATCAGGTGAACACATACCTGATCTGGGCCTCTGCTTCTCCTCACTCTGAAAAGGATCAAAAACAAAAGTACATTATCTTCCTTTGGCACAATGCAGTTGCATCTAACTTCTACCGAGGGATTTAGCAAGTGGTGCTAAATTCACCTGAAGCCTAACTTCCTTCCTATTATTGAAAAAAAGAACATTTCATTTATAGGCCATGCATTTAAATAAAATGTTTTAGGGCAATGATTTGGGATTTCTGGATGGCAAAAGAGTCATATAAAGTGTCATTTTATTCCTGGAACAGTGTGTTCCCACTCATGCTAAAATTGCTTTCAAAGTGATGTGAACCCCATTACCAGTTCAGTTCAGGTGTTTTTTGAAGAGTATATTGCTTAAAACCGCAATAAAAAACACAATTTTTTAAGGTGTTTTTTCCCATTTTTGCTTTTAAAACGCTTCTTCTTTATTCCTTTGGGAATGGTACAAAAGTATTGGGACAGATACATCATGAACGGGTGGGGTTTCACCCTGCGCAGGACAGCCCCTTCCCAGATTTATTAAAGGGCTAGAAACCCTTTTTTCCTTTAGCTGAGAAGTAACAATTCAGCCTGATCTCCACACGGATAACAAAGTTTCATTTTCCACTCCCCTTGCTTTCTCCTTTTTCTGCTGGGCTGCTGGGTGGGTGGGTGATAGTTCTCCTTCAAAAGATGCCTTGGCAGGACAGGAAAGGGGGAAAGGGAAGAGGAAGCAAGGTGGGGAGAATGCTTGGTGTGATCAAACTCTGAGACAGACCTCTCAACCCGTCAGCCAGCCAGCCGGCCTGCCAGAAAGGAGTCTTCCTAGATGGGGTGGTGGAAAGAAAAGGCAAAGCCAATTTCCTCGCCTGTCAAGACTGAGGCGCTCACTCGCTTGCTTGGATGAGGAAGAGGCAGTGAAGGAAAGGAAGGAGCGAAGGAAAGAGCTGCTGGGTGCAAGAGTAATCGCCATCCTGGTAGCCTCTTCTTCTCTCCAGGCAGAGAGAACAAGGAACTGGACATGGTGCAGGAAGGAGAAGCGGCAGATTGCCTTCTTCTGGCATCCATTAAGGCGTCATTCCATCGCCAGCAGCACCGTCTGGTATACACACGAGATCTGCTGGGCTCAGCAAGGCAAAGGAGGCGCCTCCAGTGTGTGTGTGTGTGTGTATACCAGACGGTGCTGCTGGTGATGGGATGCTGCCTTAATGGATGGCCACAAGCAGGCAGTTTTACTCCTGAAGTGAACTCAAGCCTCATTCCTGTCAGCCGAGATCCTCCCCCCCCTTTTTTTTTTTT
>MTQE01003428.1:4321668-4346237 GCA_014337955.1 Aspidoscelis marmoratus
TGTCTGATTTTAAATGTTGTTACCTGCCCTGAGACCTTCGGGTATAGGGCCGGATAGAAATATTGTGGTAACCCACCTTTAGATCTTCAGGTATAGGGCAGGATAAAAATACAAACAAATAAATAAATTGGTAGATCACTGGATTGTCAGTTGCCAGAGGCAGCCTTGTTCTCCAGTGATACCTTCTGAACCCTCTTCTGGCTCTGACTGTGCACCAGTTGCTTCTGGTACAAAATACTTTATTTCATTCATTATAGACAAGCTACAATAATATTTTAAACAACTTGACTAGTCTTAAGCAGTGGCTATATCCACACAGGGACAAAAGGGTGCCCAGTGAGGCCTCCAGGGGCACAGAAAGCACATTCCTGCACTTCCTGCAGACCTGAACTTCATCTAATCCACGTTTTGGGCCATTCTCAAGAATCACAAAATACTTTTCCATTTCTTCTCTAGACTATCCACCCCCAATTCAAACTATTATGTATTTGGATTATCTCAGTCCTGAGACTGTTTCAGCTGCAAGAGCAGAATAAAGTGCACATCCTTCCTTCCAAAGCTGTTAGCTTGGGAGTGGGATGGGAACAGGTTTGGGGGAGAAACCACACAATGCCTTCCTCCCAACTTTGTGACGTGGAGCAGAGGTGAAACTCCTGCCTCGCTTTGTCTCAAACACCTGCATGTGTGAGATGTGACAAGAAGGTCCATATTCCTCTCTTCCTTGCAGTGGCAAATTGGGGATCTCCTTCCTCTAAGAGGAATTTCCTTCCCAGTCCATCAATGCTCAGCATGTGCTGAGATTATGAGGTCTAAGGGGGCATGGTACCCTGCTGGGAAGTCCAGGCAAAGGGCTGTCAGTTTCTGCCCCACTTGGTTGCAACATGACGAGCCCAGAGCCAGAAGGAACAACCCCAGCTGGCCTACCTAGAGCACCCTCATTCACCTACCACCAAATGTGATCTAACTCTGCAACCCCTATAGTCATCTCATCTTGCCCCAAGAAGGACATCCCAAGTGAGTATTAGTGTAAACAGGGGGGCACAAAGCAGGCTCAGATGCATCCTCCTCACAGAGCAGGAAAAATACCTGAGGGTGCTTGCTTGTCTTGTACACCTTCTGCCACCAGGCAGACTGATGGCTACTTCAGAAATCATTTATCTCACTCACTGTTCACCCAGCCCCATTAAGAAATGCACAGAAAATGGCTGGCGTCTGTGGCTGTTTCTTGTGTATCCCTTAAAAGAGCCCAGTGGAAATTTTGGAGGCTGAAATTTTTTTGCAGAGGTACGCTGCAATGTCACCCTTTGGTCAGTATGGACTAAATGTTTAACCATAAATACTGAAGGAGCTGCATTAGGAGGGATCTGTCTGTCTTATGGACAGTCAATAATTGGTTCCATTATGGGGAGCAACTGAAGTTTGATTTTCTCCTAGAACTTAAGATGCTTTAGATGAGATATGAGGGACATGATGAAGTACTTAAAAATGTGAAATAATAATTTCATATGCTTGACAAAACAGAGGGAGCAACTATGTGGATCTGATGATTCATTGGAATCTGGTAAAATTCTGCTTCGAAGACTGCCAACCACTTAATGATGTTGGTGTAAAGAAATGGTATAGAATGGTTCGAACAAATCAATAAGTGCCCCGTGAGAGCAATGCTCATGAAACTGTGTACACAACTGAATACATTCCTTTAAAGAGAATCCATTCAAGAGACCAGAGTAGGGTTAAGAATGGGGACCTCTGAAATTAAAATGGACCAGAATCCAACTGTTTTGTATATTCCTCATCCTTAAAAGAAAAATGCCACTTTTTGGGAAGGAGGGGAGTAGGCTAGGAAACAGGCCTTATTAAATTGTGACCTTCTATTATCTGGACAGAATCACAGGACTACACTGACCCCCTGTCCTTGAGGTGAGAGATTCTACTGCTGCCTTTTCTAGTAGTACATGTATAGTAAATGTTACGGTAGATAGAGCCAAAATACCTTTCAAGAAAACCCTCTTGTCAGGCCTCGCACTGTTATTCAGTTAGACAGCATAGGTGTGGCTTAGCTTTAGCTTTTATGGGTCTGATTTACACTTCTATTTTTGGTTAAACATTTAGTCAAGGGGCTATTTTAGGAGGTCTTCAGAGGCATGTGAATGAAACCATGATCTGCATAACCACATCCTGGTTGAAATGCTCTCTCGCTCGCTCTCAAACTGGCTCTATGTGTCTGCTAGACCACAGAAGGGCCCACAGAACATGTAAAATAGACATATTCACCTAGCCTGAGCAGACTGTTTCTGCAAACAAAAATAAGTGCTGGAGTTCATCTTGCCCCCTTCCAATGTGGCTGCAGGGGAAAAGCTTACCTTTTAACTCACCTGCATCCTCAAAAGCAGACAGGTTCAGGAGAGTGAAGGGGTGAAGTAGTAATTGGGAAAGATATTCTTTCTGCTAGCTGCCACCATTAAAAGGAGCTAAGACTAGCCAGGTTGTTTAAATCCCCTCATGATGGAAAGAAATCAGCAAAGCAGGTGCATATATGTGGAAAACCGAGTTCTCTGAAAGAACAGCACTTTTCTTATCAGGGGCATTCATAAGTAAGGTATGGCTGCATATGAACCTGAAGCCTGACACATACATTCCATCTTTTAAATATTGATGTACACTTAAAAGTATTTCCTCTTCCCCTTCCTCTTGGTTTCTACATTGGAGAGATGACATGTTTTATATTTTTTTCTGTAGCTTTACCCAACATGAATGCTTACCTGCTTAGCAACAGCATCAGAATATTTGGAGAGTGTTTCAATTTGCCTTTGAAAGAGCTCTATCACAGCATCATAAACCAACATATATTGATCCTGAAAAATTACACAAATAAATTATGCGGATGCACATAACTTAGATATTCCTTTATATTATAGGCTTAAGATGCCTAATGTAATGAATATGTCAACATTTTCTGGCCTGTATGCTAAGGAATTGTGATTATACTTCCCAAAACTAAGTTTGGAGAACTGTTAAAACTCCTGTTTTCATGCTGAGCTATGGCAATATAAAAGAGAAACCTGAAGTTCCTTTATTGTTCCATTGTTTAAGAACATAAGAGAACCCCTGCTGGATGTGGCCACGGCCCATCTAGTCCAGGATCCTGTTCCACACAGTGACCCACCAATTGCTTTGGGGCATTCCCAAGTGGCCTTTAGAAGCATCTGCAACTTGAAGGCAGTACCTAGGAATCAATTCTAGCAGTCATTGATACACTGTTTCTCCATAAATTTGTATAACCCTTTCTTAAAGCTTTCTTCTTCAGTCCTAACTCTCCTGCTAATCAGCTTCATAAGTTCTAGTCTTTCTCTTTATGTACCTTTTCCATACCATGCATGATTTTATTTACTTCAGCCAGGTCACCTCTTAAATACTATCTTTCAAGGTTGAAGAGGTCTAGACTGCGCAACCTGAGGCCAATTTGCACTTGGCCCCGACAGGGTAACATCTGGTAAGGTGCACCTGCACTTTCAGGGGACATTTACATCTCAGAAATGCCTCCTGCCTTACCGGATGCTACCCTATCATCGATTATTGGTGGTGCACCACCCGCATCCCAAGCCTTACCCCAAGCTTACCTGAATTGTCCAACACTGCAACCATTTGCAACATTACCAGTGTGAAGGGTTATCTGAGGTGCCACACAAGAAAGTTGGCACCTCAGATGTTCCCAAATGGAACTGCACATGTGCAAAGCATTATTGTCGGCATGGCAATAGTGCACGCATAGTTGCGCTGGTCTCTGAAATCAAGACGGTGGCATCCTGTTAGTGATTGGACACATGCCCAGACACAGGTAAGTCTCCAGGCACATGGGGCTTGGTGTGATGTCTACTAGCATTCCCAGGTGCAAACACTACTACACATTTGTGGTTTCTGCACTTTTCCTGTCCAGTGGATGAGAAGCCAAGTGCAGAAATGCCCCTGATCTCATAAGGAAGGTGTTCCAGCGCTTTGATAATTTTGTTTGCCCTTTTCTGTACTTGTTCCAATTCCATAGTTTTATAAAGATGCACAATGACACTTGCCAGCTTATGTTCTATTCCCTTCTAGCACTGAATTTGCTTTCTTCATTGTTACTGTGCACTGAGTCAACAGCTTCAGTGAGCTACCCACCAGAACGCCAAGATCCGTTTCCTGATTTTTCACAGGAAGGTCAGCCACATCAGTTTTATAGGTGTAAGTGAGATGTGCACTGATTTTATACTCAATAATTGTTTCAATCACTTTACTTTACTTTGAACTTATTTTAAACTGCCTGGTCTGTAATTTCCTGGATCACCCCGGTGTTACATTCACTCTCTTCCAGTCTCTAGGCACAGGGCCTGATATTAGGAAGATTATATATTTTGGCTAGAAGATATCATTTTCACATTTGAATTCTTTCTCAAATTCTTAAAAAGATTTGTTAGCATTTAGCTTATTAAGACATGCTAGGACCTTCTCCCTGGTAACCATTATCTAATTAATTCTTATGAATCCCTCTCTGAAAACATAGGCTCAACTGCAGGCATATGAAGAAGAAGAATTGGCTTTTCTCACCCATTTAAGGGGACTCAAAGTGGCTGACAAAGCTTTTCTATTCTTCTCCCCACAACAGAACACCCTGTAGGTGGGGCTGTGAGAGCTCAGAAGAGAACTGTGACTAGCCCAAGGTCACCCAGCTGGCTTCATGGGGGAGGGTGGAATCGAACCTGGTATTCCCAGGTATGAGTCCAGCTCCCTAACCACTAGACCAAACTACTCACTTTATGCCCTTTATCTTCTTTAGTGAGCATAGGCAAATAATTCATTTAGCTTCTCTGAAGTATCCCTGGACAATCACTTCTTTTTGGGGAAAAAACATTACAAGTAGAGAATGAAATATTCTAGTTGTTTGCTGTTTTACTTTGTCTGACATACTTCAACTTTCAGCATTATTCTCAAAATGTTTAGAGTCCTGTGTTTAGAGACCAAGTTTTCTGGCAGCATCAGCTTTTCCTTTGATGTTTCCTTGCCTTACACTTTGATTTCCTACTTTGGGCATAATGGCATCTACTTACAACAAAGTTGCTATAACTTTGAATGAATTTAAGAAATTAGAAAACATTAAATTTTATACACGTACCTCTGTTTGCACTAATAAAGGTCTCTGGGTGCGCATCTCCTGAATCATGTTAAAAATGCTAAAATTCATTGGAACAATCTTAGGATGGAAAGAAAATAAGAATAATTGGAAATGTATCCTCAATATCAACTGTATATGAAACTGAGATATTAAACAAGGGATACTCATAGTGTAATGTTTATATTTTGATCCGAGTTTGGAACAAAAGACAAAATTGTCTGACTGCTCCATCAATAGGTGGAATAGCTGGTTGGCCCAATGGAACACTTGTGAGGTTCAAAGTTTGGTATAATTAGGCAACAAAGTCAAATGCACTTTTCATTTCCTTAGTAAATACTTTCCCAAAATTTCCTTCAAATAAGGCTTACTTCTTACTGGACTTTTGGTGATACAACATTGTGTGAACCGCACAAAGAATTCAGATTTTACACACAGCACCAGATATTTTGGGAGTATCAGGGGCTATATGCACAAATGTACAAATTATGCACAACATAAGTGTGAATGGTCATTCTGCATTCATTAAAATAATTTCTGGGATGGTACACAATAATTAAAAACACACACCCCAATATTAAAACTAGGTATAAATCCTTTCAAAGCTTATAGGTTCTTCAGGGTGAGTGTTACAGGACTCCACGGGGACACTCACATCATTTTCCACTGTCTTCTTCTGGAGATACAAACAAATTCAATTGGCAGCCTCCTTCACACAAACAGATGCTTTGTCCCTGATCTATGGCCACTCTGTGTACTGATGAACATTTCTTTTTCAGAAATAACATTTCAGGAGCAATGTTTTTCACAGTATGTTCAATCAATGTGTATCTCTTTACAGTAAGGCTGCATTCACATACCGTGAAAAATATATTTTTTAAAAAAATATCTGAGGCATCTCAGATCTATGGATCTAGTTCGCAGGTAGGATTGTTCACACTCCAATCTGCCCCTTTCTCCTCTCATGAATATTTTAGGCTAGAAAAGCTAGATTATCGGGTCTATTCAAATTTGGCTTTATTCTGGAAAACCATATCATCTCAGAATAGGGGCTTGCTGTCCACATGCTTCTGCAGGCTACAGCAGGTCCCAGGTGAGACCTGCCAGAGTCTGTATTTACATGCAGATCTCCTGTCCTGAGATATATTCCAGAATACCGTCAAGGGCAAATAGGCTTACAGATGAGATGACATGAGGACCACATGAAACACTTCTTTGTACCTGTGAATGCTGCCACAATGTCCTGCAGTATTGGACCACAAACAGTGAAGCAGGCAGTTAAAATGGAATTAAATACTAACCCCATCTTTTAACAAGGTCCATGTATAATCAATGGCACAGATGACTCCTGTTCTTCCACAACCCGCACTGCAAAAAAGAGAAGATGAACCACAGAGACGTAAGAAAAGATTCTATTTGCATCTAGTACTAAATTTTCTTTTTCTTCTTCCAATATACTAATAATAGAATGGTCAGCCTTCCTTGGAAACTCGGTGTTCTAACATCAATTAACACTGGTTGACTACAGAGAATAAGCTATTTATTGGTATCTACCTCACCTAGCCACCAAATTGAATTTAGAGTACCTTATGAAAACAGAACCAGAAAAAAGGCAAAATACCTCGTCATTAAGGTGCATTGACATGTGCAATTATCTGCCTGCCAGGGCATTGCAGCAAGGAAAAAGCATGAACACATAGGGTTGAAAATCTTTAGTAGAGTTACCACAGTGTGCTGTTCTGCACTTTCTTCCTCTCCCAAAAATTCTAGGCTAGAGTGATAGAAAACACAAGTGCCATATGCTACTGTCTCTAAGGTGCTTTGTGTGAACACAGCCATAGTTTCTGACACATCTGGAATGTTCCTTGTTATTTAGCTATGTTCACAGTTAGCATGCTCCAAGGAAAGTAAGTAATCTATGAGCTAAGCCAACACAGCCTCAAAAAATAGCTACCTCCTTTGCCCTTGATTTTAAAAAAGGATCCATCAGAACAAAAAGGTTGTATAACTCCTTAACTGGTTTATATGCTGAATTTTCTTCATTTCTTGTTTCAAACTACACAACATATAAGTCTTATAATGTGGGGTACTTCCAATAAATGATTTTCCCCAATCTCTTAAACTGTCCCCATAAGTTATTATGACCATACAGGATTTTCCCTAAATCTGCATGCCACTACAAACAAAAAGGATGATTTGTATTTGCATTTATCAATAATGCTTAATCACACACATCTTAAACACAAGTATCCAACTTTCAATAACTCAAGAGCAGAAACATTCCCATTATGCTTCAGATTTTGCCATGAACATAATAGACCTCTAAGGAACTTCAGGAACAATGGCCTATTTTTCAGATAGAAAGTGCAATGAAAAAACAGTGCTGAACTTGCATTAGATTCCTCTAGCCTTCTGGTAACAATTTAGCAGACTTATATTTTCACCAATAGTACCAAAACAGTTGCTAAAATCATTCAAGACATGGAGTCTAAGGGTTTCCACTGATGCCCCCTAAGCTCTGGAGCCTCCTGCACTAAAGAAGCAAAGGGAGTATGCATCACATAAGAAACTCAAAATGCCAAAATATGCACACAGCCCCCCCCCAAAAAAATCCCAAGGTTCAGTGCTTAAGGAGTTGATCCAGTTGCCAATAAGCTTGCAGGCTGATGCTCCATCTATTCATGTTACCCGGAAGGCAGCGTACAAGCAAGAGAGTGAAAGAAGAGACAAGTGATCAAATCAGAGGCAAACTTTTTTAAAGCAGCTGCTCAGTCTTCCCGTCCTCTCCCTCTCTTTCCCTCTCCCCCCATTACTGCTGCATTATCAGGGGCTGACTGGCTGATGGGCTGCAGGCTTGCTTTTAAAATGGAGGGGGGGGGATAACTTGATGTATGGAACTTTCTCTCAAGGAAAAGCAGGGAATGCTCTGGTCTATGCCTAGCTACACAGTTGTTGCTTTTTAAAGGAAGTGATTTTCCTCTGATTGTTAGCAGCTACAAATGTATCTCTCATGGTTGCAATGGCTTTCAGGGGAAATCCAACCCTTTTTTAAATCTCCAGCTAGCTAGCATGACAAGGGATGGGGACGTTTCCAGATGTGAAATTCCACACATCCGCATCAGGCATTGGCCAGAAGCATATGGGGGCAGTCCAAAAGTCTTATCTGGGCCTAGGATAGTCTGGTAGCGTTCCCAAAGCAGGAAAAAAAGTGGACTGGGCTCCTGAATGAGACCGAGAACAGTTTTAAAGAGGACTTTTTTCTGCAGATTTTTGCAGGATGGTCCTCATAAAGTCCAGAAATAAAAAAATAAGTGGGTATTCTCAAGCAAAAGACAAAACCTGCCCTTGAATCTTGCAGATGGCCTTTAGAGCAGTGGTTCTCAACCTGGGGGTCAGGACCCCTTTGGGGGTCAAACTACCCTTTCAGAGGGGTCACGACGAGTCTCCTGCCACCCTTCCCTCCCACCTCCCAGCTGCTCTGCCCCCGTGGTTGGGGGTCTCCACAACATGAGGAACTCCATTAAGGGGTTGCGGCATTAGGAAGGTTGAGAACCACTGCTTTAGAGGCCTCCTGCCAGAAATGGTCTTTAGTCATCCATTATAGCAGCCATTTCTATATGTCAGAGAGCACATCCCCATGCATGTTTTGGTCTGAATGGAAATCAGGTTCAGCAAGGGGTGCCCCCATTCATTTTAGATTTGGTCTGATTTCCTCAGATCAAATCACCCAAACCAGGACGAAATTTGGTACTGAAAAAAACTGGTCTGGGCACGGTTTGGGGGTTCGGCACACATTGCTTTGCAAGCTGAGCCTGCTCATGGGGATGGTCTCGGGTTATTTGGGAAGGAGATTTGTGCTTGCGTCAGTGGGGAGTGGGATTTCATGTCCTGTGCTTGCCATTCCTGGCCTGTGTATTGGAGATCGCAACCACTGAGATTTTTTGAGAGTAAATGATGTTAAAGCTGAAACAATGAGGGGGTAGAATGGCCTTTGCTGCCCCATAAGACTCTTTTATACAAGTATTCTAACCCCCTCCCATTTCCCGATTGCCAAGGCTGCCAGGATAGTGGCTTGATTTTTCTCCCTTTTCCATGGCAAATATTCCACCCCCTTTCACTACGGTCAAGGTGGGCATGATAATGGCTTCATTTTTCTCTGTTTTAAGGTTGCTGGGTGTTCTTGCTTGGTTCCTGGGTGGAGCAGAGGTGTGCAAAACTGCTCAACTGCTGCCAAACCTCGTAGTAGCTTTGTTTTTTGTTTTTAAATATTTTTCCCCCCATTCAGTCCTGGCTTCATAGTACCTCTAAGGGGGGAGGATGCGGCATTTGCAGCAGGTGGCACAGGGGTGGGGTCATGTCAATCCGGCTTCCAATAAGGAGAGAGGGGGCAAAGAGGAGAAGGTGCTGCTCCCCTGTGCCAGGGTTTGGCATGGTTTACATGGGGATAGCTGAATCCACACCCAGCCCATGTTACCGGGAATGACATGGGGACAGGCAACATTCGATCTTGGTCCTGCAACCAGTCCAATATGACCCCAATCAGACCCAAACAGTTTTCATGGGGACGCAGCAAGAATGAATTAAATATCATCCCAGCTGCTTAGTAGCCTCACCTGCAGTGCACACAAATAGGTATGTCACTCTGTGTTTGGTAGTTATGCATTTCCTCTACAAGCTGCAGAACTGGGTCAACTGATGAGGGTACATCGTGGTCTGGCCAAGTTTTATATTGAAAGTGGCAGACAGTTCTCATTTCCTAAAAGGCAGCCAAGAGGGAAGAAAATTTTTGGATTAGTTCATTCCCATCTGAGGAAAATAAAATCAATGAGGGATTACTAACTATTATTGTTAAACCCACATGAAACAACTGGATGATGGAACATTTGGCTGCATCCACACATGGTTAAAAATGGTGCAAAAGTGGCTTACAGTGGTGGCATATGGACACCATGTCTGAATTTGCATGGTGCATGTTATTGCTTGGTGTGTGGGTCCAATCCTGGATTGGATCTGAGCCAAGATCAGATGGGCAGCCAACATTCCATACCAAGAGCCATCTGCATTACAGTTGACTCATCCTGGCCCAACTTCAGAGGCTGAGAACAAAAATTGCCAGTGACTGAAGTTGCCAACTGGGTTTCCAGAAGTGGTGTACATCTATAGCTGCTTCCAGGAGCCCAGCAAAATGGTGCTGGGATCCTTTCCCTGGTAGACTGGATCAACCACACATTGCCATCCACACTCAAGCAGCGGGCCTGGTTCACCACTGTGGAATGCTTCAGAGACTGCTTTAAAGCAATCTCCTGTTACAGCAGAGTAAAGTGCCATTTACATGCCACAGCATTGCCCAATGCTGTGTTCTAATGTTCCCCTTCTACCTTTAATCCTCATGAAAAGCCAGGAAATGACATGTGCATTTGAAGTGCCATACTAGCTCTTTTAAGGCTGAGGTCACAACTTTCTGAAATAGTCCGTCTTATTAAGGAACAGGACTCAAAATGCATTAACTCCAACCACACCCAGTACCTGATAATCCTTCCTCACTTAGGGTTGCGATGCTCACACCCTTCTGTTCCAGTCCTGGAATGCCTTTACAAGACTTTTTAGATCCCAACCCCTCTCCAGAATCACAAGCCCCCCCCCTGCACTTTGGTAGGATAAAAGTTCTGTGACTCAACAGAGTGTAATCACACACTGGGGGAGAGGGAAGGCAAATTCAGCTCTCTTTAGTCATCTTCCCTACCACACCTAAAAAATGAAATGGTTTGAGACCTGGGCTGTGGTCATACCTAAGGTTTAATCCAGCTTCAGTCCACTTTCAGAGCAAGAAAACAGCTTGTTACTTTGCTTATGTATTCTCTCACTTTGAAATGGGACTGAAGCTGGATTAAACCTTAAGTGTGACCACAGCCCTGTAAAAACCAGGAGTCAAGAAAGTATGATTGAAGGGAGGAAAGTCCACAAATAAAATGGATTAGACTAAAAAGGTGTGAGCAGTGGGATTTGAAGGCGGACTGAAGAAG
Source organism: Aspidoscelis marmoratus (assembly GCA_014337955.1). Lineage (NCBI taxonomy): Eukaryota > Metazoa > Chordata > Lepidosauria > Squamata > Teiidae > Aspidoscelis > Aspidoscelis marmoratus. Next base: position 4,332,838 of record MTQE01003428.1, read on the forward strand.
GATTAAAGTGAAGGTATGACCGCAGCCTTAGCCATTTACCAGTCATCTTATTTTACTGCCCATAGCTTAAGCACAACATCCTGCCTTTCTATAGGGACTTAAACCACACTTAAACAATTATATTAAGCATGGCTGATCAAGTTATGCCAATCTCTGTACTAGACAGAAACTCCAAGGAATTAATTGGGGTTGAAAAGTGCATGTTGGGCACTGTACACTTCTTCATGTTTCCTGCTACTTTTAGAGAAATGCAATCAGAGAAGAACTAAAAAAATCCACAGGATTATGCGGATTAGTGACACACAGGTTAGCATTTTGCATGATTTGCTCCTCTGCCTCTCCACTCCCCCACATCAGGAAGCTTAACTTATGTTTCCATTACTGCTGTTTCACACTCACATTGTCACCCAGTTTAACTTTCAGAAAGCGAATCACATAGTCACTTCTTTTTGCTTCAGCCTCCTATGGTAGAAATAAAGAAGTATGACATTTTCTTCAAGTAAACAGCAATTATTTCCAGAGACCACAATGTAGGCCATGAATTAAACAGGATGCGGTGGGGGTGAAGTTGGGGACGAGCTAGACATACTCACACAGAAAATAGAAAAAGGACCCAACTGGAGAGGAGTTTCATCTGCATCCACCCAGTAACGTTCACATTTTTTCTGTTTCAAAAAGGAGAAGATGGTTGTGATTATCTGTCTCCCACCATATCCACTTCCACATCCCTCATTCAACAGATTTCCCTTCAGGGAATGTTTTATTCTTGCAGGTGATTCTCAGCTTCTTGGAATAGAGCAGGGGTTGTTAACCAGGGGCCCATGAAAGATTTTAGGAGGTCTTTTGAGTTTGAACTAAAAAAAATCAACACTCTGAGAGGTCCATAGTTTTCACCTGACAGGTAAAGGGGTCAACATCCCTGGACTACAGGATGGCAGGGTTACTTTCAAATACATCATATTAAAAAATCTCACTATATTTATATCCCATTTTCCTCTTCATTTATTTGTTCAGTTGCTGGATTTTTAGGTTGCCCTATTAATGCAAGTCTCAGGCTGTTACAATAAAAAACAAAGCAGAAAAAAGATAAATAGAAATAAAAACAAAGAAATAATACAAAGATGACTAGGAAAGAAAAAGTAAAATGCTCAAAATAGAATGTTCCCTCACTCCTCAAAAGTCCAGGCAAGCAGATGTAACTTTGCCAGGCATCTAAAGGTAAGAGGAAGATGCAGGATATTCTTGCGATCTTGCAATTGCCTCTCACCAGGGCTACAACATAGAAGGAGGAAATCCTGGGACAGTCCAGGCTCTTAGTTTGTCTACTGCCTCATTACAGGTCTTTTGCTGTTGCAAAATACCCAGTTGCTAGCAACTTCTCATTGGTTATTCCCTCTAGCAACTGGGTATTTTGCAAAAATAGACAAGATTACAGAATCAACAACATCATTGCTGGGTTTTCCCGTAAGATCAATTCATCAGATTTTGATCCCATGATTCCTGGAATATACTGAGAGCACTATGGATATGTGTGGCTTTCCCTGTATAGTCCTGGGAGAATCATCTGGGGGCACCTTAAATGAGCCACTCATGGATGCCTGGCAAATTTTGCTACAGAGAGTATCCTATACCATGACAATTAGCATTACACAGTCAAAGACACCACAAAAGTATAACATTTTGATAACTTCCACTTCAAACAGTATAATACTCAATGTAGTGGGAGACCAAAATGGTAGCCAGATACTAGGAGAAGAAACAGGGCCCAATCTACATGAATGATGTATTTTGGGTACTATCTTGAAAAATCTTAACATTCTGATAGCACAGGGTTTTAATACTTATTTGAGTCCATTCTTATAAAATACGTTTCCCTTATTTTGCAAGCCTGGATTTTTCTAGAGGTCATTGCAGCTCATCAGTTTGATAGATATAGTTAAATTTTAAAAATAACAAACCTTGTAATATTTTATCAGTCTTGCTACCTTAACAGGGCAATTATCTCAACAGGTTCATGCATTTGAAGCCTCTTCAATCAATCCTTTTTTAAAGCTTCACAAGTTGTTAACTCTTTCAGAGCAAGTTAACTCTTTCCTGACACTTTAAGGTTTTCTCCACAGAACTGAATGTATTTGCTTCTAAATTTAAAGTTTAGTGTTAACAAAGAGTTAACAGATTTTGCCTGGTTTCCTGAACTACTGAACTTTAACAACCAAGGAGGAAAACAGTATCCCTCTCTCAAGATAGATTTTCTGTTAATTTTTCAACACCTGGGGTGGAAATCTATCCCGTCAATATAACACCATAACTTTTTCTAGCCATGTTAAGTGATAGTGACTTGAGTTCTTTGAAGCTGATGGACAAGAAAGTTAAGTACGACAAGGGGGATTATTCTTTCACTAAGAGAGTCATCAGTATATGGAATTTACTACCAGAAGAGATTGTGGCAGCAACTAGCCTAGAGAGCTGTAAGAAAGAGTTAGAGCACAAGGGTATGGATGGCTACTAGAATGGATGCCTAGGTACTGCCTCCAGGTTGGAGAGACAGGCAGGATGCCTTTAAAGGCTATTTTCAGGGATTAAAGAGATTAAAGAACAGATTAAGGTTTTGCCTTTGTCTTCTGTTCAAGATGCCTAGACCTAGAAGCAATTGGTGGGGCACTGTGTGAGACAGGATGCTGGACTACATAGGCTGTGGCCTGATCCAGGAGGCCACCTCTGATGTTCTTATCTTATGAATGGTATAATCGAACTGGCCTGAAGGTTCTTCTTCAGAAACAGGAAGTGTTACTGCCATTTGACACGGTGCTTACCTTCCCCATTTCAAATTCCATGCAAGCCATGACCACAACCTGGAGAAATAAGAAAGAAGAAATATCTAAGTGCCATTCTGCTATATGAAAAGAATAGCCATTAATTCTGGCCAGTGCTGTTAATTCATAAAGCTGTCAGGTATGACTCTCACATAATGAAAACTGCAGCTACAGCAAGCAGGAGCTTTAAAAAGTGCATTCAGGCACCTTCTATAACTGCAAAGGGAATGTGCAGTCCTGATCGTCCCATCAGACAGGATAAACGATCTTTTGTTGTCATGCCGCAGTATACAATCATTACTGCACATTTAACTTAGTGCAGGAGAAAGAACTCTCATTGCGCAGTATTCTAGTTAGATTGCAGTATTGTGTAAATGCAGGCGGAATGACAAGAAGGATGACACTAATTAGATGATACTAAACCCAGAAGCGCAGCTCGAAAACTGATTGGCTCTCTGAAGCCACGTGACACTGCACACACCACCTAAACTCTCACTGCTCTGATCCCTCCTAGTAGGGTTCCAACTCAAAAAATATTTAGTTTACAAAATGCCCCAGCAGTTAAGGCAAAAATTTAATTATGCACATTTTTAACTTATTGACTCCATGGTGAAGTATGAGAGATACCATGGGGTACCTTATGATGAAACTTGTGTGTTTGTGGTGCAGCAATGGTTAAAGATCTTTTTCATATCTTGTTTACTTGTCCCTTGTATTCCTCAATAGGAACAACTTGTTTGAGGCCCCTTTTACAAAATGTGTCCCACTGGAATGCAGTACAATAAGTTGTCTTACCTTCTGCAGGGATATAGGGTAGCTTTGTTTTTTGTTAAGGCTGCCCGATTTAGGAAATTATTCATAGAGTTGAAGGGGGTGTGTTGTATGGGTGATGGGGACAAATAATGATGTTCTCTATTTTATTTTTGATTTTATCCTTGAATGTTCTATATGATTTTATCTTTTGTAAACTTGACATGGTCATATGACTAATCAATAAAGTCCATTCATTCATCCCTAGTAGGAAACTATGGAGCTGATTTTTAGTGGGCATGATCAATTATCCCTTTGGAGTGAGTATACAGCAATTGATCATTAAACTGAGAATTTAAACAGCTCTGTTTGGAGGCAAACAAGATTTATAAATAAAAATTTTAGTGTCCTCACATGCCCAGAAAATAGTGAGAAAAGAGCAATGATATATATTAGTTTCCCTTCCCTAATTTATTTGAGCTGTTAAGTAACATAGCTGCTTTTTACCAATGTAATAGTTTTCAGACTCTTATTCTACAACTTTGTTCAGAAACAGCTGAAAGCAGGTGAAAAGTATTGTTTATCACAGACTGCATTCCCATTAGAGTTTTATTGCACATTGAAAACAGTTTGGAAATTTTTGTCCACATTAGAAATTGGCTTCCTGCACTTTCAGACCAGTAAATCGGAAAAAAAACATTTGAAAAACACTTGATTAAACAACTCTCATTCCCATTTTTGTTGTTAAAATGCTTTATTTTTCCTTTGGGAACAGTATCCTGCTCACTAGCCCACTCAGCTGTCGCCTCACCCATCCACCCGCTCAGTTGCCTGCCCTTTCGGCCACCACTGCCGCCTCCTCGCTCACCCACTGGGCTACTCACCCACCCACTAGGCTGCCCTTTTGGGCTCCACCACCACTTCACCCAGCCACCTGCTCGGCTGCCCGCCTGCTCGGCCGCTAGCGCCTTGCTTGCCTGCCTGGCTGCCCACCCTTTCAGCCACTGCTGCCACCATCGTAGCTCTCCTGGGGCATGAGGAGGAGGAACGCCGGGCAGTGAGTGAGAGAGCCCTCCCTCCCCACCCCCTCTTTTTGGATGCTCAACTTTAAAGCAGAATTAAGAAAAAACAATGGGAACAGGCAGACCGCACATTCGCCTCCATTTTTTGTTAAGTCTGCTTTTGAAAAGTCAGGTGGAATCAAGGCCATAACGATGAATAACAGATTCTTGCCTTTTTGAAAGTATTCTATGAATGCTGCAGGGCAGTACATAAGAACAAGAGAGGCCCTGCTGGATCAGGCCACAGCCTATCTAGTCCAGCATCCTGTCACACACAGTGGCCCGCCAACTGCTCATGGCATCTCAAACAGAGACAAGGACAAACCTTTGTCTGCTCTTGAATCCCAGCACATGGCATTAGAAGCATCCTGCTTCTGCACCCCCACCCAGCCTGAAAGATGTACGTAGGCATTCGTTCTAGTAGCCATTGATACATCTGTCATCCAACTGTTCCTTTGGTTTAATGCCTTTCAAGTCCCTCATCCCATTATTCTATTAGAAAAAGCAGAGAACTTCACCTTCTGTATTTACTAAACATTGACTGTGATCAGACACAGGGAAAAAAAATGTCCAGGAAAGTCCAAATGGAGGGTGGAAAGTCCACAAATAAAATAGATAGAAATGAAAAGTATGAGCAGTCAGACCTGAAGATGGGGCATTTCTGTACTTGATTTCCTGTCTGTTGGATGGGAAAAGTGCAGAACAAATTAACGTGTGCTAGCATCCTCACTAGGAGATGCTAGTACATAGTACCCTAAGCACCATGCACCTGGACACATTTTGACGGTGGTGCCCTGTGCAACTGCGCGTGCACCAGATTTATGGCGACAATGATGCTCTGCAGTTACATTAGGGGTTCTCAGATGTGCCAGCATGCTTGTATGGCACCTCACATGATCCCTCACACTGGAAACGGCAGGAATGGTCACAGCACAGACAGGACAGGTACGTTTTGGGTTGGGATTGGTTAAGGTTAGGTTGCATTGTGGTGTATGCTTTCATGTACCGTCGCTAGTTTGCAATAGGTGAACATCTGGGCAGGCAGGAGGCGTTTCTAGGCTGTAAACGCCTCCTGCAAATGCAGATGCACCTGCCCAGATGTTGACCTATTACAAACTATAAGGCCAAGTGCAACTGGCCTCTGAATTGAAGAGATGGCTTTGAGGTGAGATTGCTCGCAGTCTGCCCCTCCCCCTCTCCTAAACATTCAGTACTAGAAAAGGTGAATTAGAAAAGAGTTGGGGACAAGAGGGCCACATACTGTCTCTGTGGTGCCGTTTTGTTATGTCTGAATACAGCCATTGTCAGCCAAGGGCTACCACTTCCACTTGCTCTCTAAAAGCAAAGACATGCTTACACACTTGCTGTAAATTCACTTAGGAACTTTATAACTGGAGCAGTCATAAAAAAAATTATTACCTTGAAAAGATTATTGGCTATAGATGATGTTCATCAAGCAGTGCTGACTTTTAAATGTTTCATGTTAAAGCTGTAGCAACAAATAATGGTGAACCTATTCTGCTCTTACCAGTACTTTATACTCCCAAATCATCCTCCAGAAGTCAACCACAGTGGTAGAAAGTGGGCCTTGGGTGGCTATGTAAGCCTTTGGCTCATATACACCCTGAAAAAGATAGGAAGGAATTAGAAGCATACACAGAGGAAAGAACCCAGGCTCAGGTAACTCTTCTACATTTTGCATTTTCTCATGCTTTCACAAAATGGGTTATGTCACTAATTTCAGAACGAGTGTTAAAGAACGGATCTGTGCTCTCAAGCTATTAAATGAGAAATTGCTTTAGTATTTTCTATTATCAGAAGGGTTCAACCTGGGGTTATCATAAACGAAGTACGTTAATTTAAGATACTTCCAGGATTTCATAGCCTGCATTTTTATCATTTCCCCCGGAAAAGCTTTCTTCACTACACCAGCTATGGTTTTAGAGCCTGCTTTAGATCACAGACTGCCAGATTTTTAGAACTTGTAGGCGCGGCTACAGCTGGCTGCTTCTTTGAACCAGTCATCCTCCCATTAACAGAACCACAAACAGGTTCTGTGCTTCCCTTGTTCTGATACAGAACAATTAAAAAGGACCTGACTAGGATCTCAATACTTCAGTGATTTGATGAACATACAGAGGCAAAATTATAAAATTCCAAAGCTATGGATGTTCTTTTAGCTTCCTTATTTCAGGAGATCCCCAAATAGTGGCCAGATATCCTGCTGGGAACCAATAATGTGGGAAATCTTCTGTGATTAACTGCTTCCTAGCTAGACAGCACTGCAGCCAGCACTGTCTTCAGGCATTTTACTGAAACATGCATCTTGGCATTCAGTTGTCCAGAATTCCCTAACATGTGCACTGGCACTTCCACATATGTGCAGGGGATGAGCCTATGATGGCAGCTCTGACCAGAAGGTAAGTAAAAAGCACTATTGCTGGAAAATCTGTGACCAGCACTGGGTTTTCCAGCAACAGTATTTAACACTTTTTGCAGAGGAGGGAGAAAGCAAGGCTATGGTGAGGTTGCCTCAAATATGTGAGGCAACCCCACCATAGGAGCATCGTAAAGGGACTATATTTCCCCTGTCTGGATGGGGCCACAGTTCTACGTATGTTAAAAAGAAAAGACAACTGCTCTTATCACCCATCAAGGACACAGTTTTATAGGAACTGGGGAAACATCCACATGTTCACCAGGACACACCCTGAAGAGGTACTAGACACACAGCATCTAAATGCCTAAGGTGCCTGCTTTCATACTGCATTCCTACAAGGACAATGGAGAGCCCACAAGCACCCTCTGCAGAGCCCTTCCAATAGAGCAAGAGAAAAGCGCTTTGAGGGCACTCAGCCTCAAATGCACTTTCTAAGGCTGCATCCAGGCTTCTTTACACTGTGCAGAGAAATGCGCAGTCGCGATCCGGGTATCATACATGACGATCCATAGATTGTCATCGCAGAGCATTATCAGATCGCTACTACATGCTTACCTTAATGCTGGTAAGAGGACACTTGGTGTGCAGTATGATGAAAATTCGAATCTTCCCACCAGTTCAGGGAGAACAGCAAGAAGTGATGAATGAGAGACAGGAGGGCAGCTCAGATCTGATTAGCCAACTCAGCTCTCGCAGCTTCCAATGGAAGCTACGGAACTTCTTTTCGAGTCAGGACAGTCAGTCATCGCTTTGCAGCAGGTAAGCTGCACTTTTTACCTTAACTGTGGATTTATTCTGCAAGTCTGGAGGAAGTCTAACTTACTATGCCTGACTGCACAGTTGTCACACTTCTGGGGCTACTTCTGGCACAACAGATACCCTCTCTTTAAAGCTGAGGGAATACTCAGCTTTGTAGAGAGATTAGGGTCACATCTCCATTTACCTCCATGAAGTGCTCACATCTTCTGCAGAAGGCACCCACTGCCCCTGCATCTCCACTCACGTTGGCAGCAGACAACTTACTGTCCCATGTGCAATCACTATCAGAAGTACTTCACCTGCAGGGCACAATTTTTCACCCTGCACAGAGGTGATGCTAGAAATGGGGTCTCTGCATTCTAAAATGAAGACATGGAGGGTGCATTTTTCCATGGAAGACCTGGTTGCCTCCGCCATCCACCCAAAAGGGATCCACCTCCAATCAGATGCAGGGACATGGCCTGGGCTGAGGTGCAAGCACGCAGATGTTAGATAAGATCACCTCCTGGGGCAGGAGCAAGCTTTTCTGTTTTGAAGTGCTCCTGGTAGCGACATGTCAATGCAGCCTGGGAGAAGCCCTCAGATTAACTTGCATATGTAGTTTCTATTCAGAAAAGCTTACACTTTACAACACTCACGCATTACAGGCCATACAACATCACAGCCCTGAGACCCTACCTTGATAAAATTGGCATTGATGTAATGAGAGTCTTCATCAGATGTAATAAGAGAGAGCTTCACTCTAGTGTGGTCAACTAATGGAAAAAATAATAGGAACAGCTATGAGCTGCATCATCATCATCATCAAATGTATACCCCTCCCTATACCACGTCTCAGGGCTTACAGGGCTTATAGAAATAAAAATATAAGGATAAAGTAGGAGGTAAATATATATATATCTCCAGCTGGTGTTGGTGCTTTTGACATTTTCTTGCCATGAAAAAGCTCATTTGCTAAGGCATTTATGAAATGTTAACAATCCTTGCTCTTCTGGGTGTTTTATAATAAAAAAGAAAGTGTAAAACAGTTTAACTAGAGATCATATGAGGAAAAGCAAGCTAAAAACATACTCAGTAAATATTTAATTTTTTGAAATAGCAATAAGAGTTGAGGTACATTCAGTATGTATTAAAGACAAAGAAAAACAATAGCCAATATTCCATTCTATGCTTACATGGCAAGATATCCTTGTAGCGGTTCTTGCTGATATTTTCTGATCTTTCGGATGTAGTTGTTGGATAGACCTTGTCTGCTCTGAAAGCTGCTGATTGTTTTCTCAGCTTCTGTTGTTAAATCATAAAGAAAAATGATGAAGACCATATCAAAAAGTATGACAGAGCTGCTGCATTCATTATTTTCTGTCTGACTCCAGAGGCAACCACAGTGAGGACTACACTGCCATCACTTACTTTGCAGCTCTGCAGGTGTGGAAACTTAGTGTGTAAAGCAAAAACCATGCTCAGGCACATGCATGTCTGATGTGGTTTTGTAAAAAATTACTAATTGTACAAAATGTTTGCAGTCTAACACAGACACCACACTGGCATCATCACTATCAGTTTAGGCATATATGGAAAAAGGAAAGTCCTTCGTACTGCAAAACAACAGAACTGTTAAGCATCAGTGCACTTAAGTATTACAGCTATTTTTACAATCCTTCTTCCATATCTATCTACCTGTGTCTTAAGATCTGGAGGGGAGGCCCTCCTGATTAACCCACCACCCTCAGTAATAGGTAAAATGGTAATAGGTAAAACCGGGGAGAAGGGCTTCTCAGTGATGGCCTCTAGGCAATGGAATAATCTCCCCCTTGAGGTGTGTCAGGCTCCTTCACTGTATATGTTTAGGCAGGTGGTGAAGACACACCACTTTGCCCTGGCTTTTGGTTATATAGAAATATACTTTCTCTTCCCGCTTTTCAGACACTGTTTTAAGATATACTGTTCTTGTTTTAATATATGCCTGATTTTAAATGTTGTTACCCACCCAAGACCCTTGGGTGTAGGGCAGGATAGAAATACAAATAAATAAATAATTACACTATATAATCCACACTCTTGTTTCAGAGTATGGAATCCCAGTGCTTAAGACAAAAAAAAAGTTGTCCTGATAATATATTAAGTTCTTCTAGTAAGAGTAATGAATACCCAAAGGAGAAAGACTTTTTGATGGTGATACACTGTCTCTGGAATATTCTCCTAAAAGAAAAAGAAAACTGTCCCCATAGTTTCAAAGCTACCATGTCCTGAGTAGAAGATGTTACGAAATAATTCAGAACATTAAAATGTGTACACATGTGTAGCTAAGGCATAGGAACTGAGAGCTGCAGGGATAAGTGACCACCGGAAGCAATGGGACTTGATCTTAGGCTCCAGAAGACTGGCTTGGCAAAATAAGGTAGAACTCAACCAAGAAATGCCTGAAGTTGGCTATGCAACCCCCTCGTCTACACTCTGTCCAGAGCAGGTGTTTGCTTTTGGCCTCTCATGAAACCTGTAGAACTGACTTGCTGATTGTGCCACAAGATAAGCCTCAGAACAGGAAACCTACACTTGCGTAAGTAAGCATTTGTACCATAGAACAGACTACTAAAATGGAAACTGGAAATGTAATTAAATTTCATCAGAGTGGATGGATATCTTTTATTTGCTTATCAGTTTTTGCATTGTTATGCAGTGTTCCATAGTTCTTCTGTGAACCTGAGCTTCTGTATATACAGTAGCTACTTTATCCATCTTCAGAGGTTGCATTTGACTCTTCCAGAAGTCAGATTCTTTGAAGAAGGATATTGTAGCTATATCTGAAAGTTCAGGCCTGCAGAAGAACTATGGAACACAGCAGAACAATCCCAAAAATGCAACGAGATGGTAACCAGCCATGAAAGCCTGCATTCTACCATTACATTTTATTTACTTTGTCTGGAGTAATCCAAAGTTGACCCTTCCATATAAAGTTGGGCAGGATCACTGCATTAGAACATGTTTGGGCTTATAAGAACAGGGGTGCGCCCAGACTTGTTAATACTGCACAGCAGAATGAGCAGCTGCCTTGAGGCGTGACACACAACTATCATTGGATCATAGCAATGCCACATTAAAACGACACTGCAAATTTACTTAATGCTCATATATCAGCACTCCCTGTGCAGTATTAAGTAATTTTGAATTTTCCCACTGGTCTCACAGGACAGTGAGAACAGCCAACAAGAGCTGGGAGGCCAACTCAACTCCCATTGGCTGCCCCAACCCACGTGACGCATGCACCAATGCAAACTCTCGTAGCTTCCGAGAAGGAAGCTACAGAGGCTGCTTTTAGTGAGGATGGCGGGACGTAGATTTGCAGTAGGTAACCTGCAGGTTTTTCCTACATCTGCAGGTTTATTCCACTAGTCCAAACCAGGAGATGAGAGACTGCTGCTGCGTGTAAATGTGTGCAGGCAGGGAGGCAGGCAACCACTTTGCTAAGGGCTGAACTTAGCTGTTCCAACCACTGTCTTGGGCCCAGCAGAGACTGGAATCATCTCTCCACTTCTGAGTTTTTGAGCTCTCTGTTGCCACGAAGGTTTGGAGAATCCTAACCTTGATCTTACCACAATAGCAATATTTTCCTTGCAAATATGAACTAATATGCATGGGCATGGAGAATAATACTGTATATTTTTTCCTAGATACTCATGCAATTAATCACAGCTCTGTCATTGCTAAACTGGGTTTTAGTAATAGTGGTTACTTATTTCCATATGTGTCTATTCAGATTATCATCATGCTTTTATGTTTGATTTTTTTTTCCAGTATGCATCCTCCCACCTGCTATAATTTTTCAAACTGATATCCTGTGTTGCTTCTGTTCCATTAATATTATCTTTAGAATGTTTTTATAACATCTTTCCATCCACCTTATATGATGCTTCAGGGATCACAAATATGCAGGAAAACATCAACCTGAGCTTTACAAAAGACAACAATTGCCTTTTCTCTATCATTACAATGGGTTTGCATCCCTGCCAGAATATTTCAGGTAATTTTTCATTTAACTGACATATTTCATAAAATTGTAGGCTGTGTTATGCAGATATAAAGACAGAGGCGCTGTGTGTCACAGGCTCTTGGGTCCATGTAGTTGGGAGATACCCTGTCCTTGAAGGGCTTGCAATGCCCTGGAAATGACAGGTGCACAGTCTGGGGGTACTCCTGGACTCTACGCTGACACTTGAAACTCAAATGGATGCCGTGGCCAGGAGTGCCTACTCCCAACTACAGCTGGGACGTCAACTGAAGCCTACATGGGGTTGCCCTTGAAAACAGTTTGGAAGTTGCAGCTAGTGCAAAATGCAGCTGTTAGGGTGCTGACTGGAACAGCTAGCCGGATGCACATCACATCAGTCTTAAAGGAGTTGCACTGGCTGCCAATTCGCTACCGAGCCCACTTCAAGGTGTTAATTTTGACTTATAAGGCCCTAAATGACTTGGGCCCCAAATATCTAAATGAACGCTTTCTTCCATATCGACCTGCCCGTGCCTTGAGATCTCAAGGGGAGGCCCTCCTGGTTGTCCCACAGTCTTCAGAAGTGAGGCTGGTGGGCACCCGGGAAAGGGCATTCTCAGTATTGGCCCCTAGGCTATGGAACAGTCTCCCTCTTGAGGTGTCTGAAGCTTCTTCTCTGATTAGGTTCAGGAAGGCGGTGAAGACGCACCTCTTCACTGAGGCCTTTGGCTAGATGTTGGCTATCTTTGCCCCCTACTGCACACACTACTATTTTAATTGATCTTGTGCTGGTTTTAATGTGTTGGTTTTAAATTTTAATATGGGTGGCTTTGTTTTGTTTTGTTTATTGTTTTTGATATGTTGGATTTTAAAAGCTGTAACCCGCCCTGAGACCTTCGGGTATAGGGCGGGATATAAATATAAATAAATAAAAAATAAAAATAAAGAACTTCTACTGGGCAAAAAGGAGTGTGACATGTTAGACACTTTTATTCCAGAAAATGTAAAAACCTTGGGCTTTGACCTAATTTGAAACAAAACCAGTATATTTTTTCTCCATCTCTGAGCATTGGCAACAGCTATACCTCCCTTCTGTTGTCACCCTGAATCATCCTTGTCTGATTTTAAATAGTAAAAACCATTTCATCCAAACATTTGTCATTTGCATTAAAAATACATTCAACATGTTACAGTTCTGTTCTATTGCTTTCTTTACAGCCTAGAAATTAAGGACTTTTCTGCACTTACCTCTGCAGGCCTGAATCAGTAGATCTGGACTGGGCAGAGACTGTTCCCAATCTGTTATGGAACAGCTCCTGCTCTTGCCCTGAAGCAATCATGAGCTTCAGAGTTGGTCCCAATGGACAGGACACAGCACCAAAATGAGTCCTCCATGGCCTTAGACCTTGTTATCAAGATCTTCTGGTATTCCAACTCAGAAGCAGCCCAGGAGGCCATTTTACACCTTATGGGGCCTCTTGAACTGGAATATAGTCTATTTTGGGTGCGTTCCCATGGTACTAATTTGTATCTCTATTGCCACTCTACTGAAGTGGATTAAAGAAAAGCGGGTTCAATCCGGATTTAAGCGT
>MTQE01003428.1:4353430-4364187 GCA_014337955.1 Aspidoscelis marmoratus
ATAAATAAATAAATAAATAAATAAATAAATAAATAAATAAATTCTTCTTGTTGTTGTTGTTTCTAGTGCCCTTTCCACCAAAGGGCAAGACAAAATCCCTATAGGTAATGTCATATAGACTGAGGTTGTTTAAAATACACACTAACAAAAGCAATACCGTCATTTAAAATGCATTTCTTAATAAAAGATTAATTAGATACTGAGATTTAAAATATACATCTTAATAAAAAACCTCAGGTTTAATACTCATCTTGAGGAGTTAAAGAGGAAAGTTTTAAAACCTTTCCAAAAAAGAAGGAAATCTGTTTCTATCCTAAGCTCTAATGGTAGGGAATTCCACAGCCCAGTGACCAGTTTCTGGAATGCCCATAACCTGGTATGTGTCGGAGGGATGACACAGTACTTTATCTGCTGATCACAAGTTCTGAACCAGCACGTGCCAGGATCACCTAGATACCAGATAATTTGGGGTATTCAGTCTAAGGGCCTTAAAAGCTTGCACTAGGAGTTTAAATTGAGCTCTGGCTTAAATTGGCAGCCAGTGAAGAGATTTATGATGCATTGAGATATGCAAAAGTTTTGGTAGGTTTAAAACCACCTGAACAACTATGTGTTGTGAACTAAAGTCAGCATTAGGAGTGTGCACGAATATTTGAAAGTAATAGAAATTTAAAGATTTCAACAAATTTCAAATCTATTGGTTCTAATTATCCAGACGTTCACATGTGTACAGGTTTGTACATGATATGTACTTGCAGATATGCATCTTTCCTGCATCCATACGCATTTGTATGGATCCGTATGGGACGAAACAGGTTGCATACGGGATAACTACGGGATGCATACAGACACTTACGGGATGCGTAACAAAGCATATGGGCACATACAAAAGTTGTCGACATTCATAAGTGCAAATTTGAATGGAAAATTCCAACGAATTTGATGTGGAGGCCCATCAGAAGGCTGTTGCAGATTTGGCAGAGATGGATAAACTGATATATTTAACTAGAGAAAAAACATGCAATTACTTGTGAAAAACTGGGGAGCCTTTATAGATTTTCTGTTCAAAAAGGAAAGAGAACCGTTAATTTTGAGATCTGAGGATTAATCAGTTTGATAAGTTTGATTTGCTAAAAGAAGTGGAGCTGTTTAAAAGATTTAGGCCGCATCCCCATTAGAAGCTTAATCCAGTTTCCCTAAACCGAAATAACAGAACCGGATGCAAACGTGAATTTGCCTGATCCCATTACTTTCAGCCAGAATCGCGTTCAATCCGGATTCTGAGGATGTACATGACTCAAGGGGGGGGCTCCAGTGGCTACTTTTAAAAAACCGCTTTTCGGGGCTGCCCTGTCCTCTTCCTCCTGGTGTGAACGCACCACCCATAAGGGACCCCTTCACGGAGCCTAGCTGGGTGGCTGGGTGGCTGCTGCTTGCCTGGATGGAAGAAAAACAGCAGCGGACAGCCAGCAATTCTTTCCCCTCCTCTCCTCATTGCTCAGGGTGTGCAGCAGCAGCAACTCAAGCCCCCTTCGTTAAGCATTCACACATCTCCCCAAACATGCAGCTGCTTTTCTTTCTTTTCTCCTTTTTAAAGGTCAGAACTTTCAATGGCAAGATCGTTATCAGGTGTGAAGTGCTTGATTGCTACAGTGGCTTGCTTGGCTTGCTACTAGGGCTGCTGCTTTTACAGCTTGCTTTGGAAGCAAGCTATTGGGAGAGGAGAACTCTCATCCCTTAACACGGAAGAGTTCCCACAGTAAAAAATGTAAAACGTATCAAGCGCACGCACCGGAGTGAGACCTGTTGAAATGAGGATTAACATTTACAACGCTTTGGGGTGATTTAACATGCGGAAAGCGTGTTAAGCCAAACTGATGTGGGGTCTGCGAGGATTGAAAATGGTTTGAAACTGAAATAAGGTTGTAATGGGAATGCGGCCTCGGAGGAGGTATAAATCTGGACATATTTGTCTTTGTCAGTGAGAAGAATGGAAGTTACCTTCTCTTTCTTCTGTTCTTCCTTTTGTTTTCTTCTAACATATATACAGAGAGAGAGAGAGAGAGTGGGCGTGTCTTTATATATAATCCAAACCCAGTTCTGCTCCAAGTGAAAGATAGTGATTAAAAGATGCCATATGAATCAACACTGTGGCCAATCACCAGTCACATTTTGCTGCCTGTCCCTTAGTCAGATACCTAGTTTTTATGTAAATTGTGATTTATTTAAACCATTTGCATTCAAACCCTTCATTATAAATCAAGGAAGAGATATAAAGACAATAAAATAACAAAATCAAGCAAAATAGGGCAGTGACAGTCAATGAAATAATGCATGCCACACTAACAAGCAAATATTCTCAAATATATTTCATGCAGGCATTGAAAGTTAACAAGATGCCTGTAGAATTTCAATGGGAGGTCACTCCATTAGCTGAACAGCACAGAAGTACTGTCCAAAGATATAAAGATTTTGCTACATGATTTGAGATACACCTATGAAACATTATCAGCAAAACAGTAGGAAAAACCGAATACCCACACAGTTACTTTTTCAGCAAGAAACTGTAAGGGCCATACATAGAGACATCAGTATATAGGCAGCTACACAGATAAAGCATGGTTTAGAATAGCATACATACTTCCAAATGACGAGAAAAAAATTGTACATAAGTCCTGTACTTGATTCTGAAGTAACTGTACATTCTAAAATCCCTTCATTACCTTTTCCTACTTGGTATTGTGTTTTGTGAAGGAGTTAATGTTGATGTACCCTTTTACAACCAGGGCTGCGTCCAGACTTGTAATATACTTTGCAGTCCCTGTGCAGCCGCTTCCCGTTGATCAGACCCAACGATCAGAAGCTGTGTGGGGACAGTGCAGTCACTTCCGGAACGCATGACAGGGCAATCAGAAGCTGCACTGTCCCGGTGAAGCGACTTCCCATTGGACAGACAGGACGCGGCATTGCCCGCAGTGGGGACGCAGCATGTCCACGAAGAAGCAAAGTCAAAGATAATGATTGATTAGCATCTTTTTACTTTGCACGGTTCAGTCAGATGCTGTGCTGCCGCTGTGGGCAGAAGGAAGCTGTACTGCTTTGATGTAAGTCTGGATGCAGCTCAGGTGATAGCCTTGTTGGTAATAGCACTGCCAACTAGAGGGTTGTTCACAGTCCTGCTGATTAGGCTATTCGTTCATTCATTCTTTTTTGTGTGAGGCAGATGAGTTCAAAAAGGCTTTGGATAAATAACAGGGTTTTTTGAGCCTCTTACAGTGTGTCCACACTGGGTTGGCAGACTGGTTCAGCAGACTCCCTGGAACAGCTTGTCCACATTATGGAACAAACTACTACTTCATTGCATGAGGCACTGGACCAGCCTATGACGCCATAGCATACTTCAGCTTTTGTGTAACTTGTAAATAGTCTATGCAGCATATGGCATAAAAACTATTCAGTTTCCAGTTCAGTGCTTTATGCTTGGCACCAAGAAGTGGCTTCAGAAGTGGGCTGCTTCTGGGTGCCTAGTTAGAACAGCTAGGAAGCAGGGAACTGTTGTTCTCATTGTTTCAATAACCCATCCTGACCCAACTGCAGAGACTGGATAGCTGGGCTGGGCCATCCACAATACAGATGGCTCTTGGAGTGAGTTGCTGCCCATTTGGCTGATACTGGGTCAGATCTGACCCAAGAAAGGCCCAGCTGGGTACAGGATAACTCAAGCCTTGTGGAAACAGCCTTAGTCCTTGTTTCTAAGATAAAACATTAATTTCTAAGATTGCCTGCAGCTGATTCCCTGTTGGGTGCTCAGTTGTAGTATTCATCAGAAATTTTCAATGAGCCAAAGACAATTATACTTCTGAAAAGCAGTATACCTTAATTTTGGCAATATACCTTCTTTCTCAGCCTTCCAACTTTAGCCACACTACACATGCACTCCTAAGAACTAACTGGTATCTGAATCATATTTTATCACTAGTGGCAAGTTAGCATCTTCCAGTATATCTGGGGGCAGCAAGCTGGGAAGCACAAAGAGATCTTTCTTCCAGCATTTCACTGTTATACTGCTGAAGATGGGCAAGATCAACAAAAACCTAGTATCCTGACATGTCCTTAAATAAGCTGGTGTATTTTCACAAAGCATAAAGCAATACTAAAGGAAGAAGTCCTTTAATATCCAACAATGGATCTGTGTTCTGAATTTCCTAAATGGCAGTGAGCTTCCCCATTTCTCTGTTAATGGACCTGGGAAGTGTACATGGCAAACAATTCAGTGTGGTATGCACAAATTTCAGACCAGTTTTCACAAAAGAAATGGCCATAAAAAAGTAGAAAGCTTCCTCATCTGTATATAGTCCAAACAGAGTTTCCTTCCTAATAAGAAACTAGCAATGAGCAACTTTGTAATCAAAGAATCAGGAAGCACCATACGATAAAGCAACTTAAAGTTGAGTTAAACTCTTCCTTGTTAAGTGGTGTTAGTGACTCAGCCACTTAGCATATTTTTAAACTGAACACCTTAACTCCTTATAATTTAATGTAGCGGCACAATGTTCCCAAACTGAATGCCTTAAGGCCCCAAAATATTGCTGTGGATCACTTACCATAAATTCACTTGTGAATTCTTTTCTGTTGAACTTTATGCTTTTGATTCTCTCCAGGTTTTGAATGAGGATTTCTCTTTGATCCATACTGTAAAAGCAGATGCAGTTGAACTACCAAAGATGAAAGATGGACATGACAAATACATACTTCAGTGGAAACAACAGCCAGAGTGGAGAGTTCCTGTTGAAGTTTGTGGTTTACTTACTTCATCACAAGGTCTAAAGGAAATCAATGTGCATGTAGCAGCTACTTTGGAGAAGTTAAAGACCATTTCCCATGCTGGGCCCTAGTGCCTCCTACCTGAAGAATGAAACAGGGTAACATTTTCAAGATAGAATATGCTTTGCCTCCTTGCATTGAGTCTGCTATATTCACTGTGGAGCTTTCTTCAAGACCTTGTTCTTACCAGGTCATTCTCAGAAGCTATTTCCACTTGAGTGGGGGTGAGCAGGAAGTTACAGGAACCCCAGAATAGACCACTAAAGAGATCTTTGTTCATTACTGTCTTCAATCAACAAGAGAAATACTTTTGTGTGGATAAGAATCCTCCTCGTTTATCCATCCCCCAAGAGAGATGGCTCAGCTTCTAAAATGAATTAGTCACGCCTCAGCCCTAAACTTTGCCAGAAAACACAAAAATATTCAGACATTACCACCCTTTCACATGGCCTGGGGTGAACTTTGTGAAGCCACATATATGTTAAAGTTGCCCAGGGGTCAGTGAATAAGAGACTAGGCAGTTCCTGGAATGCAAGCTATTTCAGTAAATGTGCTGTGAACAGCTGTACAATCTTTAGAACGGCTTTGTTAAATGAAGAACTGAATCCAAAATCCCTTAGTTATCCATTCAACATCTTTTAAAAAAAACACTGTGCAAGAAATCCAAAGTCTCTCTGGTCCCAGTTCTATTTTGGCTAGCATATGTTAGTTATGAACAAATGTTAGCTCCTATGAAAGCAATCAAAATAATAGCCAAAGAAAGCAAAACATATTCCTTTCCAAGCTGTTTTCCTCCCAACCAAGGAGTTTGGCAGAATGAAACAGCAACATTGCATCATCAGCATAGTTACCATCATTATATCATCTGCACTTAGTCTAGTAGAATTTTATGACTGGTTTGATATTTTGATAATCAGACCCTTCCCAAGGAACTAGGATACTCAGAGTTATGAGTAATGCATGCTGTTCTCAGTAACACTGCCCTTTGTAGATGGTGGACAGTAACTCTATCAATGCCCGGCTTTTTGGGAAATGCATAAAGTACATCAACAACTGTTGGACCAACCATCTTCTTTTGCGACAGACACTTGGGCCTTTTCACACTTTCTCAGTGAATGGAAGATGCTAGCTGCCTTCCAGACAGCAGCATCCACATCCTTTTCTGCGTGCTGCACAAAGAGTGGGCATGGTGGTGGAACTGTGACTGTAGATGCCCAGACATGAACAACAGTCAGATCAACATGACAATGTCCAGGCATGCACTGGGTGTTAGTATGGACCTTGTCATGGCAATCTGGCCTGCCCTGGCTTGGACAGCCACACTTCAAGTGCTGCTGGCCCGATATGGGGCTTTTCCAGCACTTGAAGTGCAGGTGGTTGCTGCTGTACTGTTACCTAACCAAATGCTACTGTTAAACCATACTGGTCCGGTAAGGGTGAAAAGACCCTTGATTTCAATTTACAGGTCTTTGTATCTGGTGACTATTTGCAGCTGTTTTTCCTTAACTGTACAGTCATTAAGGCTGCGTTTCCATTGAAGTTTTAAAGTGAATTGAATCCATTTTTGGAGCTGAGCGTTCCCAAAGGATTAGAGGAATCCGCAGTTTCTGAGGATCAAAGATCCCCAAATGTGGACTATCTATATTTGGATAAAAATTATCTTCGCAACAGGATTTAGAAATAATCCTTTTTTGTGAATGGGAACACATGCTTTTTTGGGAGGTGGGAAGGGGTGTTCTCTTCAGTTCAATCACCCATTATTTATCTCCTTTATCTCCTGGCCCTAGCAGCTAGAGCAGAACGGGTAGCTGCTGTTGCAATGTTACGAGAGATACATTACACTGTAACAGCAGGGAGATTCTGACAATCCCAGAGAAGAGGGACTCTTTTTTTCTCTCCCTTCCCCTCCCCTTGCTGCTTTATGCGTGGGAGAGTCTGATTTTAAAGAGACAACAATTTTGTCCCTCTTTCCTTGTAACATTGTATACGAGACTATACTTCATCCCTTACTTTCCTCACTCCCTTCTCTATTCTATGATCTTAATCAGGGGCAGGCTTACATGGGGGGTGAGGTTTGGATCCCTGCTCCATAAAGTCAGGGTATGATGCAAAAGAGAGGGGCGCCGGGGTTCCCCCCCTAAATCCGCATAATAAACTATAAATGGTGATGTGAAAAAACAAAGCTCAATCTGGATTAAATTTATGCAGATTTAAAGCTGTACTAAATTGTGCAGCCTAAGACCTGCTACACTGTCAGTCCACAAACAGCTTTTCTCAACTACATCAATGTCAGTAGTAGTATTATGTGCAAAACGCTGATCTATTTGTATTTGGAAACCCCACAAAATGTTACGGGAAATCCCACAAATCTTTGGCCTGTTCATTTCCTACTGTGGTACTTTTTTGATCTTGTGATTCCAACACTTTTTACTTGCTAGGAATTTTTTACTGATGCATCAATGTATCATAGTTCCACTTTTTTGTGCCTTTTTTTATAATCAGTTTCTGCTGTCCTCTTGCAACTACAGAAAGGGTGCTCCAGTGCCTTCAGCCTCTTTGCACAAATGGCATTTGCTTTCATTATGTGGTTTTTCAGTCTTATTTTAATAGTAATTTCATGAAGTGTTTCCTCCTGTGCTGGAAATATGACAGTGTTTCTTTTTTAAGCCAATGCCACTTTTTGTTCTATCAGCTTTCTGTTGGTTGGTACTGAAATACTGACCACTTACCTCTCTGGGATTTCAGCTGTTCCTTTCTGTAGACTCCTTTGTTTCACTGATCTTCTGTTGGTTTTCTTTACTTTCTTTAACAGACCTCAATAACTACCCTTGATATATTTTGCTCTTCTCTTTTTTCTTTCTCAACTCTCCCTGTTTGCCTTCATTTTGGGGGAGTTGTCAGCATTGATGTGGGGATGCAGGATATGATTTATGGGAATTTGTCTCATCTTTTGATTCAATGCATGTAGTTCTACTAGTTCAGATTACATTTCCAATGCATCTAAAGCCTGGGATAGCCCAGTCTGATCAAAATGGAAAAACTGTTTGAACCCAAATACATTGTCAATGGCATCAAAGCTTCCTTTTTTCTTTTCTTGTCCTTTTTTTTCCACAAGAAATATATTTAAGAAATGGAAATGCTTTAATTCCTACAAGTTTGTGGAATTTTGAATTAGATCTGTATTTTCAGATCCGATCAGTTGTTTTATAAGAATTATGTAACCAAGGTGGGCTTTTTAGACTCTGGTTAGGATTTTAAACAATTCTTCAACATTGTGTCATTTTTCTAGAGATTTATAATCTTTTATTTATTTACTTACTTATTTCCTGCCATTTACCTGAAGGAGCCAGGAAAGGTCACAAAATGAAAAGATAAAGGCCATTTCTGCACTTACGAGTAGATCAATTAATTGTGGTGTCAAGGTCTCTAATAGGTCTCTCTCTTCCACACTTCAGTTCAATGTAGAGAGGTCCTGCCCACTGCTAGCATGTTATCACTATATTGGATGCAACATAGACCAATTTAGCAGTCCCCAAATGGCTGCCTGTTTCCACCACTGTCTCCTTGTGAATAAATTATCCCACCAAAATGGGTCTCTTTTAGCTCTGAGGCCAGGAACTTTAATTCCTGGCTGTCAGAGACCACGAAGCAAGCTCCAAAGCTCAAGCAAAATGTGGAGCAGTATGGTGAGATGGGGGCAGCAGTGTGGGATGGTGGGGAGGAATGCAGAGGGACAGGGCATAGTGGGCGTGGCAGTGGGGGGGGGCTTCAGGCACCACGCCACATGGTGCAGGATCTGTCTCAGAACAGCCATCCCACCATAGTCAGCCTTTTTTCTGGGACAATGGGACAGCTCTAGCTGAGGATGATTCCTGTAGGAGCTATCTCAACTGCAATGCTCCAATCAAAGGTAAACATATATACATGAAACTGAAAAAGAAATAGTGAAGTAACATATGATTAAATGGGTGACAGATTGAAACTCCCTGTTTCATTGTCACAATAAGAAACCCAGAACAAATCTGCTAAATTAATGCCTAATATATTAATGAAGGAAAGTAGGTTTAAGATGTTTTATCTTATAGAAAAAGTAAATTTTACTTATTCTAAGTTTTGCAGGAATATAAGAAAGGCATTAGTACTTTCTTTCATTAATGAGAATGTGAAGAAGCACATAGGCCTAGGAAGATTTACTCATGCCATGATTTTGAATATACCTTTAGATTATCAATCCATTTTCCATTCAATTTCTTTACAATACCTATAACTAATAGTACAGAATGAAGAATCATAATCTTGTGGCAAAGGAAGTACAATTTTGAACAGTTCTTTCCCTTAAAGCATTCTGGAGGAGATTTAGTATGCTACTTACATACTGTATATTTTCTATTTAGCAGCTGCAAAAGGAGAAGCCATGCTTAAATCTTCTCTCAGCATGACCTTTGGCTAATCTTGATATTTCAGCTGAATCTCTCTCACAAGACTGTACAGTACCATGACAATAAAATAAGTTTAAAAATCATGAATTCCTTAGAGAAAATTGGGATGAAAATATAAATAATAACAGCTTGCAGGAAGTGACTTTAGCTCAGAGGTAGAGCATCTGCCTTGTGGCTGAGAAGGTCCCAGTATAATGGAAAGAACTGATTTTGGAGGGAATTACTCTACTCTAGATATTCCTATGAGACCTTTAAGCAAAAGGTAGGCTTCATGAACTTCCAGACCCAGGATGAAATTGGCTGAGGTGGAGTCACAGAGACAGAGCCAAAGGATGGAGTTCTACTAGCTGGAATAATGCAAATTTGACCATTTTTATTGAATTTGAACAAAAGTATTATAGAAATTTTAAACAGCAAAGAAACAGGTTTCAATAACAGACAACAGGCTTTTAAATGGGAAGCAGGCAAAGAGGAGTGAAGGCTCCTTAAAGCATCAATGAAAATGTGTCAGGCAGCCAAATCCATTTATCTGAATCCATCCCCTTAGCACTCCAAAACATAATTTGATCACGGTGGATAAGTGGTTTCAGTGTCTCAGAATTAGGGTGACAACAGCTACCTGGCCCCATACTGACACCCCATCACTGTGTTTGCTTTTTCAGAAGAGTGCTCCCTCATGTAGACTGGGGAATCACTCCAGTTCCCAGACATAGCAACCATCCACCCATAGATTATCTGAGGCAAAATTCAGCTTATTGAAACATATATGCAGTTCCTACCAAGTTCAGCATAACTATTGGCTTTGGCTCACACGGGCACTGAACCAAAGAAAACACATAAAATCCTGAAGAACTGAGAAGAATGGCCATTCCAAGGGGCTCTTCATCCATAGATACAAGGCAGCACCTACCCTAATCAGGTGTACTGGAAGAAAGGGAATACCTACAGGAAATGTCAATGCTAATTTTATCTATATATTTTACTGTATACTATGTGTTCAAAAAGGTTCACAAGTAAACTAACAAAATACACAATAAACTTATAACATCTCACTAACCCAAACGTTAATAAAACTAAATAATGCAAAATTAAGTATCCAATCAAAGCATAAAATGTTTAACAAGAACATATTCTAATGTAGGCATAAAAATACTTTATTTATACAATTTAACCAGTCTGGCACAAGTACCTAAAACCAAAATCCAGAAAATCCTGAATGTAAGTTTTTACATTTTGTGCCCTTTGCCCAGGCAGATAGACAGCAGCCAGCCTCTTGGCCCAAGCATTATTTTGCAGCCACTGGTTATTTCTTGACCAGCTGTGCTCATGGAATGCTTTGCCTCAAGTGTCTTGCCTGGGCAGGAAGAGATTTCGCAAAACCTGCCTCTAGGCAGACCTTTATTCTCCAGACAGATCTACTCATTCTTTTACAGTGGGAGTTCCTTGAATTACTCATGGCAACTGGAGCATCAAAAAATTAGATGCCAGGCTCAC
>MTQE01003428.1:4369159-4392808 GCA_014337955.1 Aspidoscelis marmoratus
CGGCCCGCGGGCTGTATTAATACGGCCCGCGGCCGCCGCCCGCGGCCGCCGCTATCCTCCTTGGGCGCGAAGGAGGCGAGGTGAGGCGAGACGAGCAAGCGCGCGGCGGGACCCTCCACTGCCTGAGTGCGCGGGCGCCGCCATGGACAGCCAGCCCCTCCTCTGTGCCCTAGCCACGCCCTGGCCACACCCCCAGCCCCTCCTCTGTGTCCTAGCCACGCCCTCGGTCACGCCCCTGGCCACGCCCCCTGGCCCTGACAGTACTTTTTTTTTAATCCAGCCCTCTGCAACATTGAGTTTGACACCTCTGATTTAGATAATTCATTTTCATTATAATAGTGCCCCATATCCATTAGCTTGCTAAAGAGCAGATGAACACACTGAGTAGATTACCAAATTAACACACGCAAACAAACTGCTTTACCAAAAAGAGGTTGTGCAAAAACCTTTTCACATGCCTGCTTAGTAATTCAAATCTCATGTACTATATCACTTTTAATTCAGAGACTCTTCAAAATGGCATCCACATTATTGAAACACTCTGTTTTAAGGCAGCTCATTATCAATGTTTAAAATTACATATTTAGTTCATCCAAACATCAGTTACAAATGTTTGTATCCAGTTTATCTATCTGTGCTAACAAAGCATTTTCTGACTTTTTCCTCCAGCAAATAGCAGTTCTCTTTTTCCCTGTTCCCACTTGACTGTAGGATATCAAGTTTTGCTTTTAGGAGCTTCACACAACTGAAATATGGAGTGATTAAGGATTACTGCTACTGTAATCCAGAAAGAGAAACGTTTGTTTGTATTTTTTAAATATTAAAAATGAACATAACTTAAGCAAAACAGTACCTGAAAGTGGGGAGGAAAAGCTGTGTATCTTCACTGCTTTCTGGAAAATGCAAAGTGAAGGTGCTTCACACAACTCAGGAGGGAGATTATACCATAATCTGGGAACCATCAGAGAGAAAGCTCTATCCCAGGTCCCCCCCCCTTTGCTACACAGAGCCTTCCCTACAGATTTTCAGACATGGGCAGGTCAATATGAAGAAGGCATTCCTTTAAATTGGGCTCGGTAGTGAATCAGCAGCCAGTGCATCTTCTTTAAGTCTAGCATGACATGTATGGCCAGGCATTCCAGTCCACAGTCTAGCAGCTACATTCTACATCAGCTGCAGCTTCCAAATTGTCTTCTGGGGCACCCCCATGTAGAGTGTATTACAACAGTCCCATATGAAAGTTTCCAGAGAATGGATAACCATGGCCAAATAATCTCCGAAGTAATCAGCATGTACACTGCAGAACCAAATCTATATTTTGAGAAGATGCCTGACCTTTCTTTTTTGCTATAAGCCTCACTGTGAAGAAGAAGAGAAGAGTTGGCTTTTCTGTCCCGCTTTTCTCACCCATCTAAGAGGACTCAAAGCGGCTGACGAAGCTTTCCATTCTTCTCAACACAACAGGACACCCTGTGAGGTGGGTGGGGCTGTGATAGCTGAGAAGAGAGCTGTGGCTAGCCCAAGGCCACCCAGCTGGCTTTGTGGGGGAGGGCAGAATCGAACCTGGTATTCCCAGATAAGAGTCCGGCTCCCCAACCACTTGACCAAACTTACTAGACTGCTATCTCAAGAGTAGCAGCTGTAGTGTAGTAATGACCATAGTTTGAAATTGGCACTCTTGGACACAGCCTCCACCTCAACTTCAAGCATCAGCGCAGAGCACCAAGAGCACCTCCAGATTTCACACCAAGCCCTTTAAGGACAATACAACCCCACTGAGAACAGAGCACCTTGGGGTTTCTTTTATGGAACATTCTAAATGTGAAGTTCAAGATTTTACAAATAGGTGATATAAATGTGGTTACATAAGGGGCTGAAATTTACTACAAGGGCAAAAGATAAATTGATACAATCTGAAAATTCATTTGCAGAATTTCATTTGCTGAAAAGTAAGAACGGTTTTGAAGCAGAACTCTATAGTCTATTTCTCTATTCTTTTGCATTATCCAACTCAACCATTCCACCCTTTCCTTCCTCTATATTCCCTCCACCCCTCAGAAAACCTTACCTCACCTCAGTATCCTGGATGGTCTCCTCACAGACAGACAAAGCATGGGACACGTTTTCTGTACACTGTGGACACAACCATACCAGGTCCCGGAACATCTGCAGTACAGCTGCATTGGATAAACATTTAATCTATTAAAATATAAACTTAAAAACATACAAGACTGCCATCCTGACAGTGTTGGCAATAGCAGTAGGATTTATGAAAACCATAAGTGCTGCCTGTTACTATGCAGGTTTGAATTAGGGAACAGGGCCACCATTGCGGGGAGGGGGGGGGCTAGGAAAAGAAACTAACTGGAATTATATGTGTGTGTGTGTTAACAGGTGAAATTTTGGCAGTAGCATTGCCCTATTGGAAGAGGTTTGGGAACAGATGGAACAGATACCCTTCCCAATCCACTTTGGCAAGCGTCCTTCCTGCAGGGACTCCATTCATTCAATATCTGCAGTTAATCCACGTAGCAATGGCTGCGGATGGGCATTATAGGCTGGCAAGACTGCAAAGTGTGAAATGGGAGCATCCACAAAATCCAGACGATCCAGCCTGTTGTATAAAAGCTAAAGGTTGCACTATTTATATAAGTGTAGAAATACATATCTGACTATTCAGTAATCGGTTACATAAAATGCCACCTAGAATGATTTTCAAAATCTTCAAGATTGTCATGCTGCTGGCAAATTGGGCTCTGAGAGCATCTAGAATGTTCTGATGCTTCCTGAACTGTGTTCTAAGCCTAAACTAAACTGTATTCCATGCACACTTCTAAGAGGGATATATCTCTAACAATCTGAATAAAAAGAAAATCTGAATAAAAGGAAAGGAATGTAAAGGTGGGGCATATTAAACATGAGGGTCCTATTCCAGCAAATCATCAATTAAAGCAGAGCTCACGTTAAGCGACTAACAGTCCTTTAATGTTAAGGAAACGCTAAATGCTGAAACAAGGTCCCACTTAAATCATAATCTACTGAAGACAGACAAACTGAATTTTATTTAAACAAGGCCTTACTGTACAATAAACATGGCACAATTATATTTCATACACTACTGAATACTAAAAAAATCAGATAGTTACCTGAAGTTATATGTTCTTGTTTGAGTTGAAGGAGCTCTGTAAGAATTCTCACACACTGCTCTGTGTAAGTCCTTGCAATGTTGCCTGCAAAGCCCATAAACGCTCATGTTTTAAGTTTTACATTTTGAGCTTCAACCATAGTTACATCCATATTAGAATTAGTAAGATGAAGCTAGCTTTTATTGTCTCAAACTGGTATCATGATTCTTCCTGCCACCAATAGTGATTAGAACTGATTGGAGTCACAACCCCACGTATGTTGTTTGGACTGGATACCTGGGTGAATATACCCAGTTGTCCTAGAAAGGATATGTTCCAACATCTTCAAGCCCCACAGGAATAACTGCATCTGTCTCACAACAGCTGCTTGCTTAGCAATGTTGGGCTTTGAGGAAGGACAATAGAATTTAGTAGTGTTTTAACCTGATAACAGTGAGCTGTGATTGAAATATAAGATTTAAAAACAGTACGGGGGGGGGGGACTACATAACTGAGTTAAAACATAAAACAGAGTGAGAAGCATTAAAAATATTGAATAGCCTAAGTAAGTGCTTAAGTAACCACCTCAAAATGGGCTATTTTTCATAGTAAAAAGGGACAGAGCAGCATGACCAGAACCAGAAAAAACCACTAAAAAAAATCTGAAATGCAGATGCTACAGTTCTCAAAGAACATATGTAAAGTAGAACTTGGTAATGACTGAATTCAGTTACAGCTAAGAATTTGATGAGTACAAAAACTTTTACAGGCAACAGCAATGTTTATCTTTATACTTTGTGCTGGGCTTGACTAAAATTTTGCAACTAATACTTTTTCTGAAATATCCTTAAATTTCCAGCTGTTTAAAAGCAGGATTAAAGTTATAATCTCTCAAGCCTCAGTTAACATATTTAGGCATAGTTTCAAGTAAACATACACAGAATTATACTTTGGCACTACTGAGTATTCTACCTGAAATATGACCAGAAGCATCTACTGATAATACTCATGCAAACACCTTCATATTTAATAAGACATGTGTTCCAGTACTTATCTGTCTCATTATTTTGTTCCCCAGACATGGTCTGTGCTGGAGAGCAAATGAAAGGCCAATATCCCCCCAAGCCATTATCCCCCCAGCTCAGTCAGTTTCTCTATCCAAATTATGCAGAGCAGGCTCATTCCAGTCTGAACCAACTCAGCACAGTTCAGCTAGCCAAACTACCAAGCCAAGTAGATCATGGCTTGGCAGATGTAAGAGTGGTTCATGCCAAGGTTTCCCTTTGCTAGGCAGCACAGGGCAGGGCAGTAAGGGGATCCTGGTCCACTCTACCTGTCTATGTGTAACATGTGTTTTCATAGAGAAATCGTATTAACTCACTTACCTATGGCAAAGATTGCTCTCTGTGCAAGTTCTGTTGACACATCAGTGCAGTATCCTCTCAGCTCTTCCAGTATCTGCTGTGCATTCTCATCATTTACTAGTTTGCACAGCACCACCATTTTCTGGTATTTGATGTAATGTGGTTCAGAATATGCACAGAAAAACTTCTTGTAGTGGCTGCTGAAATGGCCAGGAAGACTGTCTAAGATCTGACGTACATGACACAAGGCAGTGAAACAGAGTTCTCTGCTTTCTGACGTGCATGCAGCCAGTAATGGGGCCTTTACTCTCACCAGTACATCTTCTTGTACATGTGGAAAGTCTCTGGCCAACACTAAGAAAAGCTTTGTGGCAGCCATCACCACACTGCAGCTGCTACTCTTGAGATAGCTGTCTAGTAAATTAAGGATGTCAAAGAGCTCTTCTTCACAGCGAGGCTTATAGCGCAAAAGGAAGGTCAAGATCTCACTCTGACCCCACTGGTCCATGTCAGGCATCCTGTCCAAATATAGAATAAATAAGAATATAGTGGTTAAAAAAACTGCACAGTGTTGAGATTTGATTCTGCCAGTTACTTCAAGCACCCATCTTCAGCTACTGGACTCCGTTCAGTCATAAGAAGAAGCCCTGCTGGGTCAGATCATACCTCATCTTGCACAGTGGCCCACCAATTGCTTCTGAAGTAGAAAACATGGGCAGAACCTTCCCTACTCTCTATTCCTTGTGAACAGCTTTTAGAGGCATCCTGCCTGTCTCTTCAACCCAGAGTCACTTTTAAAACAGAGGTTGTGATATCTAGCCAATCAACTTGTGCCCAGAGGCACCAATTCTTTACAGAAGTGTCAACTAATCCATATTAAGGGTGTATTGTTGATTTAAAAAACAAACAAACAAACTTTCAAGCCCCATCTGAAGAGTTTTCAAATATAGGTATTTAACAATCTGATTTACAGAGTTGGCAAAGATCAGTATTATACATTAATCTTTTTGAAGTATTTGCTCCTAAGCTTTACTTTCTAATATTTAACAGAAACTAGTCACACTTGCTCTAAAATAAACCCATCGCCATGTCACATCATTTCAGAACAGTGCTCAAGGTTGAATGCCCCAAAACTTTAAGAGAATCCATGGTTTCTAATGTCTATACTGAATCCATTTCTGGTACCACTTTTTTGTACTTGCCTTGATCTCCACCCCAATAGACAAAATGGATACCATCATTGCAAACTATTTATTTTACTTGTTTAAAATATCTAAGTTTAAAGTATTAAGACAATAAAACCACAAGCAATTTTACTAAGCAAGTAGTTGGTGCAAAAACACAAATGACACACAAAATTCTGGAGGAGAAAGTACCTGTTAAGAAGATGGTGAGCAATGGGCTTGTTGATAACAACTCCTCCCTCATGTGCTAAGATCTCCTCTAGTGCTCTCAAGCAGTTCACCACTACAATAGGATCCTGGTCACGAAGCATACTGTATAACTCATTGACTACTGCTCCATCTGGAAAAGGGGGGGGGGAATTCAACAGGCTTGTAGTAGAAGTCTTCCAGACATGTACTGCAGTGTAAAAATAATATGCTCCTTTTTCTACTAAGGGATGCAGGGACTAAAAACAAACATGCTTATTTACCCACTTCACAATCTCCTTGGAGTTTCTGCATCTTTGCACATCCTAGAACAGCAATTCTCCTTACATAAGAAGCTTTGTCTCGTAGACCACTCAGAACTGGCTGTTGGATGTACTCCTGTATGCTGGGCATCCTAGGAACATAAAAGACCACCACATTCAAAGAAAGAGAAATATGCATATCACGGAGTCTGGAATACAATACTACTGCTTTTATAAAATTCAGAAGATAATTATACTTTAACTAGGGAACATAAGAACATAAGAGAAGCCTTGCTGGATCAGGCCAAAGCCCATCTAGTCCAGCATCCTGTCGCACACAGTGGCCCACCCAATGCTCATGGGCATCTCAAGCAGAGACAAGGACAAACCTTCTCCTGCTCTCGAGTCCCAGCAGATGGCCTTTGAAGCGCCCCAGTTCCTCCCCCCGCCAATTTTTTGAAGCCATCCAATTTTTATTAAAGTAATTGAAGATGATATGTAATGGGGTGATGTAGAGAAATGCACTATTCCTAATACTGCTAGTATGTTAATTAGACTAATTGGTCACAGAGAACATAAGAATATTCTTATGACCCTAGTTCTAATTTATATTGTTTTACTTTATGTTAAAATTTGTAACATTTTCTTTGTAACGGTTTTTCATGTTCATAAGAATTTTGTCTGTTTGTTCATATTTATCGATTGTTTTTATGAAAATAAAAACAATAGTTTTTTTTAAAGACCATCATGTTCAAAGCCTTCCTAAATTTCATTTTCTTTGGGTTTTATGTTACACTATTACTTGTTGCTCAACACCCTTTGAAACTTCTCAAGATCTCAAGCTTACTTATGATAGCATGAGATGCTTTTCTGCCTTCTATACTATGCTCTTATCATTTGAAACTAATCCAAGCACCTGAAAAGATGCTAGCTTTTTAACACGTGGGTAGAGAACTTGTAGCACTGCAGACCTGGTTAGACTCTTCTTTTGATCAGTGCTAATCAGTATGGCCAACAAATAGGTAAAAACAGGAATTAAAGATTTGGAAGATCACAGATTCATCATTCAATATTTTGTAATGATAAAGCCTCCTTTCACACAAGATGACACTAAGCAGCAAAATTGCACTGTTGGTTAAAGCAGTCAAAACCAGCTTGCACTACTGCAATTTAAATGTTCATGGCAAGCAAATCAGCAAGCTACGGTAGCAAGACTGATTGAAATATATAAAATCATACACAGTATAGAAAAGGTGGATAGAGAAAATTTCTTTGCTCTATCACACACTAGAACCAGGGGGCACTCTATGAAGCTGATGGGTAGGAGAGTCAGATCAGACAAAGGGAAGCATTTCTTCACCCAGAGGGTCATCCGTCTATGGAATTTGCTGTCAGAAGGGGTAGTAGCAGCAACCAGCCTAGATGGCTTTAAGGAAGGGCTAGACAAGTTTATGGATGACAGGCTGTAGGGACAAGCAGAATACTTCCAAGGCCATTTGCTAGGATTTGAGAGCAGGAGAAGGTTTGCCCTTGCTTCTGCTTGAAATGCCCAGAAGCAATTGGTGGGCTACCATGTAGCTGAACTAGATGGGCTGTGGCCTGATCCAGCAGGAGTTCTCTTATGTTCTTATGTAAGACTCTCTCTTCATATTACTGTCCTTGACTATGGAGGGTAACAGTGGTGAGTAAGATCCTTCATCAGCTTCCAACCATGGTCTAGAAGTAGAGGTAAGTAATGAGATAGCAAAGTTTGATGATGACACTAAATTATTCAGGGCAGTAAACACTGAAAGTGACTGTGAAGAGCTCCAAATGGTTCTCTTCACACTAGGTAAGCAGGCACTTCAATGTTAGCAAGTGCAAAGGGTTGCACACTGGGACAAAGAACCCCAATTACAAGTAGATGGTGGCTAAACTTTCTGTGATAGACCAGGTAAGGGATTCTGGGGTTGTGATAGGGAGCTCAATGAAGGTGTCAACCCAATATGCAGCAACAGTGAAAAAAGCAAAATCATTGCTACAGGTAATTAGGAAGGGAATAGAAAACAAGTTGGCAAGTGTCATTTTGCCTTTTTATAAATCTATAGTGAGGCCACATTTGGAATATTGTACAATTCTGGTCACACCTCAGAAAGGATATTGTAAAACTGGAAAAGGTGCAGAAAAGGGCAACCAAAATCATCAAGGGGCTAGAACACTTGCCTTACAAAACCAGGTTGCAAATTTAAAGGACTGTGTTTCAGAGGTAACCTGACTGAGGTATATAAAATCATGCAGTGAGAAAAGGTAGATAGAAAAAAATATTTTCTCTGTTGCACAACACTAGAACCTGGGGGTATGCTACGAAGCTAATAGGCAGGAAAGTTAAAGAAGTATTTTGCATTTGCAGAGAACTGAGAGCAAGTGAAGGTTTTCCCTCTGTCTTTGCTTGAGATACCCAGAGGCAATTGATAGGCTACTGGGTGAGACCGAATACCGCACTAGATAGGCTCCTCTTATGTTCTTTGGTCCTCCTTCCATCAGCTGTCCCTAGAAAAGCCACCTTGCCTGAGAGGATAGGAGGAGAAAGAGCAAGCTGGGAGGATCCTCAGTCAGCTCTCTCATGTGCAGTGAATGTGCTTTTGTGGGTGGTAACTGTAGTTTGCTATGTAAATTACTCTGGAACCTTAGGATAAAGAGAGGCATATAAGCACAAATAATAAATAAATGCAAAAATTAAGTCTAAGGGATTCCATGGCAGGAAATGAAGCATATAGCAGCTAACAATAAAATAACATTTCAGTACCTCAGGGTTTCATTTACTGTATTTTCTGGCGTATAAGACTACTTTTTTACCCAGGAAAATCTTCTCAAAAGTTGGGGGTCGTCTTATACACCGGGTGTTGTATTCTTATACGGCAAGCATATCCCAAACTCTATATTTTAACTGGAAAGTTGGGGGTCGTCTTATACGCCGGAAAATACGGGTACATATCTTATTTGCTTCTTACCTGAAACCACACATGCTGCGTAAAGCCAAGCCTCTCACCATAGGATTGGGATCTGAACAATCTTTGCACAAAGTATTGATAGCTAGAAGAGCTAAATCAGGTTTCTGTGGTGCATATGTGCACATGTACAAGTAAACTAGCTTCTTCTGAACAATGTCTACTGTGGCACTAGCTTTAACCATTTCCATAAAGACACTTGACACATCCACACCTTGAGTCATATACCTGAAAGAGACATTCAACACACAACAGCTATGGTTACTACAAGAATGGTCATACAGTAACCCAATAATGTTAACAGTAAAAAAATAGACCAGAACCAGTTATTTATCACCTTAGTAAATGACTAGCAAATTTCAGGATCTACTCATGTAAAATTCTGTGAGAGAAAGCATTTCTATAGTATATGTTGCCTTTGTACAAATGGACCCAATGTGATCCAGTTTGGTCTTGTGGTTAGAGTGTCAGATTCGTATCTGGAGGTCTCCCAGTTCAAGTCCACTCTCATACAGGAACCCAGCTAGGTGACCTTGGGCTAATCACAGCTCTTTTTCTAAGCTCTGACAGCCCCACCTACCTCACGGAATGTCTGCTGTGGGGAGAAGAACAGAAAGTTTTGTCAGCCACTTTGGATCCCTCTAAATGGGTGAGCAAAGTGGGATATAAAGGCCAACTCTTCTTCTTCTACATTCGGACTCCTATATCCACTGATTCAGTAACCACAGTTTCAGTTAACCATGGTTACCGGACCAGCCCCCACCCCCGCAGGCACCATAAGGGAAAAACACCCAGAACCGGAAGGCCTATTTTGGCCTCCATAGAGTGTTGGGATAGGCACGTGACACCACTGGAGCCTATCCCAAAATGTAAGGGGGTGCATGGGAGGCAGGCAGGAGGCGTCTGGTGGAGTTGCGCACCTATTCCAACAGTCTCCAGAGACCAAAATAGGGCTTCCAGAGGCCAGAAAAGCACTTCTGAGTTTGGGGTTGCACCACAGTTTCAGGTAACCACAGTAGGAGTGGGAAAGGATCCCCAGCGGATACAGTGGTGCAACTGTATTACCTGCTTTGTGTCATAAAGTATATGTGTATCATGCATGAAAGAAGCCCAAATTCCTCACTTAAAATAATATACATATTAATTATGAATATCCCGTACTTAAAAGGAAGTAAGGAACCAATCAGTTTATCTTCCTAAGAGCTGAAATAATCCTACAATAAAAACTTGATTTAATTTCAAAATTACTCAATTCTACCCGAAGCCTGTGTGCTCAACTTTTTTTCAGATCCTGGGAAACGAACTAATATTTTAGCAAAAGGAATGGGCAATTTTATGACTGTTAATAATGTGATGTTCAGAAAATTATAGGACATTTTGCACTGGGCTTTATTCCACATGCTACTGAAGACTACAACAGGACCTGGACAGGGTCAACATGTGGATGGTAGGTCCCCAGTCTGGAATATATAATAAGCCCAGTGCAGAGAGGAAAAGAGATTTATCAGGGAAAAAGGAGACATCAGTTCTGTCTTATCTTGTGCAGAAAAGAAATGCATACAGAATTATATACACAGTTTTGAAAGATCCAGGGAAACATCTCAAGAAATCTAAAAAGGTGGATAGAGAGCTCAAAAAGACTCCCAATGTTCGAGCCACATTTCCATACACTACTCATCACTACTTTTTCCTTTTATTGGAAGCATACATATAATTATACAAAATACATATACATAAATATAATCACAGTTCTTAACCCAGAATGACTCATTTCTGCACATAGCTTTGAATTTTTTTAGGTATAGAAAAGATAACCTTGTGAAGAATTACAAATGAGGAGGTTGTACTGTATTCTTACCAAGAATTTTTGTCTAATATTCAAATAATGAAAGAGATTACTTCTCCATTTTATTTCACAAATAGCAATCAGAATAAGTAGTGATATTAAGTCAAAAGAGAGATGTTTCTATAATGCCCTTATTGAAATAAGTGGTTTAACCACCTCTTGAATACTGTGTGCATCTCAAAAAACAATATAGCAGAGTTGGAGAAGTTTAAGAAGTGGATGGGTAGGATGATCATTGGCCAGGAGGAACTTCCTTATAAAGAAAGATTGCAGTGTTAAGCATTTTTTAATCCAGAAGGAAAACAAGAGAGAGTGAACATGATGAAGATATATTAAGTAGATAGGGATTCATTTTGCTCCTTTTTCCTAAATTCTTGAACCACAAGTTACCCAGGGAAGATTAATATTGAACAAATCAGGACAAAGGAAATAGTTTTTACAATGCACAGTTAAACTTGGAAAATTGCTACCATGAGATGGTTTCAATATGGCCTTATAACAATATCATCTCTGTTTTGAAACTAATCCAGGCACCTGAAAAGATGCTAGCTGGTCTTTTAAACAGTAAATGCACATTGTGTCAACAGTTTTACTGAGTTATCAAGACCCCAATAAGAAGGCTATTTCTTTGGTCCAGTTAAATCAAAGGAAGAAGAGAATTAAATAAGACCTTGTCAACCAATGTGCACAGAGGGTGAAGGGATACAAGTGTTTTCGTTTGTTTGTTTTTGTTATCCACTGTTACTTACTACTGTATGTTCTTTTGTTAATTTTATTAAATAGAAAGAAGTAATAAAAACTTTAAAAAAGACTTTTACACTGTGTTCACACCTAAGTTTTAATCTAGCTTCAATCCACATTCAGAGCTCGAGAACACATCAGCAAATTGACCAGTCATTTTCTTTCCACATTATCTATCCCAAGGGTAAATTCTCCCAGTTAGATAATACCAAAGGGAAACAGCCCTTATGCTTTGCTAATATGTTCTCTCACTCTGAAAGTGGACTGAACCTGGATTAAAGCTTAGGTGTGAATGCAGTCTTAAGTAAACTATCTACCATCACTCCAAAATTTCTTTCCTGACCAGCTGGATTTTTAACTTGTGCATCACATTATACTTGTTCAGAATGAATAGCGCCTGCCATTTAGGGGTTTTTTCCCATTGTCACTAAAAGTACCCATTAATGGGTACCTAATGGCATTTTTGTACCCATTAATAGGTACTTAATGGGTACTTTTAGTGACAGTGGAAAAACACCCTAGATGTCGTTCCGCAGTGTGCAGATATCACTTTGGAGCTCGTCAGCAAATGTGGCTATTTCACTGGTCATGTCTGGCTCCAGATAATTTATAAATATGCTGAAAAGTATCAGCCCAAGACTGAACTTTGGGGGATCCCAACTGTTATCTCTCTCCTTAAGGGAGTCCCTGCTGATGACCTAAGGGCATTGCAAAGCTGAGGAACCGGCCGCCTTAGGACCTGCAGGGTACTCAGAGTGGACAAAGCACTAAGGGCACACGGGAGTCAAAGGAGGGTGTTGGAATTCCGTGCAGGGGGCAGCCAACGCTTGGATCCAAATTATGAAGGGCAATTTTACACAAAATTATGAATGGCAATTTCAGAGGAATCGTCCTGCCGGCTTGCTCGTGTGTCAATAAAGAGCACTGGCTGTTTTATTTAGTCTACAGCGTGTCATTTTGAAGCTTCAGCACGCAGCAGCGAACACATCTTAAACCTTCAGCAGCACATAATGCCCGTACAGGAAGGAAGCTCAAGGAGGAAGCACTCGGGCTGCAGCAGAGACCACCGACCTGATCACTCGCTGGATGACGTTCCTGTAGCGAAGTCGGTCCGCCTGCACATGAGGATTGGAAAGGGCTCTCTTCAGCTCCTTGACTGCGTCCTCGGAACCCAGGTACGGCATTCCGTGGGCAGGTTCAGAAGATCCGTCAGAAGTAGGTTATGGAAAACTCTATGATAAAATTAAAGGCAATACCGGACCGGTCGATCAAAAACCTTTCTTAATGACTGAAATTAGGCCCCGCCCCTCGTGGGAAAACCCGGAAGGCCCAGCATTAACGCAGCGAGGAGCGCCGGAAAGAGCCGTTCCTGCTTCCTCGTGTTCTCTGTAGTCATGGAAACTCCAGACCGGAAGTGGAAGGAACGTCCTTTATGCGAGAAACTTTCAGTTGATTTATCCGGAACTCGCTCGCCCGACCCTTTCCAAGCGCTATTCAACCTCTCAGTCCCGGAGTATTGGGGTTCTTCATGCTTAGCGATTCGCACCGTCTTCCGCGCGACGCCACATGAAATTGGTGTTTTAATTTAGCTTCAGTCCTATTAAAAGCTCCTATTTTATAACTTTCCCCTTTCGTTATTTTATTTCCGAGGGCTTTCTCTATTTTCAGGGTCTCAAGAAAAAGAGACAGTTGGAAAATGCAGTATTTACCTGTTGCCCTAGATTTGAAAGACGTGGGAATATAGTACAGGAGCGGCTGTTGCTAGAAAGCTTTACTGGGACCAAGGGGTGCTTTTCCACTTAGCACTAGAGGACCCATTAAGGACCCATCAATGGGTCCTCTAGTGCTACGTGGAAAAACATTAATGGGTCCTTTAATGGGTCCTCTAGTGCTAAGTGGAAAAACATTAATGGGTCCTTAATGGGTACTCGGGTTTTTTCCCACTAGCACTAGAGGACCCATTAAGGACTCATTAATGGGTCCTCTAGTGCTAAGTGGAAAAACACCCAAGGTTTAAGCTCTGTTAGTGCTTGCAAGAGAGTCCATCCGGTAGCCCAGACTGGGAAATTAAAACTCGACACGTCAGGTAACAGTGGTACATTTTACAATGGTGCATTACCAGCGTACCTTACAGAGTTCTTCAAAATTACTTTTCCAACAATTATCTCTCCAGGACAGTACGAATGGACAGTATCTGTATTTTTGTGATTTAAAACAAAACCCTAAAATGCACACACATTTTGCACATTAACGGAGAGCTTTTGTTTTTTCTTGATCCCTTGAGAAAATGCTGGCCGCCTACGGCTCGCCTCTTCTTTCTCTGACATTTCTCCCCGGCCAAACAGTTTCCAAAAACTACAGATTTTTCCCCCCATTGAAGACAACGGCTCATCTTCTGAAACTCTCTGTCTGGTTGCCTAAATGCGAAGACAACCAGCGAGGAAACGGTTGCTGAATTATTACTTCGCATCTTGCTTTATTCATGCACACCCTCAATGCAGAATCGTCAGTGTTCATCGCACGCCCACCAGCAGCTGGCGCAATCGCTTTTCAAACGAAACGAAACATTTTTAATGGCCGAAGCGGGAAAATTAGCGGGAAGGGAAGAAAAGGACATCCCCCCCCCTTCAATCCTCTCTACTTCTGCTCTGCTTTTCGAGAACAGGCCGCTGGCATCGCTGGGGAAACAAGAGGTGCTTTCCGTGCGGGGGTAGATTCTAGGCTTTCTCGGTCGCTTTCTCGTGCTTTGGCGCCTAAATTCACCAAGCTGAGCAGACTCGGTAGGTATACAGTATATATGTGGATATTGCGTGGAGGCCGCGTCTTCCTCGTGTTGTCTTTCATTGGGATTACGGCTCGGTGTACAAAGTAGCGTGCAGTAAGTTTCTATACTCTTCCTGTTCACATTCTGATTTTGGAAAAGGGATTGTGGATCGAGGGAGTGAATCTTTGCGGACATTGGTGGCCCACCCTCTTAAGTAGCTGCGCCCAGGAAACCTTTGCTGGGGCTTTTCTGGTGAGGCCTTATTTGGTCCAGAAGTGCAACTATTGATTCAGAACTTCCAGCATTCAGTGTTGTGCTGAAATCTGCACATTAAAACGCACATAATTTACTGCTAAGTAGATTAGGTAAGCATAATTTAAGATATTCTGATTGACCACATCATCAGAACTGATTTCTGTTATCAAGCATTGTAGATAGGTGACATTATTTTCTTTCTGGATCTTTCTTGTATATCACTATTCCGTACTCACATTTTTCTTTGGGTGGTTAGCACATATCTCTTGGTGGCCCCCTCAGTTTAAACTACTACCATTTCAAAGTATGTTTGGCCTCTATTCTTAATCTATGCCTTTCTGTTTTATGGGTTTTACAGGTACCTCGTTTCTATATGTGAAAATTTAAATGATGTGTATTTGGAAGCTGGAAATTGTGGTTGCAAGCTGAAGATGGATACTGCTGTCTGTTGAAGCCAAAAAAGGTAAGCATGTAAGTCGTCTCTTGCCTAGATAGGAGCTCTGACTGGAATTCCATAGAGTATTCTTATCTGCCCCTGGTTGTGTAGTAGAGGTATTCTGAATGTGTGCTTATGTGTCCCAGTAGTATAGTAGAAGAATTCCCTATGTGTTTCTATATGACCCTAATAGTGGAGTAAAGATACTGTGTATGGTTTCTTACATGTCTCAGATAGTGTGGTAGAGGCGTTCTGTATATATTCTTATGTGTCCCTAATAGTGCAATAGGGATGTTTTAATAGGGATGTGTGTGTGTGTGTGTGTGTGAGAGAGAGAGAGAAGCGTTCAAAGAATGGAAGAGGGCTGTTGATCTTCTACCCTGCTTTGGGCTTTCCTTAGGTATCTGGTTAGGGATTGCAAGAGCCCAGTGCTGGTGTACATGTGCTTTCAGAATTATCCTGCATGAGAGTTCTTATGTTCAGTGCACACATATAGCTACATCCTGAATGAAACACCAGGCATATCTCAGCCCTCTTATCTTTTTGCAGCAACATTTTTATTGTTCTTGGCATGAGATTCTTTATAGTAATATACAAAAATTCCATCTTGTTTTTACAGGAGCTGGACTAATGAACGGGACTTTGATTGCAGGCACACCCATTGCAGTAGATTATTGGAATATTAGAAAAGCTGGGCAGGCCCGCTTTTTTTTCCTTTCTCACATGCACAGTGATCATACAGTCGGGCTCTCTAGCACATGGAATCAACCTATCTATTGTTCTCCTATTACTGGTCAAATCCTGCATCACAAATTGAAGGTACACACTGATATGTTTTTAAAAAGAAAAAAACCCATTTATTTTAAGAAAGTTGACTCTACTATCCTTCATCATGATGGCAGGTGGCTAAGCAATGGATCCGTCCTATGGAAGTGGGAGAGAGCCATGTCATACACTTGGATGTGATGGGCAGAGAGACCATGACAGTGACCTTGATAGATGCTAACCATTGCCCAGGATCTGTCATGTTCCTTTTTGAAGGGTACTTTGGTGTTATCCTTCACACAGGTATGGATTTGCTTGTTGATGAGAGGTGAGTGCCTAGCTGTGGTTAGTGCCCTTTGGGACTGGGGAAGCAAAGGACAAGGCAGATAAAAGGAAGTGGTGCCAGAGATTAGAAGAGATAGATCTGATAGAAGGTAAGGTACTATAAGACTGAAATTGACTTCAAAGAACGTTTTAGAATGTACACACATTTGCTAATCCTGAGTTGAAATATATGTGAGAAGAAAAAAGGGCAGATGAAAGTGTAGCCACTGTGTGGGACATCTAATCTATCCTCTTCCTCTGTGGTCCCAACTTGGCTTTTTATTAGCCTTCTAGCACATTTGCACCTTTTTTATTGTTTCCATGCTAGTTTACTGCAGAAAAGCGAGTAATTATTTGTATGGATCTATGACAACAATAAAGATGGTAGTTGTAAAGTGCTTCAGCATGCTTTCTTGTGTTCTTAACTGCATCTTTTAACTACCTAATGGGAAGGCAGACTGTGTTACCAGACTATACGGTTGAGGCTTTCACTTCTGCAAACTTTCTCTTTTATGACCAGTGTTCTCAAGCTAATACAATATAATGGCTAGCTCAGCATTTGCTAAGCTAGCTGGGATTGATGGGAGTTACAGTCCAAACATTGCGGGGTGGGGGGCATGTTGGTTGCTTCAGTTACAGCAGGGCTGGTTAACCTTTTTTTTTTGTCATGGGTCACGGTTGCCTTACCCTAACACTGCAAGGACTTTGTTCTAGCAGTGGGTATGGCTGCCATGCCTACATCATCATTAAATGACCATTCTGAGTACCAGATTGGAAATGAGTTTTGTGCTGTTAGAAGCTGTGTTTATTTTTGTTGTGGACACTGCCAAAATCAGGAGTTTTCACCCTTGCATTGGCTTGGAAATTGAGGAACACATTTGGCTACTTTGGGTGCAAGACTTCCTCAGTAAAAGCCATGTCTAAATCAGTACTTGTTTTTATGACCTTCTTTAGCAGGTGGTTGTGGTATAGATGAAATAAATTCTGGCTTTCTAGGATATCCAGTGTAGCATAACAGTCACATCTCAATTTGGAAACTAGGAGACCAAGATGCAAATTTTCACACAGCTATAAACTGACTTGGGCTAGATACAGTGGTACCTTGACATACAAGTGCCCTGACATACAAGTGTTTTGAGATACAAGCTGCGGAGCGAGTGATATTTTGCTTTGAGATGAGAGCAAGATTTGAGATACGAGTATGTAAATACAGTACAGTACATAACAAAAACAACTGAGGTGGTGTTTTGGGAGCTGGAATGGATTAATGGGAAAATTGCTTTGAGATACGAGCGATTTGACATAAGAGCAAGGTTACGGAACGAATTAAACTCGTATGTCAAGGTACCACTGTACTGCATTTTAGCGTAAACTATATCATGGGGTTTTGTGAGTGTAAAATGCATCCATATATGTGGTAAAAGAAGGACTATATCTGCTGCCTTAAGTGCTTTGAGAGGAAGATGAGATATAAATAGAAAGTTAATAAAATAACAATGTTTGTCTCATCAGGTGACTTCCGTTATACTCCCAGCATGCAGTGGGAATCAAGTCTCAAGAATCCAAAGCCTATCAATGTCCTTTATCTTGACAATACCAACTGTGATCCCAAGATTATTGTACCATCGCGGAAAGAGGCCACTGCACAGATTATGGAAGTGATCAAGGCCCACCCCAATCATCTGGTTAAAATTGGTAAGTATCCCCCCCCAACCGCCGCCCTTTAGCCTCTAAATCATTCTCAGTGTTTTACAAACTATGAGCGTACAAGTCCCTGCCCTTGGGTTTACAATTTAAATGTGTATGACAGATGAGGCATGGGGAGTCAGGAAGGAAAAGGAAGAAGAAAGTTTGCTTATTCCTAGTTCCTCACAGGGAATATGATACACAGTCCTCTGGTGGAAGTTGGAGGAGGTGGGGCGGCATTCAGGAGCAAGACGGTAAATCTCCCTGCCTGCTGTCTCTTCTCCCACAGATTTCTGATGGCACTTGGAACAAGATAGCGTAGCTCCCCAAGCTGCTGCCCTTTCTCCACTTCCCTGAAACAGAATGTAATATAGCCTTCTTGTGGCACTTAGAGGAGGGGCCACCATTGGAAACAAGATGGCGGAACTTCCAGTCTACTGTCCTAGGTGATTTTGAAGAAATTACTATATGCTATAATGCTCTCATGTCAGTACTGACCAGACTGATTGAAGCTGACAGACGTTGGATACCAGTGGTGTTTCTAGGACCCTAAGATCCACATTGCTGTTCCAAAATATTTCATTAATACATTGTTTAAGAACCACCAATCTTCATATTTAGCAGCTAACAGACCAGATTTTAGAGTGCTTTTTAAGCTGAAAACCAAACATATCAACTCAGTTTCAGGAATGCAGGAGAAAGTAACTTTATTTTTCAAATGAATTTTACAAGCCTTTTTCTTGTAAAATAATTTGTTAAAATAGATTCAATAAAGGAAAATACTCAGACAAGTAAATAATTGAGGGAGAACTCACCAAGAGATGTAATAGATCTTGAGCTCAAGAATCTGACAGATAACCTACAGCTCACACACAAGGTTTATGCTTCATGTACTGGAAGCATAAACTTCACCTTGCAAATTGAACATTCTTGTGCCATCTCACTTTTGAAATTATCTCCCCCCCCCCCCCCCCCCCGTAGGTATGTACTGTGTGGGAAAGGAGTCACTCCTGGTGGAACTGGCTCAAGAATTCCGTACCTGGATTGTAGTGAGTCCTGAGAGGCTGGAGCTTGTGAAGCTGCTGGAGCTTGAAGATGTTTTCACCTCTGAGGAAAAGGCTGGTTGGATTCATGCAGTGGATTTTTCAGAAATTCACCAATCAAGTATAAGCAGCTGGAACCAAAATCACCCGACCATTGCTATTCTCCCTACGAGTCGGCCATTGAAGATCAGGCACCCAAAAATTCATGTTGTTCCCTACTCTGATCATTCTTCTTTCCAAGAGTTGATGGAATTTGTAGCTTGGTTAAAACCAGGCTGCATAATCCCAGTAGTGAAGAAAGAAGCATGCCAATCATATTTCCAAGAATATTTAACATATGAGAATTATTCACCTCTGGCGTCCAACCCCCCTAAATCAGTGAAAAGTTTAATGCAAAGCAATGAGAACAAGGGAAGACCTTTGAAGCGGTTGAAACTGGTTAGTTGTCACAGTGTGCCCAAAGGTGTTTGGTTTGATTCCCCAGAAAAACGGGCAACAGAAAGTGAAAAGGATCACAATACAGAAGTTTTGCTGCGAAACTGTTTAGAGCTCACAATGAAATCTGTGCCTGACTCTAAAGACTGCATTGAGGAAGTACAGAAAGATACACTAACAGAACTAAAAAAATTGGAAATCCAGAAGCCCTTGTCTTCCATAACATCAGAACTGATGATATCAAGCAAACATCAGCTGAAGGACAAGAGTGAAAAGAGTCAGCTGGCTAGCACACCAGAACCCCCAATAAGTCCATACAGAAATAAAGGAGACCCAAAGTCTATGACAATCAGTCCCCCTTACTCCTTTTTAGGTACTGACAGTCTGGCCCAACCAGTTTTTCAGAATGATGCCCTCCCCAAATCACCAGAGATTGTAAACAGTAATTCAGATAGCACATTCACTTTTCTAAAGGATTTAACACTACAATTTGACAACATAGAGGCATCTGTAGATTATTTTAAGGAATATGACTTATCTCCACTTAATACCTCAAGATGTAGGTCTACTCAAGACTT
Source organism: Aspidoscelis marmoratus (assembly GCA_014337955.1). Lineage (NCBI taxonomy): Eukaryota > Metazoa > Chordata > Lepidosauria > Squamata > Teiidae > Aspidoscelis > Aspidoscelis marmoratus. The sequence goes on from MTQE01003428.1 coordinate 4,389,142, forward strand.
TGATTGGCAAGTAGAAAAATATTTAGAGAGAGGGAACAATTAATGCATGGAAAAGGAAGCAGCCAAGAAGTTAGGAAACAAGCAGAACTGCTGGAGCAAGTGCTGAGCAGGTTTCTATGGACTTACCTCTGTCATGTGGACTTTTCTGAGAGGTCCCATCAAAGTAAAAGTTTCAAAAAGTAGATTAAGACAAGCCATGGATGTGTAGATTTTTTGCTGTCTAAGAAAGCTTACTATGGTTTGTTTGGATTATTAGAGCATCCTGATTGGATAACTTTACTTGTATTCTTGTTTCTCACTAAGAAAAAATACTGTATTTTGCCTCATTTTTAAAATTGTTTAGAGCTTTAAAAAAGAGTTAATTTTTTTAGCTATACAGATATTTTCTTATTGTGCCTGCAAACTGAAGGCAATGGTTGAATTATTTTGTCAATTTTTTTAATACAAAGCAATCACCAGTTAATCATCCAGTATTTTAAGTACTCCAACTTAATGCGTATTGGACAAGTTCTAACTATTGCTTAAATAAATTTCCTGACTTTTTTAAAAAACTTCATTTTGATAAACTGTGTTGCTGATATTGAAATTTTGAGATGAAGACAGTTATTTCCTTGTCAACACAGAAGAAACTTCTACAAAGAATCTTAAAGCTGTTACTGGATATTTATAAAATCAGTGTTGCACTCCTGTGGTCCTTGCTTAGGGGCTCTTGGGGCTTATTACTGTAGTGCTGATTAACACATCTACATGTGTAACTACATGTGGTTTTGAAGTGGCATTCCTGGGTGATTACCTTCTGATCTGTGGCCTGGGACTGGACTTAAGGCCAGCCTGTGCATATCCTCCAGAAAAGCCTTAAATACAATTTACACATTTGAGACCTTCCCAGAAACGGCCATCTGTGTTGGCAGCAGGGATCTGTAGCCCAGTACCAAAATACCAGTCCAGAAGGCAAGGGAAGTGCTCAGGAGCAGTGCTTTGGAACCACATAGTAGGCAGTGGTAGGCTGGGATAGGCCAGCAGAGAGAACTGGTTGGGTTGATGTGGGCCAAAGAATGGAGGCTACAACATGAGAGAAGAGGAGAAGGCTGCATTGTGAACAGAGAAGAGGGTTCCATGAATAACAAACCCAAACTAGCTACCAATATGGGCTGGTTTGTTAGATTATATCATACAGATCAGTTCTAATAATGGCAAGGTTCTGTTCAATGTGGTTCAAACTCTTTAGATCTCGCTTATTCACAGATTTTCTATTAGTGTTTTCTTCACATTAATCTCAGTCCAGTAACTCGTGTGTGTGCGCGCACACGTGTGTAACAGTTTTCTCATTCTTCCCCAAAATCATTTTCATTCAAATCCATTTTATTGCTCTCTTCCTCTTCCATTTAACTATCTTTTTTCCAAAAGGGGGAAATTGAAATTACTTGTATTCATTCTCCACATTCTAATTCCTTTGAAGGTAAGAACAAATATTTGATATTAAAAATGTTCTGTCGCTCACTTGTGATATGTTCGTGTATTGCAAGCTTTTTCACAGTCTCACGGCCACACTTTTAATAGAATTATTAGAATGGGACAATATACTGATCAGGGTGAAGTGCTAAGAGTGTACACAGAGCAGCCAACTTCTTTGGCCTGGTCTGCCTTTTGTGTTCTAACTGATAATAGTGGCAGAGAACGTTTGCTTGCTCTGTCTTGCATGGCTAAAATAGGAGACGCTTCATTAATGAAATATTTATGATGAGATTGGGTTTATTGACATGCTCCTACGTTCACCCACTTGTAAGTTACTGAGATATTTTGTTTATCACCACAGGAAGATTTTCAAGAATCTTCTTTGTGTTTGGGAATTGTGCTGAACAGTAGCCACCTTTACAGTGGATCATACAATATTAGCAATGGTTTTTGTTTTAATTACTGTATATTATTTTGTTTGATATGGTGGATTTTAAAGGTTGTTATCCACCCTGAGACCTTTGGGTATAGGGCGGGATAGAAATATAAAAAAATAATAAATAAAATAGATTATTTGGAAGTGAGCCCTGGAGCAGTAGCACTCAGCCCTAATTTAACTGTTACTAGAGTTAGCCATATGGAATGCAGCCATGATAGTTCATTTGTAAATGAAAGCACTTCCCATGAGATAACTAAGATGAGGAGGCCTGTTGGACCAGATAGTCAGATGTGTTAATTATCTCCTTCCTTCCAGAACTACTCCATCTTGAGTGACAGGCTTCGTATCTACCAAAGTCCTGAAAAGATGTTTTCTCAGCGTTTGTTGCTACAAAGGCTGTAAAAAAGCTGGGCAGAAGCCATCTGGCATGCTAAACAAATTTCCAGTCTGTGCACTAGAACAGCAGAGCAGAATTAGTATATACAAACCACTCTCCCTGTCACTCCAGCTATGGGCTTTAGATGTGGAATAATCAGCAAAGCGTTGCTGGAAGATACTATGTCTGGCAGTGCATGTGTCTGCTTGCTGCCTTGGTACATGTGGTTCTTTCCCAGTACACCACACCCTAGTCTATGATATCCCTTATGTAATCAGCAAAGGTATTAGAACAGGCACTGCTTTCAGCCTGATAGCACCTCTGAAATGAAAGGAGGGAACATCCAGGAAGTATTATATGTGAATCCTTATTGCTAGCTTTTAAGTTTCCATAGTCATTCCCTCTACTCCCCCATCTTATCTGGAATAGCACAACTGGCCACGTGTGGCAAGAACTCACCTTTGTTTTTCACCAATCTTGTAATAAATCAAATGAAGACGTTTTGCTATGCTATATACACAGCGGCAAACAGAAGCAGAAAAGTTGATGTACAAAACAAAAAGTTGTGAAATACTGCAGTGGGCCTGGTGAATGGTTCTGATGAACATGTCTGATTGAAAGGAATGGATTAAGGAAAGTGACAAATAACTAAAGAAACTGAATTGCTTGTTTTCATCCAGAAGACTCATGTCTGCACCAGTTTGCACAGAGAACTTTAGAGATTATAGGGAATAAATTAGCAAAGAGAATCTGAGACAAAGGAATATTTCAAAAATCATTTTGAAAGTTCACCTTTCCCAAAGGTTCAAAAAAATCCAGTTTCTGAGGATTAAAGGTCCTGAAACATGGATTATCCGTAATCAAATCAAAAGATGTCTTACTGCTGGATTTAGAAATAATCCTCACTATTTAGCAATGAGAATGCAAGCAGTTTTTTGGGGGGAGAGAACCATGCTTTAGGGATGTTCTCTTCAGCTTCCTGCTGTAGTTCCCCTCTCTTTCTCCGGCTGTCCGCCATTATGTGCTAATGAGATCAGGCTGCCTTAAAGGCAAGGGAGTGCTGTAACATTGTAACAAGAGTTCAGTGTAACAAATTGGCAGCTTCTGTCCTGGGATTGTGAAAGTGTGTTGGCTCTTGTGTCTCTCTTTCCTTCCATTCACGCCTTTTGCCGACATTCTGATCCAGCTCGATTGTCGGCTCCTTGTTTGAAAGTCTCCCTGTTTTCCTCCGTCTTCCCTTCCCTTCCCCTTGCCATTACACACTGCTTTGATCTACAGATCTAGTACAAAACACAAGGGAAAATGATCTTTAACACAAAAAAGTTCCAGTGGACTGCTGAAGGGTTCCATTAAATTGGGGACAGGCTTATATAGGAGCTAGGGTTTGAATGCCCCCC
>MTQE01003428.1:4392818-4405864 GCA_014337955.1 Aspidoscelis marmoratus
CCCCCCCGGTTGAAGTCACAGTATGATGGAGGAGAGAGGAGACGGGTTTTCACCCCTGCGGGCTCACATTATAAGATAACAGTGGAAACAAAAACTACACCTTGCTGCTGATTAAAAAACACCTGATTATACATGCATTAAAATGCCCAATGGGAACCTGTCCTATATATGTCTGTGATTAACCTTCATTTGGAATGACGTTGTAGTTCAGGCTTTCTCATTTCAAGATTAGCAGTTTATCAAATATTACAAATACTTGAGAAATATATGGAACTACCAGCTAAACGAGCCAGTGAAATAATGTAGTTCTGGATAAGACCTAGGCGGTCCATGGTTTGAATTTCCACTCAGCCTTGAAATCGTTGTGGGAGGCGTTAGGTCCACCACTACCTCTCATCTCAACTTACCTCATAGATAGGAAGAATAACGGGTACCACCTCATATTCTTTTGAAGGAAGTCAATATGAATGAAATAAGAAAAGTTGGTCAATACTGGAACAAGCCAAGCTTCCCAAATGTTGCCATATAACCTCAAAGTTGCAAGACTCAGAAGAAAAATGGAAGTATTGCTGAGCACCGGGCAATTTTGTTTCAAGGAAAACATCTGCCTTTGACAGATCCAGTTCTACAGCAGGTTTTATTTTTGTCCAAAGAAAAAGTAATGGCAAACTTTTGAATCTGCCAAGGATTCTGCCTGTCCATATAGCTTCCATCACCCTGAGTTGTGATGGTATCAAATAACAACTGTTTCCCTTATATTTTTCTTCATCCCATCTGCATTATCTTCCCTCAGGCAGAATTCATTTTGCTGAAGGAAACATAAGTTTCTTTGATAGTCAGCTTTATCAGCCACCTTCAGCTGGTACAACTGTAGCTCCATCTTGTCTTGTTCTTCCTCCTTATGTGCACACAAACACACCACTTTGAAATTTCTTTTCTAAAGGCACACAGATGGCAAAAAGGCAATCTGTTCTGCATTTTCCAGTTCTCTGAGTCCTTTTCAGTTCTAAGCAGAACTAGGCAATGTGACTTGTGCTTTACTCAACTTGTGTATACTCATTAAAAGGTTGCTCTGACATTATTCCATAAATACAGCTGGGGTGTGTTTATTGTAATTTTATTGAGTATTGACAAGTAAACCATTGTTGCTGGGCAACTGTGAAATGTCTCGCTGAATGACTGTTACTGTAGCACCGTAATTATGACAAAGTTTTATTTTCTTAATCTCAATTATTTTATCATTTTTATTGATAACATTTCCTTGGATACCTTTCAGTAAAGAAGCAACTCATAAACTCAGTAAACCATTTTCTATTTCTTGTACATTTCTAGATAGATCTTACTTTTAAGATCAAATATTCCGTTTGCTTCTTGATAAAATGTTAGCATAACTGGTAGGTTTAGTACAAATAGTTTAGTATCAATTTAAAGCACAAAGTTATGCTCTATAATAGCTGGTATTTTGGGAGGGGGGAGATGTGGTGCCCTCCTTTCCCAAACATGCTGAACCTTATGCTGTAACGACAAATGAACAAAGCAGAATATCATCAGTAAGAGTAGCTAGCCAATATTCTACAGACAGGGCAACAAGGGGCATAGTGAGTCTGAAAGTGACTGCTTACAGGATGGACTCCCCATATGTGGTTTGAGACCAAAAGCACTAATAAGAGTGTAGAAATGGGTGAGGTTTGTTCTTGTAAACTTCTTAAGCCTCTTGAGTCAAGCATGCCCCTTACCTGAACTTACCTTAGCAGATCTTTGCCAGCCTTTCTTAAAGCTGGGATGTCTGAGGAGAGCACACATTGTCTCAATGGGCATTGTGATGATGTATGTATCTCAAAAAAAGCGAGTGATTGGTACAGCAGCTCAACAAAGAACAAGCATCAAGGAGAAGATTTTATAAAGGCCATCACCAACTACAAGAGTTGTTTTACACTTAAGATGTTACCTAGTCAGGCAGTGAAACAACTGCAAATGGAAAACTTAGATGGCACACCTTCAACAACCCAGCCTATTATGAGCCCTGAGCCACAGGTATTCACTAGCATAACATCCCATTCCAAGTATTAGTATGCTGCTGTAAATACTGTTTATTCAGCAAATGGGATGAAAACAATATCTAGCTCAGTGATGGTGAACCTTTTGAGCTCGGTGTGTCAAAATTCACAAGAAAACCTAGCTTAACTCAGGTGCTGTGTCACATCTAGAAATATCCATAATTTTGTGATATTTGTGGATCTAGTAAAAAAGTTATATTTTTGATGTATGTATTTTATTAAAAGCAAAAACAAATAATTCTTTTGTTGCTAAATCTTCAATTGAAAGTTGGTATCTTGTGCACTTCAAGAACAAGCAAGCACTACACGCCCAGGTGCCAGGGTGGCCATGCGTGTCACCCAAAGGGGCTTGGTGTGTCACTTGTGACATGCGTGTCATAGGTTGGCCATCACCGATCTAGCTTGAACACATAATTTGCTGAAATAGAAAGGCAAGATAAAACGTAACTCAAAGCTAGGGATTTAAGTTAGGCCTCATATCATATGGACAAGTGGGCAAGGATAGAAATTCCTGTTTTTCACATGATGATTCTGCACCAGCCAAAGATTCTACCTGTATAACAGCTGTGAAAATGTAAAATGTCTCATCTATTTAGATAAAAGCCCCACCTTCAGAATTTCTGGCTCTTTCTGCTCTGGGCCTTAATCCAGATTATATCTCGGAATAGGAACCTACATCCACATGCTAGTGCAGACTTCAACAGGCTCTGGGTGGCATGCCATGGTCTGCACCAGCATGCAGATGGCAGATCCCTATTTCAAGATATAATCCAGAATAAGGGCCAGTGCAAAAAGGGCCCCTGTCTCTTCTAAAATGTTCATAATATTAGACTTCTGGTATTAATCACTAATGATGTTTATATGTCATTAAATGTTTCTTTGCTGAAATCTACAAGAAACCTACTGTTAACACAAAGCTCACAAAGTAAACAAATGGTTCAAATTGATTAAAATGTTGATCTGTGTATGCCACATATAAGAATGTCACAGTACTTGATTTTGTTCTCTTCTTTATGTTTATCTCGCATTAATAGTAATGTCTGAGAAAACATCTTTCACCCTCATTTGATAATTATCATTCTGTGAATTATTCCAGATTCATAACATCTCTAATACTGCTTTTCCTAATACATACTTTAATAATACCTATCTCTTTCAATAACCAGTGAAAAACCACCGACTAGCACGCTTTCTGGTCCATAGATCCTCTTATATCTGGAGGACTAGAGATTCCCCTGGTTGAAATTGCAATTAGAATTGCTGCTCTTGTTGTTGTGTACCGCTTTGCTATGAAGATGTAATTAGAACATGTTTAAAACTTCATATTCTTTCCCCCACACCACCTAGATCAGACATCTCATGTTACAAGATGTCATAAATCAAAGTGGGGTAGGGCAAAAGAGGATTTTTTTCCTGCACACAGAAAAATTCTAAAGAATGAATTTCAGCCAATGCAATTAAGTGCACCTTCCGAAGCTTCCTCTTCTGTATAACTAAGGATGTAGAAGCAAGGATGTTTTCTTTCTTTTTTTCATATCTTGATCTGATGAAGAGGTGAGATGAAACTTGGAAGAATTAGAAAAGACAAGGATGAAGTTGAAATGAGTACACTTCAAAAGGAGTGAAGTTTCTAAGGCCCTTTTTGCACTGGGCCTTATTCCAGATAGGGGTCTGCCATGCACATGGTAGTGCAGACTCTAGCAGGTTCCTTGCAGAATATAGTCTGGAAAAAACTCAATGCAGATAGGGTTTATAGCATTGATGGACCACAAGTAATCTCTTTGGCTGCTTCTGCTTTGATACAATGCGGTATACAGTGCAATAGAAGTGTAAATAAATAAGAAATGCTTTTACATTTTTTGTCTTTACCTTAGACATGGGTACCAAGTTGAAAGAAATTTGAAAATGTATCTTGGAGGAGTTTCTTAGACTACAGAAGCAAGTAAAGTTTACTTTATTTTTACCTAAAGTTTATTTTTACCTAAAGTAGTCTTCTTTTGGGAGTGACAAGCATGTTTTTTTTAAATACCTGGGTTTTTTTTCTCAATACACCTTTAAAGGTTTTTAATTGTTCCATATCTGGTCAAGTTAAAATCTTAAAGAGCCTCATTTTAATTTGTATGTAATATTATTATCATTAAGAGTGTCCCTCTTCCCTCCCTCACCGTTTTCCTTTCGTATCTTGTCTCTTTAGATTGTAAGCCTGAGGGCTGGGACCTCTCTAAGATTAATATAATATTGTAATTCAGCTTGAGACCTCTGGGTATAGGGTGGGATAGAAATACAAATAAATAATACACTATGAATAGTTCCAAAAAGGTATTTTGATAATCTTTCTGGTAACCTACCCTTTCCTGATCATGTCTTAAAAAGACTTATCCACAAACACAACAGAAAAAGCCAACACAGAGGACACCTCAGAATGACCACATTTGTAGATAGACGAATGCACTTTAGCTATTGCCATAGTTTTGCAACTTACTTTGAGTCATCACTGCTTGAAACACTTTGTAAGACAAAGCATGATTAATGCCTAGCTGACAGAACTTTATTTAGTTAAGGTAAAGTCCTGAGGCATTAGCCTACCACCAGTAAACTTAGAGTCATAAAAGTTGCAGGAAAAATATATAGCATTTCCACCTTTAGTTGTTAAAGTGCGTGTGTGTTTAATTATAATGAAGTTAGGAAAAGATTCAAAATGCTTCAGGGATTTTATTACCAGTACTTCCCATTCTCTGCCAGGAAACAGGGTTTTTCTTTGGGGTTTGCCATTCACAATGGTTTCCTGCACAATATTTTTGAGGCTGCTGTTATGGAACACAGAGGTTAGTACTGTGAAGTATGCCAATTTAAATGCCTTTGGAAAGTAATCTATTATCAGCCCTTGTTTTGGCATACTATATTTCAAAATCAATAAGGAGAGCTTGCTCTATTTAAATATGGTTATAACCCGAGATCTGCTTAACACTAATGCAATACTTATGCCAGGAATCATTCAAAATCTTTTGCATTTCATTCACTCTATTGAAAGGAGAGGGAATTTTTACCAGAAATATGAAGGCCAAAATAGATTAGTGTGGGCATTTTAATACAATATTAGATTAATAGACATGTCAGGCTGAAAACAAAAAGCAAAACCTACTTGTTTTTTATTTTTCCCATTGGTTAGACCTAAAATCAGTTTGAGAAGTTGATCTTCAGGGTCGTTACCCAGTTACTTCTGTTCCTAATTGACTGTGACTGAAGTTGAAGTGGGTTTATACAAACTGAAACTAGAGTTATGCTGCTGCTATGAGAACAAGGAAGGGCTGCAGGGGTTTATGAGGAAATGAGTAGTTTGATATGATTTCACTGGGGAAATGTAACAAAATACTGTAGCATAATAGATTTTTTCCTGTTCTCCTTGATCAAGGAATCTTGTATGTTAAGCCTTTGTATTACTTCCCATCTGCTGCCAACATTCCTCTGTTATGTTGACTTTTAGATGCAAATCTGATCACTTTCATGTTGGGGCTGTTGCTGAAAAATGGTAAAGGGGGAGAGAGAGAGAGAGAGAGAGAGAGAGAGAAACAATTCCCTTAATTCAGAGTCATATTTCACAATATTTTCGTTTTAACTTGTTAAATACTGAAAAAACTGAATTCCTATTTTCTTTGCACCCTATTTCTTTTTTTGTTCAGTGGCACTTCAGTATTCTAGAATGTCACTAATACTTGTTAAATGGTTTTGTTATAAAATTAAATTATTCCAATTTACCAATTTACATGTTCTTGTGTACTTCTAAACTGTTTGGCACTTTCACAATTAATATATGTAAGGAGAACGTGCAATAAAACATTTTAGTGGGGGAAAAGAAAACCCATAACTTCTAAAATAACAAAGTTTCACTTTCAGATCAGAAAAAAGAGTTTCTAATAATATTAGTCTTCCTGAGGGCTTAACTGTAATCAATGTTCTTTAAACTATACAAGTCTGCTTCTTCTTGTAAATATGTTTTGGAGATTTTAAAGCAAAATGATGAACAAATTTATATATTTCTAGACAACTTAAAAGTTCCTTAGGCATGTCATACACATTTTACTTTCAGATGGTCCTATCATACTCCAAAGGATGAGAACCAGGCATCCTGGAATCAGTCCTAGAACAATATTTATTGATGATTCCTAGGAGAATTCAAAAGTTATTATGTCAAAGTTTTGGAGAACTAAGTTGCTACAGACATTTGTAATTTCAGTTGGGTATTATTTGTATAGACACAGAAGGGATTTCTTGACATTGGGTGAGTGGCAAATGCACTTCAGTTGTAGCAAGTGCAAAGTGATCCACATTGGGGCAAAGAATCCCAGTTACACTTATAAACTGTTGAAGACTGAGCTTTCTTTGACAGACCATGAGCGGGATCTTGGAGTGGATAGCTGAAATGACGATGTTGACCCAGTGTGCAGCACCAGTCAAAAAATCCAAATTTGATGCTAGGGGTAATAAGGAAGGGAACAGAAAACAGGTCAACAAATGCCATTTTGCCTCTTTATAAATCTATGGTGAGGCCACATTTGGAATACTGGGAACAATTCTGGTCATGACATCCTCATATGGGGGTTTTTCCCACTGACCTCCCTTAATCCGGATCTAAGATGACCTGGATCTAAGGAATGGGTCCTTCAACTAATCTGGATCTAGTAGATCGGGATTAAGGGAGGTACCCAACGTGTCCTCACGGGTGGTGCAGCACCCAATAGCAATGGGTGCTAGCCTGCCCGCAGTGGAAAGCCGGAGCACCCATGTGGCAAATCCAGATCAACCCATGTGGGGCCTGCCCGTCACCCCAGGATTTGGAGGGACAGGGGGTGCAATCTCTGTAGATGCTCTGGAGAATCTCCAGAGCTTTGTCATAATCTCCGAAGATTCTCCAGAGCAATCTGCTACAAACTTCAAAGATTCTCCAGAGCCTTTGACAAAGGTCTGTAGGATAGGCATTGCTCTCGCGTAGGGTCCTCTTCGGAACCTGTGCTATTCTTCAGAGCTGGCTTCGGAGATTGTGTATAGGCTTCGGAGCTTTGGGTTTCGGGGCACCCCTACCCCATGGATGCACCCCCTGGAACCCCCCTAGACCCCATTGTTCGATCATGGTGGAAACGTGCTCCATATATAAATAAAATAAATGGTTATGGCCCAGCCTATGATCAGTATTATGCTGGGAGGCTTTTGAAACTGTATTTTTGATGAACATGCTTGCCTGTGCCATACTGATACATCTGGTTCCTATACTGTCTTTTAGGTGAGACTTCTTTTCAAGACAATCTAAATGGGCTGTAGATTTTAACTTTTAATATTTGACTAGTTTAATTATGCTATCCACTTATAGATGTTGATATTAAATATATGCATAAGTCTGAGGGCAGGGACCTGTCTAAGATTAATATAATATTGTAACCCGCCCTGAGACCTTTGGGTATAGGGCGGGATAGAAATATAAATAAATAAATAAATAAATAAATAAATGTACTGTATTGTCAAATTTTTTTGCATCATTTTCTGCTGTAGCGCAGATATGAATGTTGATGTTACTCAACTGCCAGTTTTTATATGTAATCGTCAGAAAAAATGCACTTATCTAAATATCCTATTTTAACCTGATGATTTAATTTAACTCAGTGCTATGCAGATTAAGCAGGACTATTGCCACTTTGAATAGAAATTAAAACTGAGAAAATCGGTTGAACTTGCTCTGCCCTAACAGAATTGTTAAAGTTACAACATTGTTTATCATCCTTATGACCTACCACGATTGTCAAAGCCGCCACCCCACCCCACCCGCCCGGACATATTCCTAAAGCTGTTTAAAGTAATGCAAATTTAGGGTCTTGAGTGCATTATGACTCAAGGATCACTTTAGCCTTTTCATACAAACGTGCTAAGACAAGGTAGTAATTACATGACAATAGTATCGCTTTTGTCAGAAAAGAGCAGAGGGGATAAAATGTCTAACAAATGAGGTTGGCTCCCATTTTGGCTTAAATTGTATTTGGCTAAACTGGAAGGACCAACGAAAACAGTTCGCTAAGCGTTTTAAAGTGTAAAGAATTCTAGATTGGAAGGACATTTGAAAAGATTCCTTTACAGGAAGATAACGGAGCATCTCCACGATTTGATTCTTTGCTTTCTGGCCGGTCTATAAAGAAGAATCTCGCCCTGGGTTGTTCTCCCTTGGTTGGTTCACTTTTCCTAACTAAAGAGAAGATGGCAATGGAAAGGACACAGCTTGTGTCGGAACAGAGAAGAAAGAGAACCGTTTTAAAAAGAAAAAGTAAGTAAAACTCTTCGCTGATCCATATCAGTGCACGCGAAGGCCTTTCGAAGAGCAGGGGAGGGAAGGGAGGACGTGAAAGTAACTCGTTGGCGTCGCTATGCCGTTTTCAAAATGTGGCCAAGGGAAAGTTTTGGGATGTTTACGGCCACTTTCCCGCGGTCTTTTTCTAGCCGACGTTTCTCTCTTGCTCAGTTGCTACAATGACGCCATTTAAACTATCGAGGAGACACTGGTCCTTCCTTATTCTGGAATATATCTCGGGATTGTGGTCTGCTGGCCACAGGCTAATACAGACTACGGCGGGTTTCGCCTGGGGCTTCTTCCCACAGTCTGCACTAGCATGCAGATAGCCGCTCCTTGTTCTGAGATCTATCCCAGAATAAGGCCAAGTGTTCATGGCGCTGCGTGGAATTGATGCAGTTCGTGTTCCTTCACGGTGGCCGTTGGCAGGCGCTTAAGTGGGTGTTTTTTTCCGAACGAGGCGGGTGTCCCGTAATACATATATGGATGGTTTTGTGATACCAAGTCATCTTTCGTGCTTATAATTTGAATCGTGGTGGCGATATAGGCCTTATGCCCTAACGTTTTGTCAGCAACACGGACAGTGTGACTGAAAAACAACTAACGCCGGCCCGCTGACCCCGAGAATCGCATCGCGCGGGCACATCGGCGGGTGGGGGCAGCAGGCCAGGCAGCCCCGAGATTTTTCTTCAGAGGACATGGGACAGAGCCACGTGACGACCAGTTGGGAGGCGGGCCCGGGCGGCGGCGGCGGCGGCGGCGGCGGCGGCGCCCCCGCGCGCGCGCGGCCTAACTGCCGCCGGTCGTCACGTGGGTTTGTCTCATCCCACCTCTTGGAGCTCGACTGCTTCTGCCTTGCCGTTCGGCGTGAGGAGCGGCTCGCTCGCCAGGCTCGGCTGGCTGGGCCTGGCTGTCTTGAGGGGCGCGGAGCGGAGCGGGAGCAGCTGGGCTGAACGGAGCCGAGCCGAGGGGCCCGGAGGGCGCGGCAGCGTCGTCGTCGCGAGGAAAAAGCTGGGGCCGGGCCGGGCTCGCGGGCGGGCGGGCGACGGGGGCCGGAGCCTGGCGGCGGCGGCGGCGCTTCACTTGCCCGCGGGCTGCCCCAGGGCTGCCCGCCTCGAGAGGGCCGCGGCGGCCGCGCTCCTCCCTGCCCGGGCCGGCCCCGTGTCCCGGGTCTAGGATGCGCCCTCTCGTCCCCCGGCACCGGCAGGCAGCTCCCGGCCCGGCCCGCGGCTGAGACGCCCTCCACGGCGGCGAGTAAGTGCCGGGGCGGAACCTGCGTCCCTCGGGGCGACCTTGGGTGGGATCGAGAGGGGCCGGGGTCGGTTCTCCGGCTCCGGTGGCCGCCATCGTTGTTCGTCGGGGGCCGAGGCCTGTCTAGAAAAGCAGGCGGCGAGGTACAAGATCCCTGGCGAAAGAGAGAATATCGTGATAGGAAAGGCCTCGTCGAGGGCGACGATCGCTGGCAGATTTTGCAGCCCTTAATTCATTTTATAATACTTTCCTTCCTGGCATCTGGATCTCGGTGGGAGAACTATTGTAAAAAGTCGTGTAATTCTCCCCTTAATACTGCTACTTTTTTGAACGCCAGCTTCTTTCCACCTAATGACGTTGCTGAAGGTGGGCGAGTAGATAAGAGTATTATGGGTTGAGTCTATAAAAGGGTTTGTAGGCAAATTGACATTCTTTTTCTGGAAATCACTATTGGCTCACCAGCTTTTGTATATTGCAGGAGGACTTGTTACGCACCTCTTTATGTGGGCTTTTTTATGCAGTTGGTTACCACTTTTGTAAATACCCTGCAACTTCAGTTATCTAACACATTGAACAGTCGAGAATGCTTGTTGCAGCAAGTTTCAAAAAGCCCCTAGAAATAATATTTGCCTTCCGTTTTGGGAAATAATATGTTGGAATTGTTAGTGTTTCAGGCAGTCAAACTTGCCACACTTGAAGGCAACAAAACTTTGTGGAGGTGTTGTATTAGGACTTATGGCCTTGATTGGGTATCATTGCATGGTCGTTGCGGATGCTTAGTGGTTTATTGTATCACTCCTATTATGGCATGTGACTTCGGAATTACATATGAGTGGCATAGAAAATGACATTCCAAGTGTTTTGATCTACATACATTCATCGTTTTGAAGGTATTAATAAAAGTGTTATAATAGTTTAGGTGCTTTTGTTTTGTGGATGCTTCACTTATCCTCTTTCTCTGACATCCTAAAGTGGATAACAAAGTAAAATAAGTTAAGATGGGAATAATAATTATAACTTGATGTTACTATATCAAGTCCTCAGTGGCTTATGCCTGGATGTCCAAAGGAGTGCTTTCTGCCATATGGATCACAAGATGAGGTCTTTCTTGTAGTCCTGCCTCTTTTAGGTATAGAAGGGACGGCAGCGTGTGAGGGGCTTTTTTATGGTGGCCCCAGGTTTTGGAACATTTGGTGCCAACTCTCATGTCTTTCGGTGGTTAAAATGTACCTCTTCACTTAGGCTTTTGATGCTTAGCTTCCTCTGTTGTCCTGTCAGAGAGAAATGGAAGGTTATAGTTTAATTTATGTTTTCTACTTTTTAATGGTTTTTATCTTTTTGTTGTTACCTGCTCTAGGACTTTTGGGTGAAGAGAAGGATATAGATACTTAAATAAATAAAATGCCAAGGCACTGTTGAAAATAAGGGCAACAGAAGGACAACTCTAGTCAAACACTAAGTAAAAAAAGATGCTTCATAAAAGATATTGAAAGGTGTGGAAAGATGGTTCCTTACACAATTCAGGAAAGTGGCATTTCTTGGCCTGGAGGTCACCCATAAGAAAACTTTTCCATGTATTGCAGTTATCTTAGCATCCTGGCAAACTTGTATGAGAGGATATTCTCCTTCAGAAATATGTAATGGAATATTGTTTTTCTAGGGCCTAAATTATTTGGAAGTGGTCTTACAAAAAGTAGCATTAAGGGGATATGTGTATTATATCTTTTAAAACCTACATCAGGATTCTTTTTTGTTGGAAATGAGGAGATAGAGTTGAGGGAGACTTTGGGCTTTAAGATACCTTGAAATTCTTTCCCTCAGTATTTCCCCAATACTAAACATTTTCCTAATACTAAACATTTTAATGTATATGTTTAAGCTAATAGTAAGTTGCTATTCCCAGGAAGGGGGGGGGAGCTTGGGATCTTTTTAGTGCTATTCTCACCATATCAAAACTTGTAAACAAGTGGAACTTCTGTTGGATTACTCTGTAGACTTTTGTCAGACTCATTACTGATTGTGGCAGGAATCAAACTAGATAGTTACTATTATATTTAGGGTATCCTCAGAACCTTTTAGTGTGTAGTAAAAGGAAGATGAATAAATCTTCCATTATCTTTTCATTAATCTCTTACATTAATTTGGTGATCATCTGAATTTAAATCCTCAGCACTGAAAGAATTGTGACATGTGAATCTTAGGCTCTTTCTGCATGAGACCTTATTCTGAATTATATCAGAATAGGGGCCTGCTGTCCACATGACGGTGCAGACTATATGGCAGGACCTATCATAGTCTACACTAGCATGTGAACAACAGATTCCAGGATATAATCTGGAATAAAGCCCAGTGCAGAAAGGGCTTCAAAAGTTCCTTGTGTTGCTGATCTCTTAGTTGACTAGTAAGTAATTTTATGTATCTTCTGGACTACATTTTAAAAGTCTTGTAATTAATCACTGTAATCAGATATATTTCTGAGGCCAAAAGAGTACAAGAGGGCTGTTAAATCAGTGTTAAAGCAAGTGTTCTTTTACAGTTTGCTTAAAGAACAATAATACAGCCAAATTTATTATGCTGCTTGCTTTTGAACAAAACAGTTGTACTTCATAGGATGAAAAGTTTATCTGGTCTAGGATTCTACTCTGGCCAACAGTGCCCAGTCAGACGCTCTTGATGGTAAGCTCTAAATACCTGTTGGTATAGTAACTGAGCAGATCAGTCTAGGAATCAGCCATGACATGCAGTCCTAGTTTTGAAGCTATTTAGGTCATTACACCCTGAAATGCAAAACCTGACACTGTTGAGATTACACCCTCTTATTTATGGGGAACTAGATAGGGGCTAATGTGTGAACTAGTGTTGTTGACATTGCTGAGGAAGTGGTAGTCATGCAGAGAAACCACAAAGCAGTTTATGCTTGTTTTTACTGATAATGCTTTGTACTGGGTTTGTTTTTATAAAACATACAGACAGCTATATCCAATGTAAGTTCAATACTGTACATAGTCTGGAGAGAGTTAAAGCAGTTTCCTGGATACTGATAAAAGTGTTTTACTGAAAGTACTATTTGGAGGTTCTTTGAAATATGGCAATATGTTTTTAGTACAGCAATTATCTTTGATCACAGATGTGTGTAAATGAAAACTTGAAGGGACATCAATCGGAGTTAGGCTGTTCCCTTTAACTACTACTTTCCTCTAACTCAGCATGCTACACAGTTAGAATAAACTCTGGGAATGATTGTTAGTTCTTGAAAATCCTTGATTCTTTGTGGACAGTATAGGAGAGAAAATATGTTGCTTGTTTAACCTGTCCTTGAATAAGTAGCGAGTGTGAGATACTGTTGACTGGTTATAACGTAGAACAGTGTTTCCCAAACTTTTGACATATGTGTACCCCTTCTATAA
>MTQE01003428.1:4406089-4451257 GCA_014337955.1 Aspidoscelis marmoratus
GGAACTAACTATTAAAGAAGTAAGTTGCCTCTGTAATGAAGTGCAGTATATTCATGCCATGTCACGCCTCACAAGACCGTTAGGTAACACTGCAATTCTCCGGCGTTTAAACAGCTCCGCGGCTCAACCTAAACTGTTAATGTTCCCGCAGTTTAAAAATGGCCAAACCCGAGCTGTGCGAAGAATGCGCAGAAGTTCCCGCCCTAATGAGTTGTGATACAATGTACAATGGCCCCAGTTCCCATGTAAAAACTGTGATACATGCCTATTTCTTTCCTTGTTCTGTGGGCGCAGCTAAGCACGGTGCAGTGGATATTCCCACGTGATCCCCATCAAACTCCAGTGCAACGCGTACCCCCACCAACTCTTCCCGTACCCCTGGGGGTACGCGTACCACACTTTGGGAAACACTGACTTAGAACAACCACAATTATCCCGAGATAGCTTAATTGCAGCTGGGTTGTATTGAGATATGAAAGACTTTTATTGTTAAGTCATGGGGAAATGATTTGTTTATATGCTTTCTCCTTGGCAGGTTTTAAGCTCAAAAGGAGGCAGTTTGAGCAAGTAGATTAACAACTGCTCTTGGAAAGATTAAGGATGCTACTGTTTTCTGAGTCAGGAAGAAATAGAACATATTTTAGCAAGCACTTGACAACACTGTAGTAAACTTCTAGATCTTTCTGTGAACCAGCAATGTATAAGGTTATTTTCACAGCTTCCTATTGTACAAAGAACAAGGCACAACAGCTTTGAGGTTGGATGTAGACTGGGGTAGGGATTGTTCATCCTGTGACACACTTTCTCATTTCCAGGTTGACCTGAGCTTTGATCATACTGGAAAGTTCTGAGGGGCATCCTTATTTAATACTCTGACAGGTTCTACTGATTCTTACAGATTCAACATGTACAGTCCAGAGGAAATTTGACACCCTTAAACTTAAATTGGATAGTCAAGGGTGATTAACTTTCTTTATTGTGTTTATTACAATTTGCTAGAATGAGCTGGATTTT
Organism: Aspidoscelis marmoratus; assembly: GCA_014337955.1. Lineage (NCBI taxonomy): Eukaryota > Metazoa > Chordata > Lepidosauria > Squamata > Teiidae > Aspidoscelis > Aspidoscelis marmoratus. The sequence goes on from MTQE01003428.1 coordinate 4,407,104, forward strand.
TAAAAAAGCATTTTAGCCAAAGCATGATAAATCTTTCCCTTTTATAGTGAAAGGGTGCAAGCAAAGTTTTCCTCAGGATTGTGTAAATATTTTCTTATCACTTCTGGTTTCACTTCATGGCATCTTCCATTATCCTGAATCTAGTCATTTAGACACACTGTGTTTGCACTTGAAGACAGAGGAAGGGCATGAGAGGAATTGTATATACAATTCTTGTAAGCTGACCAGATCAGCTCTTATCTCTTGAAGCAGATCAAAACATATTTTCATAAATCATAATTAGTTGTTATATAATTGGCATTCATGCTGCTAACTTAAGTCTTTAAAAAAGTTATTTAAAGGAATTTTGAAATCTAATCTAAATTAAAAATCTGATTTTTATTTGCCCTGATTCTGGATATAATTATTTTTGAGAAAAAACAAAAACTGTTTTTGTTTTTTCAATGCTATCATTTATACAGACTTATACTCGGCAGGGTAAAAGTGAGTGGTGACACATGTAAAAGCTATCTTCTGGACTGTAGTTTTGAATTGTGTTTATGAATTAATTACTTTGTTTTACTGACATCATTACAAACCTGTTTTGCAGGAGGCTTTTTTGTGTAGAATACTACAGCCAGCCAGCAGTGCTATACATGAGTTACTGTATTCCAAACACTGAACCCAATATAAAAATGAGAATATCCTATCATATTAGGCAAATTTCTATTCACAGAAATAATAAATATGTAAATTGGATGACCTATAGTATGTGATGGTACATTAATACTGATGCCTTCTAGGAAAACCTGATTTATATTGTTTGGCAAAAATTTCTAAAAAGAATTTAAAAATTGTGATCTGTCTATAAGTTGACTTTCATGCAATGTGGAAAATACTTGAGCTCCAGAGTACAGTAGTTAAATTATTTTTAGAAATGACAGGTTTTTACAATGGCTTCAGTTTTCATTTCATATATTTATTTTTATTGTGCACAACCTTGAGCATTTATGAGCAGTTGGTAAATATAATAATAAATATAGGAAACGGCTACTTCTGAGATTTTTCTAAGCTTGTGGGCTTAGAACGGCACAATAGCAGCCTCAGTGGAAAGATAATGGCACAATAATGAGCATAACAACCATTAAGTAAGGAGTCTTCTGATCTAGCATTCTAAAACCCAGTGTTTAGAGATGGGGTTTCAGGTCTCTTTTAGTAATCATCACTGAAGGAGTCACTTCAGTCTCTGCTGAGGAGTTTCATGGCTGTGGTACTGCCACAGAATTATAGAACTAAGAGAATCCCAGAAGTGACGGTACATATAAAGAGTAAGCTGGTTGAAAGTATATCCAAGACCTACTTGGATGGTTTGTGAATGTACACTTTGGCCCCATTCCCATTACAAGCTTAAAACGGTTTTCCTAAACCGAAATAAAAGAACCAGATGCAAACACGAATTTGCCTGATTCCATTACTTTCAACTTTAATTGCATTCAATCCTGATTCTGAAAGCGCCTGAAAACTTCATTTGGGAAGGCGTATCTTTTTCTCCACGCCCATTGCCAGTCATGGTGCCCACCCCCTCTCTCTGATTGGGGTTCCTCCTGCCGCAAAATTTTTGATGTGACAAGGGCGGGGAGTTCCTAGAGTGCTATTGGGGGAGGGAAACCCTAAACACGTATTCTCATCTCACTAAAATGGTACCATTCCCACAGTAAGAAATGTAAACCGTTTAAAATGCAAGGACAGGAGCGAGACCTGTTGAAATGAGTGTTTTATTTACAACGCTTTGGGGTGATTTAACATGCAGAAAGCGTGTTAAGCCAACCTGACGTGGGGACTGTGAGGATCAAAACCATTTCCAAACCATTTTAAGTTTGTAATGGGAACAGGCTGTTTGGATTCTTGAATTGGTGTTGCTGCTGAGAGTATCTTGTTCTGAATCTAGGTACCTCATTTTTTTCAGAGGAGGCAGTAATTTTGACCTCTTTCTTTTAACCACAATTATATGGCAGGTTGTAATCATAGATTTCCAGAACATACATAGTTTAGGATTTTGTATCTTAGCATTGGTCTAATGCTGTAAGTTGTGACTCTGAATTATTATAGGTTATAATTTTTACCTGCTTCTATTTGTTCTATTTGAAATTTTAAAATATTCTTGTTCGCTGCCTCCCATTTAGTTTTGGTGATGGGATAGAAGGGAATATTTCATGAGAAAATTGACTTCAGGACAATGTGTCTCCAGTTTTCAGTGATAGCTGTACTGTGGGGAACCATCTTAATAAAATACACATTTTGCATGTTAAAAATCATTGTTAATTTGGAGACAACTTTTATGTAGTTGTAACTAAGCCCTCAATGGAGTTTCAGAGCTCTCATTTCTCTTGTTGCTCTTACAATATGTACTGGCCATTCATTGTTAGAGTTTAATAGGGATATATGATTTGATTTGCTGATTAATTCTTTTTTCTTTTTTAGGTATGGCCTCACAGCTGCAGGTATTTTCCCCTCCATCAGTATCTTCGAGTGCCTTCTGCAGTGCCAAGAAACTGAAAGTGGAGCCGTCTAGCTGGGATGTTTCAGGACAGAGTAACAGTGACGAGTATTACAGTCACAACAAAAATCTCCCAGGTGCTCAAGGGCCAGCAAGCTCCTCTCACCAGGTAGCAAATTTCAGTATCCCTGCTTATGACCAGAACCTCCTTCTCCCTGCTCCTTCAGTTGAGCACATTGTGGTCACAGCAGCTGACAGCACAGGCAGTGGCGGAACAACGTCCTTCCAAAACAGTCAGGCCCTAACACACAGGGCTAATGTTGCTTTGCTGGAACCATATCAAAAATGTGGATTAAAAAGGAAAAGTGAAGAGGTTGACAGCAACGGTAGCGTGCAAATAATTGAGGAACATCCACCTCTCATGCTGCAAAACAGACCTGCGGTGGGTGCTGCGGCCACGACCACCACTGTAACAACCAAAAGCAGTAGTTCCAGTGGGGAAGGAGATTACCAACTGGTCCAGCATGAAATTCTTTGTTCTATGACAAACAGCTATGAAGTTCTAGAGTTCTTGGGCCGAGGGACCTTTGGACAGGTAGCAAAATGCTGGAAACGGAGTACCAAGGAGATTGTAGCTATCAAAATCCTGAAAAACCATCCTTCGTATGCTAGGCAAGGTCAGATAGAAGTGAGTATCCTGTCTCGGCTGAGCAGTGAAAATGCCGATGAGTATAATTTTGTCCGCTCCTATGAGTGCTTTCAACACAAAAACCACACATGCCTGGTGTTTGAGATGCTGGAACAAAACTTGTATGACTTCTTAAAACAAAACAAGTTTAGCCCATTGCCTCTGAAATACATTCGGCCAATTCTGCAACAAGTGGCCACTGCCTTGATGAAACTGAAAAGTCTGGGTCTAATACATGCTGACCTGAAGCCTGAAAATATCATGTTGGTTGATCCTGTGCGCCAGCCTTATAGGGTGAAGGTCATAGATTTTGGCTCTGCCAGTCATGTGTCAAAAGCTGTGTGTTCCACCTACTTGCAGTCACGTTATTATAGGTAAGTTGCAATTTTGTATGTTAAAACGACAGTTGATTCCAACAAAAGAATGTACGTCTCCTCACTTTCAGTTTCAGCTTTTTCATTTTTTTCCTCCAAATTTTCAAACTCCATTTAAAAGCAAATTAAAAATTCTTTTAGAATTGAGGAGAAACTCACAGATACAAATGTTCCATGTAGACTGCAGGTTACAACACTGCGAAGGTAAAATTTTCTGAAGTCCTAAAATGGCTTTGCGCATGTAGATCTTTGAGCGTGTTGAACATGGATAGTGCTTACCCGTGATATGTTGACATTATCAACTTGAACCCTTGTATTTATGCATTTGTCTTTTATAATGTTGTGGTTTAGTCCCACTAAACCATTATGCAAATAAATACCACCTATAGAAAACTGGAGATTGGCAGACTGGGCCTCCTTAGGTCCCCTAATGTAAATTTATGGTACTGTACAGATAGCATCCAGTCTGTCAGTATAAGTCGGTGGTACTGAAGAGAAAATGGCAAGTTATCAGTAAGCCAAGAACCCGAATGAGGGGAGGCTTGGTCTATGAATGTAAAATATTAGGGCCTCACATAACATATTAATTATTGAAAGCTTCCAGAAATGTATTAAATCAGAAAAGCCATACTTTACACACCACAGAAAAGTAAAACTGTATTGCACAAAGGGGGACTGTATCTGAAATGCAGTACACTGAATGATGTATCAGAATATGAAAACTGATCTAATTGGATGTGTATCCAGATGGCTTTTTATTTGTTTTTGCATACGTTCATATTTGCTGCGTTATGAACTACATATACTTCTGAAAACAGGCATTCGCCTTGAAGTGCTTCTGCATGTTATCTTAGTATAATGATCTTAAAAGTAATAGGAGGTTCAGCAACAATAATACTAGATTGGCTCTGGTTTTCATTTGGCTATTGTATCAGATGTTTATCATTTAAAACAAGGGTTGTGGAAACCCTTGGGAGTGGACATGTTGGTTTGGTTCCAGAGGGTTTCGCTGCCTTTGACTCCAAGAGAAAAAGTAAAGGGTGAGGTATAATCTGTCATTTCCCATTTTTGCAGTGCCTCTCAAGGATCCGGATCTAGAAGATCTGGATCTTTGAGATGGGGTCCTCCTGGGATCTAGTCCTGAAAGATCCAGATCTTGGTGAGGGACCCATATGTCCACACAAGCTCACTAGTGCCCAATTGCAATGGCTGCTATTGAGGGGGCTGTGCACTCATAGTAGCACCTATTCCAGTGTTCCGTTTCACTGGAACTGGAAGGGCCACTGGTAGCGCGGTCCAGTTGGCTAGTGCCACAGTCAGTTGCGGCATCCTCCCACTGACAGAGGGTGGGGTGGAGAGAAGAAGCATGGCTTCATAGGTGCTTATGCAACAACTACAAATCCTTTGCTTGGCTCTGCAGACCTCCATAGCTGTGAGGGTTGGGCACAGAAGCATGGAGGTGCTGGTGGATTGTGGCTGGACTGTAGCCAGCCTGTGGCTGGCCAGCGGCCATGGGCTTCAACTGGCGGGCACAATCTGATGATTGCCACCTCCTAGATGCTCCCGCCACCTCCTAGATGCTCCCGCCACCCCCACCACCTCTGCACTTTAGGAGTGCCTCATGCAAAAGAATTCCTGGTTGGCCCCAATAGAGGTAGTGTATAGAAATTCAAGCTGTGGCTGTGCATCAGCCCATTCTAAGCTCCCTGCAGAAGAGGAGGACATTAGGGGTGGAAATCTAGAAAGAACAATGCTTTGGACTTGATGCTACCAAGACCAGCCAGAAAGGGGTTAATTTATGTTTGTACATCATTTCCTCAAGACTGGCTTCTGTTTTCACTGTAGGAATTGAGCAAGCGTTCAGCAGGCCATAGCTGTGGAAATAATGGACCAGGGCTGTGCAGAATGCTGTTTTGAATGCTTTATTAAGCATACCACTGGGTTTGGTAGACAGAACACGTAGCAAAATCATCCCTAGATAAAGGTGAGCGCTTGCCTCAGCTCTCCTTACTGTTGGCTGCCCCTTCTCACCACTTTCAGAGCTAGCTCCCCAGTGATGCCGTTAACTGGCAGTGACATCGCATGACTTGATATGATTCCAGGCTTCCCACCCTTCTCCCTTCTTCTAGGATTCTAAACGATAATTTTTTTAAAATCTTCTAGAAGAAACCCTGTAGGCCAAACATTGTGTCAGGCCACATAATAACAAGTAGTTCCACTGCCTCTGGTATTCCTCCCAAAAAGTCCAGTACAGACCTACCACTATCTCAGACTTTTAGACTCATGTATTTACTCTGTATAAACACAGAAAAGCACTGAGCATTCCTTTTTCTACTGAGCATTTTGTTTCCTTTAGATGTTCATAAAAAGCTATATTTTGTAAAAACCAATCAGTTTGTGAAATAAAAGCACCATGTTGAGTGGCTTTTGTGATATTTTATACAAAAGGAAAGCAACTCTAATCTGCTAGGGATATAACCTGTGAGTTCTCACAACAGGGTGACAGTAATGCAGTTTTCTTTGGGTATAGGGCAGGATAAAAATGCAGAAAAACCAGTCTGTCTGTCCTATTAGACATTGTGTCCTAGAGAATGCGATAAGTGGTGAAATGAGAACACAAGTACCACACTCTACTATCTGTAAGGCGCTTCTGAAACACTTATTTTGCATGTGCATACAACCATAGACTGTTACCTGCTACATAAATCTACATGTAATAGTTATCTTTGTGAAAGGAATGTGATCTGTCTCTCAGTGTAAATGTATCTAGAACAAGTGGTTTATGTAGGCTTTATGGGTGTTTTGGATAAAGGCTTCTTATGGGTAATTTTGTAGAACACAGGTAGATGTGTCTTTTGAAATATATTTCATAATATATTTGTAATACATTTTGTAAATGTCTAAATGACACTGTTTTCATGAAGTCCTTGTGTATGAAGTCCGTGTAGTTCATGAAGATGATTCACATTTGGGAGGCAAATGCCATACCTTATGTCTGAAGCTTCTCTAACAGTGCCTCAGTGGCAAGGAGCCTGTTAACACAACTTTCCACCCTCACTACTGACATAGTTGCATGACTAATCAAGCAACCGTACCCTAAAAGTAACCTTGTTCAACAGGTCTGGAAGTAAAGAACCACAAGTGTGTATAGACATATAAAGATAAGCCACAGCTGGTATTTGTGCTTTGTATACATTCTCATTATGTAGGGCATATTACATACTAACCTTCTACAATAGTTTTTTAGACTGTAACAGTACATTTTTGATACAGTTGACTTGAGAACTTTGAGTTACCATGTAACGCATCCAATACTTTTTTGACACTAGTACTGCAAAAGTCCTGTGTTTATCTTGAGGTGGTCTCTTTGAGTACTTCCTGGAAGATTGTAGTGCAACAAACATTCTTTATGAGCAGACGCCCTAGAGACAGTTAGTAAACTACTTTGCAAATACAGAGTGCCAGCCAGTCTCAAAGCTGGGTGGTAAAAGATAAATCAGACAAAACATGCTGAGAAGCTGACATTTCAAAAATAACAGAAGATTAGAGCTAGAAGAGACTACTGCATCATTATGCCCAGCACTGTTTCTCTTGCCCTAGATCAGTCCCTGTAATTCTGCTCACTACGTACCACAAATAAATGGCTCAAAGAGATTCCCAAAAACCCGTCTAAGCCATGCGGGCCCTGATACAGTGCCAGTTCTCTCTCTTTTAAATTAACTAGTGCTTTTCTGCTGCTGTCATTCTATATTGGTTCTCCAATCCTATATTAGGTAGGTTTTTCTAAGATGTTTAAATCTAAAATATGTATGTTTGCTTTTATGAATTGCTATAGCATTTCATTCCTGCAGAGTTATGATAAGAGATAGTGTAGCTCACTGCATATGTACATCAGAGGAAAATAGTTGTATATTTCAAAAGCTGTGAAACAAATCAATTGTAGGTTTGTAGTTTTTCCTATGCAAATTATTTTAGAAATATGTTACAATGTCTCTTCAAACCTGTCAGTCTGCTCTTTCTGAACTGTTTTCCCTAACGAAATAAAAGTGCCATCTAATACAAGAATGCAGAATTTGTTCCTCTCCAAATGCTATAGTGCATTTCCCATTTTTTGGCCAACTGCAGCCCTAATTCAGTAATAACTGAAGGATCATTGGTTCTTCACTCTCAGGTAATACAGAAGCCTCAGTATGAGGGATCAGTATTTAATAAATCACCTGAGGAGAATGCTTGTCTTTCTCCAGTCTGTGTTGTGTTGTCTTTGTTTTATAATCTTTTGGGTGTGGGCTTGCGTACCCATGGGTGTAGTGGGTCTGGCAGCCTCCTGGGCTGTGAAAACCATCGGCAAACCTCTGTTGACTCTGGTGTTCCATTGTACATGTGACAGTGCTGATGTTCCTGTGTATGTGCAAACAAGGAGCAAAAACTATCAACAGTTGAGACCGACTGGCAATTCATAATTATATCCTGACACAGCTATGGGAACACAGGTCTTCTGTATATACTTCCCAGAATGCCCCAGTGCTCCTGAGTTAGTGCCTCATGTTTCTGATTAGAGAGACAAGAGAAGGAAGACACAGGAAATTCAGTGGGCCAAGCTTAGTAGGCAGGAGAGAAATGGACTTGCTGGAGGGCGTGTAAAGGGATGGAGGAAAGAGGATTGGAAGATAAGGATCTCCCATTCATTGTGGTAGTTGTTTTATTTTTAACTCCTAATGTTCAGTGAGAAAAGCAGTAATGCTGCATTTGCCTTCCATGATTTTGGGCAAGAGGTTCAGACCCTGAGACGTGTGTTGCTTGAAATGAAAGAGTCCTGCAGCATTTAAAAGGCTAACTGTGTTAATATCTCATAAGCTTTGTGGGACATAGTCAGATGTCAGATGTTGTGTGTGATGTCCTAAAGGTCCTGTTTGCTTACAAATATTATATGAAGTGATTTTTCTTAAATACTATTTACAGTTCCCTGAGAAGGGACAGCTTGGGTCTACTTCTGGAAACATGGCTCTCAGTGGCGGCCCTGGTGTCCTCTTCAGATAGTGTATTAGCTGTGCCCTATCTGAATAGGGATAGCTTGCATGCACTGCCAATGTGTTCTGTGTAGGGCTACCTTTGTACCTGGTGAAAAATGTTGTGACCAGGGTACTGAATGGAGCACCAGTTTTTGCACTACAGCTGTTCTAGTTGCCAGGTAGCTACAGAGCCAGGTTCAGAGTTCTGTGCTTGGCATATATAGGGCCTAAATAACTTGGTTGTTGACTGCTAAGATGGCTGAAATTGTATTGACCCATTGCTGCAGTTATAGAGCAAGGTTTTCTGTCATTGGTTTTACACTTTGGAATTCTCTCCCATCAGAAGTTTCTGAGCTACCTGCATTCTAACAAGCTTTTTGGAATAATATGCTTTTAGGATTAACACCACCACACCAGTACTACTGCTAGTATTGATCAGTTGGCTGTATATACTCCACCAGATATATTGATTAGAGTTTTATTTGCCAGTGTCTTCCAGATTTGTTGAAGTTATTAAGATACTAATAATTCTTGTTTCTTTTGGTATTTTTTTTCTCCTAGAGGCATTGAATTTTAATTGTATACTTCAACATTATGTAGATCTTTTGCAATTCTCTCTCCTCAATTCTCCTGTCCCTGAGATGATAGAAACATATTTCTGTTATTACTTTCAGGGCTCCTGAAATAATCCTGGGTCTGCCATTTTGTGAAGCTATTGATATGTGGTCACTGGGCTGTGTGATAGCTGAACTGTTTCTTGGTTGGCCCCTGTACCCAGGAGCTTCAGAGTATGATCAGGTAGGCTTATGCAACTGTCATTAAAATATGAATTGATGATTGCTTTTTTAGTGTGACATGAACATTTTTGAAACATGTCCTGGTTAAATTCCATGTTTTGAGGGCTGATCTCATGAAATTTAAGCCTGCAGTTCTGAACTGACTAGCAAGTTAGTGACACTAAACCCTGTTTCGTTTGTTGCTGAGAAAGTAGTGTAAATGTATTTGAAGGGAAATTAAAATACCGATCATTAACTTTATGTATATTGGTTTTTCGGAGTATGGGTGATTTAATCAACTTATTTTGCAGCTGGTTTTGTGGAAAATTAAATATTAGACCTGAAAATATTTCAAGTCAGGAGAAAACAAAAACCTCAGTTTTTTTAATTTTATTGCATTTTTTCCTATTCCATATCCATTTTAGAAAGTCTGGATATGAACAAGTTGATTTGTGTTGCTGGGCTACTAGTATTTTATTTTCTATCTCCTCCCTAAGGCTTTATATGGAAGGTGGAAATTGTGGCTCATGAGATTATAGCATGACTTGTTGATGTGGAGCCCTTTGTTCTGGTCACACTAATGCTAAGTATGTTGAGAGTGACACTATTACTTTATGGTCAGGGAAGGTGAGCAATGGGCATTCATTGTTCTAGATTTACACTACAGCTTAATTTGAGGGCAAACATTTTTTCAAGTAGCTGTCAAAGTGAATAGCTTTATGCAGTTATCTCTGTTGATGTGACCATCGTAGTGTTGTTTATGTTCATGCTGAATATTAATGTTTGTCTGAGGCAGGAACTCATCATGATTAACAGGCAGACATTTTAAAAAGCTTTTTCTAGACAGTCCCTAAAGTTAATATTTTTCTGCCAGTGTTCCAGTCAAGTTTGCTTTACTGTTCCCTGCTAGTGTATGTGGGAAAACCGCAGTTATGTCTTTTATCTTTGGTACTTAACTTTCATGTGGAACATCATGGACGAAATATGACTGTGACAGTAATAGTAGGATAGCAATGTTTATACTACTGTAAAATATAGGTAGCTTTGTTACTCTTGCTTCAGTGTGCTAGGTGCATGAGAATTGAACATTTGTTTTACCAGTTAGTATACAGGGAATAAAAGTCTATTTTTCACAGTATCGTTGTTTCAGAATAGATGAGGGTTTTTTTAAAGAGAAGGACATTGGAGTGACACAGATGAGGAAAAATGTTTTGTCCTAGCATCTGTGATATTTTACTTATTATGATTAGAATATCTTAGGGTGTGCTTGATCTCACTGTATGAACCCAGAGCTCTTTTATAATGACAGAAGTACTTGTTTCCTCGATCTAGTCCAAAAATCAGTTGTGACAGAAATACAAATATAAATTGGAATCCTGATCCAATTTATCATTGAAGCAATGTATCCCTAGATAAAAATTCTGTTTTGTTTGCTAGTTGGCCGAGTAACATTTTTATTCCTTTCTGAGAAGTTGATACATTTAAAAATTTTAACATGATTACTGTTGAGAATTAGATGCTGCAAATATATGTATAAAGATTAGGAATTTTGTTCAGCTTGGAATCTAATGTGTGGAAATTATCCATATTTAAAAAAACAATCTTCTCTACATTTTCCTTTATGACATAAACTTGTTAACCTCACTGTAAGCATTATTTTATTACTCTTACAGATTCGTTACATTTCGCAAACTCAAGGACTTCCAGCAGAGTATCTTCTGAGTGCAGGAACGAAAACAAGCAGGTTTTTTAACAGAGATCCAAATTTGGGATATCCACTTTGGAGGCTAAAGGTTTTGCTTTTTCTTCCAATGTTCGGTTTAGTATTTGAGAGTAGCCTTTTGTGAATTGGTTTAGGGAGACATGTCCAGTTATTACACATTTTCAACACATAAGGTGATTGATAAAAAGAGTTCCATAATGATTGTGCCTCATATGACCTTTGAATTGTCTTACTTCTGTTGGATTTAAAATATAAATGAATTGAACACTTAAGAGTTATGTGCTATTTTATAGTCCTTTAAGTAATAGAAGGCAGCCTAAATAGTGTATTTTATATATTCCTTCTGGAAGATTTTCATACATAGAATAGAAAGTTAGTGTGGGAGAAGCGTGTAATGAGTCAGTAGAAGAGGTGGGAGGAACAGCCAGGACACCCCATTACTGTGTTGCCGTGCTGTTGTTTCTGACATGTAGACTTCTTCCCTGGTCTTGTTCCATAATTATTTTAAATCTTAGTGTGAGGAACAGATTTACAGGAAGCAAGTTTTATTAGTGTTTCCTTTTGGAAATGCATATTTTACTGGACACGTTATCCCGTGTGTATCCTAAACCCCATTATCTTAACAGATTTTTAAAAATAATCAAGATTTTGAGAAATTTAAAACAACATTCTGGATTTTGTGCATTTCAGAAAACTCTAAAGCTTATATTGTTTATCTGGTTTATGAAATATCTGGTCTTAACTTTGAAGGTTTATATGTAATTATTCTTGGGATTGTAGATGAAAAATGTTTGCCAGTCGTTTTCAGAATCTTCCTAAATATGTACTATATTTAGTTGTAACTTCTTTCATTTCGTAGACTCCGGAAGAACATGAGTTGGAGACAGGTATAAAATCAAAGGAGGCTCGAAAATATATTTTCAACTGTTTGGATGATATGGCACAGGTAAGCTGCCAAGAAAGTAAGCATTATTTTTTTAAAATGTTCATTCGTAATAATTCAGAGAGAGACTATTTTTAACTTTAGTTAGGGGAGTCTCTCTTTTTATTCTTGAGAATTTAACATGCTTACCAAACAAAAAGCTCCAATGCATTTTATGGAACTTAAATCGGAGTGTACATGGTTAACCTTACTTTTTGGATTCAGCATTTTGGGGTGGGGATCAGCTGAAAAAGAGTCTTGAAGCACTAAAGTGAATTAAGCATGGATCAGTACAGAGCTTAATATAAAATATTTTATTCTGTCTAATTTTTCTGCTAAACATCTCATACTGATTATTTTCTACATAAGGTAAATATGTCTACAGACTTGGAGGGAACAGATATGTTGGCAGAGAAGGCTGACCGAAGGGAGTATATTGATTTGTTGAAGAAAATGTTGACAATTGATGCAGATAAGAGAATCACTCCGCTGAAGACTTTGAACCATCCATTTGTGACAATGAACCACCTCCTGGATTTCCCACACAGCAACCAGTAAGTTTGGAAACACTATTAATGAATTCAAGCATGCAGCGGAGCACTCTTCTTTATAGTGTCTGGTAACAATATGGTAACATACTCCTGTAAGCCTCTCCTAAACTGTAAAAGGTAGAAGAAATAAAACCACTGTTCTCAATGATATCTTAATTTGGTACTTGAAAAGTTTTATCAGTGGGTACAAGAAAACATTTCTTTTTAAAAAAGTGAATGGAAACTACTGTATGATACCTGTTTTAATAAGAATGTGATTAGACTTGTAAGAATTGTATAAAATATGTACCCTTACAGAATAATAGATTTAGTAATTCACAGTAATAAAAACAGTATTGTCTGGAATTATTTTTTCCAAATAAACAACTCTGTATTCTATTCTGTGCCATAAAACCCTCAAATAGATCAAGGAACTTAAGTTTCACTCATTGTTAGATATCACTTTAAACACAAACTACTATCGTAGAAACTTCTTACTTTCTGTTTGTTTTTGGCATTTCACCTTTGCCTTTAATTTCTCACTTGTAGAGTCTCTTTCATCTCCATATATAGAATGGGGGAGGGGGAGAAGAGGAAAGAACAACAGGTGATAGTGGATGTTTGGCAGGTAATCAGTTGTGCAGTTTGATAGAAGCTAGAGCAGGTACATTTAGTTGGAGAATCTGAGAATAGTGATAATGGAAGGCTGAAGTGCAGATAAGCCTTATTAAGATGCAGAAGCAAAACACTTGCTGCCTAAGATCTTTGAGAGGCCTTATTTCAGAGACACAAAATACCTGCCTGGTTAATTAATACTTAATCCTCTTTGTTCTTTTTTAGTGTGAAATCCTGCTTTCAGAACATGGAGATTTGTAAACGAAGAGTCAATATGTATGACACTGTTAACCAAATAAAGAGTCCCTTCACAACACATGTTGCACCAAATACAAGCACAAATCTTACTATGAGTTTCAACAACCAACTGAGTACAGTGCACCATCAGGTAGTTCTTAAGAATGAAAACTGCAGTGTTGTTTTTAACATTCTAAAGCGTGGGGTTTTTTAGAGTAACCTAGATTATTTTCAGTGATTGCAATGGATTTCACTTCAAATAGTTTCTGAGTTTGCTATGACATTTAGTATGTGGTAGGTTGGGTAGTTGTCTGACTAGGGGTGTTTTTCCACTGTCTGAAAGTACCCATTTTTGCACCCATTAAGGACCCATTTGGGTGTGAGCCGGATGACCCCATTTCCACCATGGCACCCATTTGGGACCCGATTGTTTCGACTGCCGCTGGGGAAATCCGGATCAAATGGGTACTTTCTGGCCTTTAATCCGGATTTTCTGTAGACCCCCATTAATGGGGTCTACAATGGGGTTTTCTGCCAGAAAATCTGGATTAAAGGGAGCCTATTTCCATGAGAAACAGGCAATGGGGTCTAGAGGAGGCTAGGGGGAGGGGATGCAACCATTCCCCCCCCTGCCAAACCTAGGCTTCGAAGTCACTTTGAAGTCATTTTGAAGTCTACGCAAAATAGCTCCGGAGTGTCTTTGAAGTCTGTGCTGCTCTTCGGAGTAAACTTCGAAATGACTCTGAAGTGACTCCGAAGTCACTTCGAAGTTCATTCCGAAGATCAGCACAGACTTCAAAGACACTCCGGAGCTATTTTGCACAGACTTTGAAGTGACTTCAGAGCCGCTTCGGAGATTGCACTCCTTGTCCCCCCGAACACCTGGGGTGACAGGCAGACCCCCTCATATGACGATCTGGATTCCCCACATGGGTGCAAAGATGTTTCTGCAGCAGGGGGGTTAGCACCCATTGCTAATGAGTGCTGCACCTCCCATGGAAACACATTAGGTGCTTCCCTTAATCCAGATCTTCTAGATCTGGATTAAGGAATGTACCCATTCCTTAGATCCGGATCTAAAGGCTGCAGTGGAAAAACACCCTAGATGTATCACCTTTGCTCTTCCTTCAGCTTTGTCATTGTCCCTTACATACCGCTTTCTTGGTTTATAGACTTTTACTGGTATGTGTTGAATACCTTTAGGTTTATTGTAGTACCTTATGAATTTCCACAAGTGAAAGCCTGTATAGTCTTAGATATCTACATGTTTCCTTTAATAACCTACTCATTTGCAATGAATTCAGGATTGAACATCAACGTTAATTAGGGATGTTGAAAGTGTAATTAAAATGAGGTCTAAGCTCAGTGCTTTATTGTTGAGGCTTTTTTTTAATTTGCTTTTTAAAATCAAAATGCTTGAAAATCGTTAAAACCTACAAGTTATAGTTCTAATGCTATGTGTTCTGATTTTTCAGGCTAGTGTTTTGGCTTCTAATTCAACAGCTGCTGCTACTCTGTCCCTGGCAAATTCTGATGTTTCGCTACTTAATTATCAGTCTGCTCTTTACCCATCATCTGCACCAGCAGTTGCTGGTGTGGCACAACAGAGTGTTTCTTTACAGCCTGGGACCACACAAATCTGCACCCAGACAGATCCATTTCAGCAGACTTTCATTGTGTGTCCTCCTGCCTTTCAAAGTACGTATTTGTGAATCATCTGCTTCATATTTTTATACCTTACCTGCATCCATCCGCAAAATGTGATTTTAACAGATTTAAAACTTATTAGGATTTTTTGAAATAAGGCAAGTAAAAGAGAGTTCTGAGCCTTCATTTTCTCCAAAAGCTGAATCCCATAAATATCAAAAGGAGCAGGAAAGAATGTGTTTCTGTCTTTGTGTTGGGCAGAAGAATTGTGCATGCCAGCACTTTCTCAAGGATACCTAAATCTACAAAGATGTCCCTTGTCATTTGTGTTCACAGATATGAAGGGCAAGCTCAAGAGACAAATTTGTGAATACAGTCAGACCCCTGTATCCACTTATCCGGTAACCGTGATTTCAGTTTTCTGTGGTGACTGAATCAGCCCCCCCAACACCCACCCACCCCTGTTCCACCACCTGTTCTTCTGAGATCTGGGACAGGCAAGAAATTGCCGAAATGGTGCCAGATTTCCCATAATTCCCAAGAAATCTCATGGGATTTCACAAGAATTATGGGAAATGGAGTGCATTTCCCAGTGTTCATATTATCTGCAGTTTTCCATTATTCACGGTAGGGCCTGGAACGTATTCCCCACGGATATGGTGGTCTGACTGTACATGAAACTTCTGAGTATTAAATTTCTGTGTTTTGACACATTACTTGCTATAATTAATAAGTTCTAATTCCAAGATGCTTAAGAGCAATGGGAATATTATTTGGTGGTTGCTGAAGAAAATGTACATATGTGGATTCTTATAGATTGGATTTTTAGAATGCCAACTTCATGTATAGTCACATTCTTTTCTTTGGTAGCAAAAAGAATCCATACTTGCTAATATACTTTCGCTGTTGCTGAAGTAGATGACTGATTGGTCCATCAGCAGCTGTAGCTATGTTGCGAGTTTGCTTAGTGTGTGTGTGTGTATTTAGTATTGCAAGGTTGCAATAAAGGAGGAATGCAGCCAAAGTCATGGTATCCATAGGCATAGATGTATTTTCCCTGGACTGTGATGGAAAGCAGATGTTATACCACTGAACTGTGGACTATTGCCATGAGGCATATAAATATGTTTCCATGTGATGGTTTGGAAGGAACAAAAGACAAAGCCAACTATTGCTTCAGGACGACTGAAGCAGTACTAAACTGAAGCAGCACTAAACTGTACCAAGCCTGGATTTAAAGTTGTATCTAAAAATCATGGGTGGAAAATTTTGCAGAGACCATTTTACTGAGCATATAGGGTGGGATAAAAATGCAAATAATAATATAGATATAAGAGCTGGAGTATTTTATGAATTCAAAATCTACAAGTATGTAGCTGTTTACTGTGCACTCCATCCTTGTAGTGACATTGACAAATTATACTTGCCCCTTAGAATTGACAACAGAGATTTATTGCAAGTCTAACGAAGAGTCAGCCAATCCATGTTTGTTTCATTGTGAACGATAACCAAGAACGGGCATTGATAGAACTTAAAAAACAAAACTTAATGAAAGTAGAAGAAACAAAATGAGAATATAAGAAAAATCTAACAAAAACAAGCATAGAAAGCTGGGAAGGAAAAACTCTAGATGACCAGTTTCTGGAAAAGATCAAGGGAAAAATGGGCGCTGATAAAACCTGGCAGTGCTTAAAACTAGAACATTAAAAAAAGAAACTGAAGAATTAATCTTAGATACTCAAGAGGGCTGTAAGGGCAAATGCGATCAAAGCCAGGATTGAAAAATCATCAGTTGATGTGAGATGTTGATTGTGCAAAGAATCTGATGAAACAGTGGATTATATATCACTTGTACAAGATTGTACAGGTTGATTATAAAGAATGGCATAACATTGTTACTAAAATGATAGATTGGAACTTCTGTAAAAATTTGTCATCTGCCAACTGCAAAGAACTGGTGGAAGCGTACTATTGAAAATGCAATAGAAAATGAGCAGGTCAAAATACTATGGGGCATTCAAGTGCAAAGTGAGAAAGTTTTGGTGTGTTATACACCAGATCTAACTGTAGTTCAGAAGGTGTAGATTATTGACATTGTAATGTCTGGTGGCAGTAGAGCTGAAGACAAAGACCTTGAAGATCATGAAACATCAAGATTGAAAGATTGAAATTGAAAGACTATGGCACAAGCCAAATAAACTTGGTTGGTGTTTGACAAAATATTGACAACATATTCACTGGTCAACTGCAGAGGGCCACATTGCTTGGATCTGCACACATGCGCTGATACATTATGCCAGCACCAGCTAATACCTCTGATTATCATAAGTTTTTGGGAAGGACTTGATGGTCAGAATACCAAAAAGGTCATTAACATCTGCCAGACTGTGATGTTGGTGGTAGTGGTGATAATTCTATTATCATTGCTGTTGTTCAGGTGACAAGCAGTCATATTTTGAATACTATTTAAATGAGCATGTTTAGGGCAGTCGGTTACCATTTGCTCATTTCGAAGAAAGATTTAAAAGTAGGCAGTGTGCTGTAGGATTACTGACTGGGGTTTGTTTTGTTCACACTGAATTCATGCAGGTTTTGTGTTTTTTTACATTCTCTTTGTTCAAAGTATCCCTGCATTAGACACTTTTGATTTTTATGTTTAACTTGATCCATCTTACATGGGAGCATGAGACAGTTCATTGTACTGACAGTACAAGATTAAGTTAAACTTTTCTGGACACTAATTATTCTTACTGCTCTATGCTGTAATTGAGCTTGGAAAAGTATTTGGATATTTATCTGTTAATTGTTCATGTATTCCTTACAGCTGGTCTTCAGGCAACCACAAAACACTCTGGGTTCCCTGTAAGGATGGATAATGCTGTTCCAATTGTGCCACAGGCACCAGCAGCACAACCATTACAGATCCAATCTGGAGTACTCACACAGGTAAAAATCATGACAGCAAAGTAATTTGTCCATGGTCCATTGTTGAGATTGGGAAGTAAAAATGCCTTTAACTGGTAATTTCATTGGGGAGAAAAGAAAAAGATGTCAAAATATGGAGAGTGATACTTTTTAAATCTATTTGACTAAAAGAAATCTTGTATTTTTATCAGTGGACTAGATACAGTTGAAGGTCCACATTGTAAGTTGTTTTCATTTACAGGCTCTGATCTGCAAGAGTACCAATAGCACAGTGTGCAGCTGGTGCGCTGTAAGAAAATAACAGATTCAGTATTGAGGATGTCATTAAACATATACTATTCTATTTTGCCACTTTTAGATCAAGCAAATTCTTTATTTTTTCCTTTCCCTCTCCTCACTCAAAACAGGATCGCTTATTAACAGCTGCACTATTTTGCTTTTGGGAGTAAATTGATAAAAATGAAGTATTACAGTCAATGAAATTGGTGCTGGTATTTTAAAGCTCAAAATCAGTTTTATATTCTGCTATAAAAATGCTGGGGTTTCGGCTTCCAGAATAACTTGTGTTTTGCCAAGTATTTTTATTATGAGAATGTTTGTTGCAGAACAGAAGATCTTGAAATCCTAATAGTTGCAAGAGTGTATATCTTACCTGGTCTTTTCCATGGCATTTGATTTCCAGCATTGCAAACGCTGCTCAGATCAGTTATGATTTAAATAGAATCATACATTATTTCTTGATTCATCTTTATTTAGCCTAGCGGAAGGCATGTGGAAGCACTCAGGCTAGTCCAGCATAAACCCCATGCTGTGTTCTGTGAAAATGCAACCTACAGGTGTTTCTCACCTGCTAGCAAATGCAGTGTTTTAAATAACTTGCTGATAGAGATATTTCATAAAATGATACTGATAGTGGATTATTCTGTTGTAAGTCAATGTAAAGGTAGTCATTGCTGGCTTGCATATTAAAATACAGACAGACATTTTCAATTAGTTATTTAAAGAAGCTTTTTCTTTTAAAACCTTTCATGTATTGATGTAGATGCCACTTATGACTAAGTTCTATCTTGAATGCACTGAACATGAAAAGTGTGTTTACTGATATACAACAATTTTTAATATGCTTCATACAAGACATACTGAATAGGCTGATGAACAAGCAAATGGATTTCAGTGCATACCTATGAAATCTGAAAGCCACTGAGAAGCACCACTAGTATCCTTGGGGAGAAAGCCTTTCTGGCCCTGTTGCCTTAGTACATTTGTTCACTCATTGCCTAATCTACATTTCAGGGAAGCTGTACACCACTAATGGTAGCAACTCTTCATCCTCAAGTAGCCACCATCACGCCGCAGTATGCGGTGCCTTTTACTCTGAACTGCGCAGCCGGCCGGCCAGCGCTAGTAGAACAGACGGCTGCAGTACTGGTAATTGCCTCCCTTGATTGTGTTCACTAACGGAGTTTTTGTTTTAACTTAGACTTGCAGAGGGCATGGAAGCATGTGCCATCTTGTGGCTGTGTTCTTGCTACATCTTAATGTCTTGTTGTTTTTCCTCCCCAACATTGCTGAAGCACTGTCTGACTCTGATGTTTAGTGTTGCTCTGTAAAGAGTCCAGATCCATTGACTGTTCTTTACTAGCTTAGTTTGCCGATCAAGTTCTTCTCCTAGTTTGAGAAGAACAATAATTATTGCATTTCTTCTTTTCTTTACTCTCCTATCTTTTTAATGTTTTATTAATTGAAAACAGAAGGGATAGTCCTCAAGTTGACTCTGCCACCGGTACCTTGGCAGCCAGGATTTTACAAGTTTAGTTTTTTCCCTTTTTGAACTTTTTTGCATGTAGAAATGTTTTAGGCATTCAGAAATCTCTAATATCTGTAAATGGTTTATCGATTTATGGCTTTAACAATACAGATTTCTTACCTCCATTGAACAAAGATGACCCAGTTCTCCCTGGCCTTTCCTTACCTCTGACTGATCTTTGGTATTGTGCATCATCCACAGAGAGATGTTGCTTTCTACCAATCATTTTAGTTCCCTTTGCATTTCTTTGTTGAGATTAAAGGTGAGCTCTTAACTTCTAAACTGTTTCTCAAGGTAGCTTGTTCTTAAACTCACTGGATATATTTAGGAAAACAGCAATGTGCATTTAAAAAAATACCATTCAGAATTTGTCTGGTACCTATTGGAATTCACATTTTAGATGCCATATAGCAGTCATTTGGAAACCCCAGAATCAGATCAGTGAAGCTTATAGAAACATTATAGTGCACTTGAAACCCTGATGTCTTCACATGTCTTGCAAAGCACACTTCCATTTGTTACATACATCATTGTCTTTTGTGGCTTTAAAGTGATAATTCATGAGCATCTTCCTTTTCCAACTGAAACAAATTCTGGTGCAAAACTGGCTCTAGTCAGAACAAAAGTCTCACCAAGATGACTTGGCACTGCTGTTTGTATCTCAGTGAAAGCAAGAAAGGGCAGACAGGATATATTCCTATAGATTATGCTTGCATGTGTCTACAAGACCACTTAAGATGGGTGTCGCCTTCCCTTATTTAGTTCAGATTGCCTTTCAGTTGCTGAAACTTGTGACATTCATATAACAAGAACTTAAATGTTCTGTAGCAAGTGGTTTTCAAGTACTTCTAGGGTTCATAGCCAACAGGCTTATCAGATAATTCCCTCTTTGGGTTTATAGTAGGAGACTGAATCCATGTTCTATGTATTTTACATTAAACAAATTCTTTGCAAGGGAAGAGTGAACTCTAGGACCCGTAATAAACTATACAAAGTAAACACATCTTGTGCAGTGCTTTGGCATAATTTTCTTTTGGCTCATAGGAAGGGGAGACAAGCTCTGCAAGGCATTGACAACATGAAATCTTTTCTGATTTGGATTCTTCTTTCTCTTCTTTGATTTCACCAGGCATTGCCTGTGCTTTTCCAAATCTCTTACCAACCTTAAGATCTAGAATCTGGCTTTGAAAAAAAAGAAATAAAACCTGAAATTCTTGGAATGCTAAAGTTTGCACTCCATACTAATTTCCGTGCTTGTGTGGTGCAATGACAGAATAAACATCACCCTGACTAAATCCACCTGCCTACCTGGATCCTCTTTTCTCTCTGAATTTTGGCTTCTAATAGCCTTTTGCCTGAAGTGCTCACCTTTAGTATTTTCAACTTATCCCTTTTGCTGCTTCATCTAAGTTTGCATTAGCCATTTGCTAAGCTTTGCATATTTTTGTCCCTCCTCTGTCAAAACAGTACGTCGCTTGGAAGGCCCGATTTCTGCCTCCTGGTCGGACATTAGATCTCGCACTGTATTAAACTCTCTGCTTTGTCTTGTGCAGGTGTTGGCTTTTGGAAAGAGGCATGGTGTGACTTTTAACAATTCTCTTTTTTAAATTATTCTGCTTGTGTTGGCAGAGGGGTTAGCAGTTCTCTGCTTGGAGGCTTCTTGTTTGGAACCAGTATTTTGAATAAGTGGATCTGTTACTTGCAGAAATATATCATTTTAAATGGCACATGTTCATGATTTTATAGTTTCACAATATATGTTATGCTCTAGAAACACTGTGTTGCAGATCTTGCATTTGTATGAGTAATTTCTCTTCAGGGAAACCACTTCTATCATTTAACTGCAGATAGTAGTGTCAAATGACTTAGTCATATCATTGGCAGAATTTGTAAACAGCAGGGACTATCACACATTTATTTGTGTTGAGCAACTGGGCAACTATTGTGTTCCCTACAGAGGAGCAACATCTTTGTGTTCTAAAAATGTGATACAACCTATTGCCTGATTAAGAGAAGTGTTATTCAAAACAACTACCATATTTCTAACAATTAAAACAAACACTGTCTCACATGGCAGGGGAGTAAATTAAATTCAAAACCCAGCTAATCCAGGATATGAACCCTACTCAGTGAGAGACAGTTGCTAATTTAGAGTTGTTATGCAGATATGTTGAAGATATTTGAAACTCAACATAAACAAATGCGTGTATTTGCTGTCTTCCAGGCTGAATAGCCTAATTCTAGGTGGAAAGACATCCTTAAAACCACTGATTTCTGCACAATATCAGACTGTTGTTTTTTAAACCTTTTATCGGTCACAAAGACTAGAAAGGTGCTTTGATATAAAACAAATGAAACCTCCTTGGATATTACCATTCTCACACTGTAATAAATTTGACACTTTGTCTTGTAGAAGTGTGGGTTTTGGAAGGCACAGTGTTCAGTCCTCTGAAATTTCTGTTGACTAGAATAAATTATATAGTATCGCATAAAGACTCTAGAAGAGGGAAAATAATGCACAGTTACCTTCCCTATAATTCAGTGGTTCATCTTCTGGAAACGAACAGCGCTTTATAAATAAACTATAATAATAATAATAATAACAATAACAATAATGGAAACCACACGGTTAAGGAAGTGAGGAAATCTACATCTTAACCTGTATAAAGCTGTTCATT
This sequence comes from Aspidoscelis marmoratus, assembly GCA_014337955.1. Classification (NCBI taxonomy): domain Eukaryota; kingdom Metazoa; phylum Chordata; class Lepidosauria; order Squamata; family Teiidae; genus Aspidoscelis; species Aspidoscelis marmoratus. The sequence continues at coordinate 4,429,511 of MTQE01003428.1, forward strand.
TTCAAAACCATGCTGTATGAGGGACAAGTACATCTTCAAAACCTACTCTAAAGCATATCCATCCTGGTTTGAGAATTATTTTCAGGACTATTTCAAATTTGTCATTAGTACTTACCAACCAGTGAGCTACTTAGGTGGGATGAAGAGAAATTTATTGATGCATTTTCTGTAGGACACAGGATGAACATTAGACTCCTCTCCTGGCAGCCCTTCTGATGTCATTGTGAACAGAGTAACTGGAAGTGTTGTTTAGATTTCTCCTCACTTCCTATTTGCAAAATCATTTGCAGAAGTGCCATCACATGCCCTTATCTCTGCAAGTTAACAGTCTGCTCCTTTCTTTTACTTCAGATATTAGCTTTGTGAGATCTGAGAAAATTAATCTTGGTACAATTTTGTTTTTTGTTTTGTAGCAAGCATGGCCTGGTGGTACCCAGCAAATCCTATTGCCTTCTACCTGGCAACAACTTCCTGGCGTTGCGCTGCATAATTCTGTCCAGCCTACTGCTGTGATTCCAGAGACAATTGGAAGCAGCCAACAGTTGGCGGACTGGAGGTAGGTGTTTTATGAAGCAGAACAACATAGAATGAAAAGGATTCTGCCTTTTCATGGTATGTTTTGAGGGTTGTAAGTGCAGAGAGATCTGAATAAATTGGCAGGCCAAAGACTAAAGTAGTGCCAGAGAAAAACACGTGTAAGAGATGTTGACAAAAACTGACATTTGTGTCCCCTCATCAGCATAGTAGCTCAGAAGTTGAATGCTATAACTGATAGGTAGGTTTGAGCTCCAAGAAATAGATGTTACCATACAATTAGCTCCAGTTGTAAGGATATTACAGAAGTGTCTTAATTTTAACTTCATTTGTTAATAAGTACATAAAGCATGAAAATTGTATTTTCTTTCGTGCATTAGAGGGATGCAGAATTTGAGATTTTTGAATGTTGTCATTAACTGGGGTGAAAGGTTGGCAGAGCTTTTTGCTATCTGAGAGACACAGGTTCTCCATGCATGTTATTGTTTTTATAACTGAATCTGAATCCTGGACAAATCTCAGACAAAAGGATTTTTTGTTCCACAACACCTACTTTAACTTTAGTATTTGCTACTACAAGTTGTAGTGTTGGCTGCCAACTTGGATGGTTTCAAATGCTTTAGGGATCAATCAGCTCTGATGTGGGCTCTCTGTATAACTGATTGGCAAGTGTGAGTGCAGTCAATTCAACTAGATGGGCCATGGGTCTGATCCAGTGGGGCACCTGTGTTCTTAAGAGCTTTACCTTGATACCTGAACCTTGCTTACTTGCATCTGCATTATATGAGTGGATGGAGAATTGGAAATTGCATGGTAAGTAAATGTTAAGTCTGGTATATTTTACAATCAATAGAAGACTTCTTTTGAGAAGTCTTTGGCTTCTTTTGAGAAGAATTGGCATTTCCTTTTTCACGTACATTTGAAAATCTAGTAGGAAATAATAAGCGTTTCTTGATTGTATTCCTAACATTGATGGAGGATGTATTAAAGGCATTATGGAGCCATAGCTTGGGGAGGATTCTTTTTGGAATTCCTTTCTTTCCTGCAGTATCTGAAGCCTGAGTTATGCTTTATAACTTATCCTCTGGTTTCTTTAGGAATGCGCATTCACATGGGAATCAGTACAGCACTATCATGCAGCAGCCATCTTTGTTGACCAACCATGTGACACTGGCAACAACACAGCCTTTGAATGTTGGAGTGGCTCACGTTGTGAGGCAGCAGCAAAATAATGCCGTACCAGCAAAGAAAAACAAACAGCCATCACATAATACCACAAAGTAAGAACTTCTTCTGACTGATAACAAAGGGTCCTGTCCTCTTCTTGGTACCGTACTATACCCTTACAGTCCTAAACTGTTTTGTAAATTATTGTAACCTGCCCTGGGACCTTGTGAAGCTTCTTGTATGTGGGCCTGTATTATTTGAGGGTACAGAAGGCTTTTTAAAAACTTAAGTATTTGTAAGGTATGGAAGGCTTAAATAAAGGTATAATGTGTTCAGTAAGACTGTATTACGTAAAACATCTGAAGATAACATCTTTTCTTAAATTGCTTAAATTGGAACGCACATACCTCAAAGTAATTATGGATAATGCACTGATAAACTTTATAAACCCAAGGAACTGTTGATGGTGATGCTAACAATTGCTTATCAACTATAGAAAGCTGACTTTGCTGAGATTGTTTGAGCAGTTTTTGAAGTGGTTGTGTAGTTCTGCCTCATACTGAGTCAAGTCTAATTTTGAACTAATGATTGTGGCACTAGGAAGCTAGAATATCTCTCCCACTATGCAAGGGAAGGTGCATATTCTGTTGCCCTCCAAATGGCTTTGCACAGAGATCTGTTTTTGTGTGGTACTTGGTGAGATCCATTAAGACAGTTATTTTGCCTGGATTCAGGCGGTTGTCAGCCATTTCATAATCATATCAACAGCTGTAGCTTACTCTGTATGGCTAGTGCTTTTCAAAGTATTTTACTATTAAGCTCATGAAAGTGGTTTCCCACTCTGTATTGTATTAACCTTTTATCTAAATCCAGAACTGTTTCTTTGGGTGTACTGTTCTCAGTCAAATCTGAGAACTCAAGAGGCTTGGGCAGGTACCTACAGTTATTTCTTCCATTATTTGAAGTGAGCTGCCTAAATCTTGGTGCCTACTAAATAGGCGAAATCAATACTGCAAATATTCAGACATTAATTTTTGTGTACAGTAGGTCTCTTGACTGTATATGCATTGTGCTTGAAAAGTTAAGAAAGCTCAAATACTTTAAGCAAGCTGTGTTATGTTTCACATTTATAGGCTTGCTTATGAGAAATGTCACTATCTTTTTATAGGCCTGCATCTACACTAGAGGCCATTCCATCTCAAGTCTATTCTCTAATTGGTAGCAGTCCTCTACGTGCCACATCCTCCTCTTCAAATGCACTCCTTCCTGGACAGGAACAGCATCAGCCTATTGTCATTCCAGACACTCCCAGCCCACCAGTCAGTGTCATCACTATCCGCAGTGACACTGATGAAGAGGAAGACAGCAAGTACAAGCCTGGAAGGTAAATGGCTTAGCTCTACCTCATGAGATCTCTAATATTACCAACTTGTTGTTTGGCTCTATTCTGGAAACATTAGGTAAAAGTAGCTTAAACTATTAATTATGTCAGTGTCTGAGACTTGTGTTACACTCACAGAACTTTTGCTGTAGGTAAAAAAATATGTCGTCCATTCACTGTATGGCAAACTCATAAATGAGGCAGTTTATAGAGAAAATAACCTTTATATTACAAGACCACCACTGGCTCAGGCAGGACACGACTGGTTTTGCAGTATTTGCTGCTCATCAGGTGCCTACAGCCTGTAATTGGAGTTCTACTTTCCCTTATGGGGAAATAACCTTTTATTTTTTCTGTACACATACTTCAATCTTGCAAAGTCCACTAATAGAACTAATAGAGTGAATGTGAGAGTGAAATGAAGTAGTCCTTGCATAGAACTGAAAAAGTAAAGTCTGTATTCAATGGATCCCAGGGAGATAGTGCAAAGTTCCAGTAGCATGGATTGTGGCCGTCCAAAGCTCTGCAGTCTTGAAGCTATCAAAAAGTGGTATCTGCCTTTGAATTTTGCAAACATTCTCTGTTATGCCAAGTGTGGCTTTAATCTAGTTAGGCCATTATTTCAGTGACAATATTGCTGCTGTATATAGTTCTGCATTTTCAGTTTAGTCTATCTCAGTGTTGTAGGAATACTTCAATTTTTTCCAAAGTATTTATAGATTTATTATTAATTACATACTGCTTCCCAGTAAAATATAATCTTGAAGCCATGTACAGAGAATAAAAAACAGCTGAAATCATAATAGTTATGTAACACTATTATATACAAATATAGTATTTTATAATGTTAATTACTACATAAATCAGTATATATTTTATATTGTGCATCTGTTTGGTTGTACAGTTTGCCTTTCAATATTGTGCCTTATTTATGGAAATATATTGTATTTTGTTATTGTATTATTTTGCTATGTACGCTTCTAATGCTTTTGGATTATATTATGTGGTCCTTACACATCTATTGTGGAGGGAGGAAATGCAGGATGCAGGAATAGTAAAACCTTTGTGGAAAATGCAGCTTGCATGAATAGCATTTTTTTAACCCATCTTTTTTGTATCTCTGAGTTAAATGATGTAATAAAACAGGAAAATGTGTTTTCTCATAGCTTGGGCCTGAAGCAGAGATCCAATGTCATCAGTTACGTTACAGTTAATGATTCTCCTGATTCTGACTCTTCACTGAGTAGCCCCTATGCATCTGATGCGCTTTCCACGCTCAGGAGCTCTGGGGGAGCGTTGGAGTCAAACAGAGGGGCAGCTGAAAGCTCCAGCTCCCGAACCATTATTGTGCCTCTGAAAACACAGCTCAGTGACTGTATTGTAGCCACTCAGACATCAGGTAAGATTAGCTGCAACATGAAATGGTTTTTCTTTTTAGTTTCTTGTTGCCTTTTATGAAGATTTGATTCTATAGCTTTCACAGTCCCTATCTTATTAGAAGTATGTTAGCTTGGACACTATGTATTAATCTAAATGTTTGAGGTTTTCCAAAATTAGTTGCAGAATAAAACTTACCAAAGCACATGTTACTGCCTTTGAAATGCTAAAAACATGTCACATGCATAAATGTAAGGTGCATTAGTGAAAGTGTATGCAGGTTGTTCTTAGTGAATTTTTTATGCCAACTGCTAGATTATCTTCAAAAGCTTTTCTGGACCACATTTTGCATTGACGGAAGGTAATCATAACAAAGCTTACTTGTGGTTTGGTTCTGGTGAGCCCGATTCCTCTGCACTTAGCTTAGGAGGGGAGAAGATGAAAGGGCTAAATTTGGAGAACTGTAGCCAGTTTTCCTCCACAGGTATCATCTTCAGAAACTGATCTCAGACAGGAAAATTAAAAGGTAGTGTGGCCAGCCTGCTGCTTTTTCTGCTCTGTTCTTCACTGTTGTTTATACAGATTTTATAAGGATAAGTGAGAACAGAAGCAGTTGCTCTGTTTGCTCCTTTTGCTCCAGAGGGCCAGAACAGCCCAGATGGTTTGCGAGCAGATACTGGTGAAGGTAGCCTCACAAGCAATCTTACGCCTTTTCTCTTAGATGCACCTATCATGGGCCTGGAAGAAAAAAATGTTTGCTAGTTTTAAATTTTTTTGCCTGTTTCTATAGAACTCTTGGAAGAGTTAAGACACTTGTGAATCAGAAGTTGGGAACTGGTTGTATCCCAACACCAGCTCCTCCCCTCATCATCATAATCTGGTTACTTTAGTTCTTTATCTTTCATAAAATTAGGTACTGTCTGCATCTGTTGAGTGAAAAGGAAGTTGCGGCTGGAATTGGAACATAATTCAATATAAACATAGTGTCTAAATGGAAATGTAATGCTTTAGGAACTTAGCTGACCAATAACATGGTTTATGTTGTGTGGAACTGTTGCAACTCTACTAATGCAGCCATTTTGTAAAACTGTAATAGCTTCAGTTTTGTTTTGTGGGAGTTGAGAATGGGGAAACACCATCAGAAGTACTTAAGAGTTGCAACTATATTGACTTTATGCGTGCATTTAGAGTACTGTGTGCTTTGCTTCAGATTCCTGGGAAAAGTTGCGATAATATGGGGCTTTACAGCTTAGCTAAAACTGTATGGTAGAGGTTTATAAAGTGGTGCATGTTATGGAAAAGTAAGGAGATGGCAGATTTTGCTCCTCATAATTCTGCAGTCATTCCATGCACCTTAACAGTCGCGTATTCTAAGTTTTTCCTTAGAATAACTGCTTGTGGCCATCACTGTATTCTTTCTTATTTGACCCCACTCTGAGACCTTTTGGTGAAGGGTGGGATATACATTTCTTAAATAAAATCAGGATGGCTTTATAAAGAGACAGATTGAGGAAGGGTTGTTGTCCCCTGTGAAGGCTGTATGTTTCTGAGAGCAGGTTGCTGAGAATTAATAAGATCAGAGCCTGGTACTACAGAAAGGTACAGTTCTCTGTTCATTGGCAAGTTCAGTACATCCTACTTTAGGCGCTGTGGTGAGCTACTTTTGAAACAGAAGAATTGAAGGAATTTGTGATTTGATTCATATCTGTTTTTCTTGGAAGTGTCTTGGAAGCAGATATTCTACTGGTTTCAAGTTATAGAAGTTAGTGTGTTACTTAATCCAGGATGAAACTTTATGGTTAACGTTGCAGGTGTTCTGAGTAACCTGAGCAAGACCAAGCCGGTGGCGTCAGTAAGTGGGCAAGCATCAGGGTGCTGTATCACACCAACTGGATACCGGCAACACCGTGTGGTGACAAATGGTGTTCAGCCACTCAACCTTAGCCAGGTAAGGACTGGTTTGTTAGGTGAAGGGTGTCTTGGCACACTTGCCTTCAGACAGTTAGATTGAGAAATGCCTTGCTTTCCAATATCTGCAGGCAGTTGAAATTTAGCTATCTTTTCAGTGGTATTCTCATTTGTACTTGATAGAAACAAACTCACATGTGATCAGAGTTGCCTTTCTGGAAATCTATCCACTGGTGGAGTCAGCATTAACTTCAGTATAAAATGCTAAAGAAGAAACTGTGTGCTGCTTATAAGAGAGCACTTGTTAGTGTCCCTCTGCCTTTTTAGTGCAGATGCTACACTTCATAACATTGCTGCAGCATTGCTGACAGAGTTGTCCAGCCTCTGCTTAAATAGTTCCAATGAAGAAAAGTCCATCACTTTCTAAGGCAGCTTGTCTTGTGCTTTTAACAGCTGTTACCTTTTTGGTAACTCAACTAAATCTGCTTCTCTTCAGTTTCCATCTGTATATTTTTGTCTTGCATTATGGAGCAGCAAAAAATGACTTTGCTCCATCTAATGTGTGACAGGTACATAGTTTTTAAAGTGCACATTGTAAATCCTTTAAATTTCCCCTGGCAGGTTAATGCCCCCCTGAGGTCAGTAGAGAAGTCTCTTTTCAACCATCCTGACCTAGCTTTGTTTCCAGATCTTTTAGTATCTTAGACACCTTCCTCTGGACATGCCCCAGTTGGTTAATTTTTCACCTTTAAGAATGCTCACAAGAACTGGACACAGAGGAACACTGCCAAGTGCATAATAGACACAAGCTAATTATTGATCCATATTAATGGCTTGTAATAGAGTCTGAACGTTTTCTCAATAGACTCTTCTTTTTTGCAGAACCAGCAAGCAACTGTACTGGCTTCACAAGAGAGAAGTGGAAACCCAGCTCCACGCAGACAACAAGCCTACGTCGCTCCCCTGCCAACAACTATTGCTCAGGCTCCTTACACGTTCCAGCATAGTAGCCCAGTGCATCCCCACTTGGCTGCAGCAACAGCAAGCCAGCCTCATATGTATACATATGCGCCTACTACTGCAGCCACCCTGGGTTCCACCAACTCCATTGCTCACCTCTTTTCCCCTCAGGGTTCCTCCAGGCACACCACGTATACAACCCATCCAAGCACTCTTGTACATCAGGTCCCAGTCAGCGTGGGACCCAGCTTGTTAACTTCTGCCAATGTAGCACCTGCTCAGTATCAACATCAGTTTGCCACCCAGTCCTACCTTGGTGCTTCAAGAGGATCTGCTATTTACACTGGATACCCACTGAGCCCTACCAAGATTAATCAGTACTCTTACTTATAGTTCTTGGGCAGGGATTAATCATAATATTCCCTAATTTCTTCATAGAAGTGAAAAGATCTTCAGTGGGTTTTGCAATATTCTAACAACTCCACAACAGGAACCATTGCAGAATCAAAGGAGGATAACAGAGGCCACACTTATCTTCATGACAATTCTCTTTATGTTCTCCAGATTCTGGCTGTACTGTTGATGGAGCTGTTTAGGGGAAGCTCAGGTAATGACTGGGTAGAACCTTTTAAATCATACTCACATTAACATTTTACAGTGACCTTTCTTTTATGGATGCTTTAAAAAAACCCGGCCTGAGCCCCATTTATTTAAAGCTATTGTTAATGTTAATCAGAGGAGCAAATCAAATCAAGGACTTCATGAAATAGCTGATTTTTAAAAATTTCTTATACTTACCTAGTACTTCTTTAAATTATTTTAGCAGCTTGCACAAATCCATATTGCCACTAAAAATGCACATTTAACTCTAGGTTGCTAGGGCAGATTTATAAACTTGAGTTAGTATTTTAAAGTTAATTTTGTAATTCACATCTTGATAGGCAATAGCTAAATTCTGCAAAAGCAGTTATTTCTTCCCCTTTGGGATGTGTGTGTATGTGTGTGCGCATGTGTATACACGTCATGTATATATCTTGCTCCCCAATTTCTTGGTTTTAATTATTAGTTTGTTTAAGGCTAATATAGCCTTTTTTGTTACAATTCCTGTTTAAACAGCTAATCTTTTATTCATCTTTGTAATACATGAACCTGCAAAATGAAAATAGAAAGTTTTTTTTAAAACAACACAAGCTATGAATGTGATTTATGTAAGATTACAGTCTTTGTTTAGGCTGTTTTATTTGACATCTGTTCTCAGATAAAAATGCAAAGACCTGCATTACTCTTTTGAGAGCAGAGGCTATTGGGAACTTCCATCTGGTTAGGCCTTGAGGAGATGAATAGGAGAAAAGCATCACCTGGTTATTTCCACTGACTTTTCCCAGGAACTCAGGCCAGTAGATTATGCCCCTTGAGATTTTTTTTAAAACCATAATATTTGGAGCTGAATTCTTTTTCTAGAAGTGCATGGACTTCTTTCCCTTTGCATCTTTCCTTGTCTGGTCAGTTTTGCTGAGGAATTCAAAATTCGCCAAAACATCAACCTACTGATAATGTACAACTTTTTATATTCCTTGCAAGCAGATCCCTTTGGGATTTTGTTGGCAGAAAACCTGAAAAAGCGCTCTTATTAAGACTTGTACACAGTAAGTGCATGTAGGAATTGCAAAAATATGACACACAAATTGCTGATTTTAAAGGTTTATTACTGAATTTAAAACTATTTTAGAAGTTTTGTAATGGTGGTGTTTTAATATTTTAAAGAAAATGTGTACATATTGATTAAAATAAAATATAACAAGCAAAATTTCCTGCTAATCCCAAATGTTCTGTCTTTGTAATCAAAATGTGTAGTGATTATACTTGAACTCTGTATCTAGTGTTTGTCTAACTCTTAAATGTTTCTGGGGATGAAATTGAGCTATTCCTTTGTATTTAAACCAAAATGAGTTGATCCGTGTTGGAATGTATGTGAAATAATGCAATCGTCTAGAGCTCATCACTGTAGCACTGAGAGAAAAACTATGGAGCCGCATGAGAGTCAAGGATACCTTCTGATTTGTTTTGCACAGGTATGTGTGACTGGTGTGCCCCTTCCAATATTGTAGTGCCTTAAATGATTATGTAGTGTGACTAGAGTTTACAGTGAGCTTGCCTTATAATGGACCAGCAAGCCCCTCCGCTCTCCGTCAGAATGAAGCAATTCATTGAGCATATCCAACTGAGGATACATGTAAAGTGGCAAAAATATGTGGCTTTAAATTTCAATGACAACAGAAAGAAGGTATGGGCATGACCTGGCCAAAGTTATGTATTAAGTCCCATTGATTTCAGCTAGATTATTAAGGGTGTGCTTTGTGCTCCCATTGAAATAAGTGGCTCTGTTCAGATATCAAGTCAAACCATAGTTTGTTATTAACAACATTTTAATGCCCAGACTGTGGTGAAAGCTGCCTTTTTTATTTTCCACTCCCTGAGCATTCAGACTTGCATACATGGTCCAACCACTTGAAGAGGCAAAGCAGTGGTTAACTATGGCCTATCATTCAGACATTACAACAAACCATAGTTTGCAAATCCATGGCAAATTATGATTTCTGATTCCATTTTTTCATTGACCAGCTCCAAACTGTGTGTAGTCTGTGTAGACCTAAGACCGATCTGAGGCTAATGTATAACTATGGTTTGGTGGTGTCTGAAGTGAGCCAATGAGACTTAAACATATTTCGGTTTAGTTGTATTATGTCTTAGATGTCTTATTTGGAGTAAACCTTTTTTTCTTCAAAATGTTACCTGTGCTGTTAGCTGTTGATGCATCTTTAATAGGGTGTTGTGCTGGGAATGCATTGGGAAAATTATCTGATGTTTCTGAGATAATTAAGCACGTGCAATTATTTTTCCTTAGATTATATTGTGACATAATCTTTTTTCCCTTGTGCGTAGCAAATGTTCCTTGTAAAATATTACTAAGTTGGTGTTAATAACTTTTATACCAAAGAGAGCCTGCTGGAAAGCACATGATATTCTGAAGTTTTATTTAACACCACTAGTAATGGCAGCGCTTTTAGGAAGGTTTGGGAGCTGTAGCACTTGTTTTATGAGGAAACGCACACTTCAGTTGGCCTGCAGATCAGTGTGCTGTTAAATCATAGTCAGTTTCCTGGGTTCTGTGAGTTCATTTCACTGCAGTATGCAGAACATGGTCATGGCCAGAGAATAAATTGGTTTGGAGAGTGGTATTGCTACAGCAATAAAAGGCTTTAACAGCCTTGAAAACCCAGTTTGCATTCTGTCCTGTCTGGAAAATAAGGTTACTTTTGGTATAGTACAAAAAAAAAAAATCTTTTCTGAAAGGGACATGCTATGGTATAGTCTAATCCAGATGTGAACAGCTTGAGAATGATAATATGGCAATAACCCTGACCCCAGACGGGGCATTGTCAATACTTTTAGTGAGGCTAAGATTTCAGTGATACTAAAGCCACTTATCCCAAGTAGGACTAAGTAGTTTGTGAATCACAGAGCCTCACACTTTTCTTTATAGGAATCTGTTGTTTGGCAATAGAGGGGAGTAGTTGGTCAACACTGTGACTAACTGTGAACCTTTTACTGCATTCTTACGCTAATTTATTTTAATGTTTTCCTGTATAATGATTGAAGATAACTATGGAATTTCAGTTTTTCACATCACTGGTGTCAACATTTTATGTTGCTGTAATGTTATCAGAATGATTTACTGTTTAGTGCCAAACCCACTTTTAATTTTTCCTTCCCAGATTCTTTGGCCTGTATGTCATGCTTTCCCTTGCAAGATCTCTTAAGGGCAGAGTTGTGCCTTTCCATCCAAATATGTACCACCCCTGCCCCTGTTCCAAACTGACTTCCAGGAAATCCGGGGATAATTACATCAGAACTCATGGGACAACTGCGGTGTAAACAAGATTTACCTTTTGTAACAGTTGCAAAATAATGGTCTGGAAATTTTGACCTTAGAAGCAGTATTTGGTCCCCAGAGCCAATTTACTTCTATAGATACAACAGTAACAGCAAGAGAAAAAGTGTTTATGTAAAAACCACCGATAAAAGAATTTCCCTTAAATTTCTAAGCTGTAGCTGTCCAGAGTTCATGATAGTTTATTACTCTGGAATTAGCCAAACAGGTACTAATGGTTCTGCCCTACTGACAATTTGTTCACATAGAAATCAAGTGAGGTGGTAACTTAACAGATTGTATTTTACATCCCCCCCCCCCCAAGCCCCATAATTCATAGAAATCTACCCTGTCAGCTAAACCTAGAATCCCTTTCCTTTTGCCCAAAGGAGTTTCTTGTGCAGGAAGCAGACTGTTGCGGAGGTCCCTGGCTTCATGCTGTAGTCCTGATATGCATTTGCCTCTTCATCCTGCTGTGTGTGAAAAATAAGCTTTTCTCCCAGCCGCATATCCAGCTTTATTTTGCTGTGGATGAGAGACAATAGGTGGCCTCACAGCTGTGTAGCCTATATGTAAATGAATATATTATGTAAAAAAGATAAAATATTTGAAAAATCTCTCTTCAGACAGCAAAAGTATTCACAGCTGATTAAGGCTGCATTTTTGCACACAGCTGAATGTGTGTACATGTCCTGTTGAGATCTGTGGGATTTGCACTTGTGCAACTGTATTCAGTTCTGCAGCCTGAGGTTTTTTTCTTTTGTTTTGCAGTAACCCTTTTTGGTATTCAGGAAGACATATTTCATGTAGTCACTCTTTGAAATGCAGTCAAGCCAGTTACTTGATGTTCCTGGTAGTTGAAATCTCACCTCACAGGTGTTGCTATTTCACTGCAAAAGCAACTTCTGAACTTTTCTGCTTGCACATAGATGACCATGCAGTAGTATACCTCTGGCTCATTTCTTAAAAACATGAAATTAAATTGCTTCTAGGTGACTGGATTGGCACAGCCCTGCTTTCTTATTTTAATTTTTAACTTATGAATGGTGCCGCATGTTGACATAGTTGTTTGTTTGTTGCTAAACTTTATATAATATGTGATTTCAGATACAGCTTGAACTATTATCTAACTCACTACATGTAGCAGTGCATTATATGTATTGTTAGTATTTCTGCTTGATTCCTTGATATTGCAATGGAATTCCTACTTTATTATAAATGTATTTGATATGCTAGTTTACTGTGTAGAATTTAAACTTTTTTCTGGTTGTGCGTTTCCTTTTTACAAGCCGCTAGATAAAAGTAGTTTCTGACAATTACTGATCTATGTTTGTATTGCCAATGTACTTAGGGGGTAATGTAAAAATCATTTTAACAAAATGAAATACAGATATTTAAAAAGAATTTAATACTAACTATATGGGAAAAGGGTCCATTGTGAAAACATAGTTTATCTTTGGATTCAATGTTTGTCTTTGGTTTTACAAAGTAGCTTGTATTTTAAGTATTTTCTACATAATATGGTAAAAATGTAGAACAATTGCAATGCATCAATAAAAAGGGTTAATTTTCTGTACTCTTATTTATTTTGTTTTCTGACTCATGTTGTTGGGTTACAAGGTTGAGAATTAGTCATTTGTCTCCCTCTGTGTTTGAAGATTGTTGCCAAGGCTAGTGGTGGTGGTGGTGGATAAGAGCATGGAAGACAAAAGGCATCATTTTTTGAAATTCATCTGTGAAGTCTTCCTTGCAGGGTGGGTGTAATGATAATGGGAAAGAATGTGAGGTATTTATTAAGATATGGATTTACCTGGATGAAAGTCCCATTGTCTCCTCTCTTACAGCTGTGTTGTAATTCATATATATTAGTTTAAAACTCAAGTGATTTAAAGACAAGGGACACATTTTTTTGATGGCAGCATCCAAGTTGTGGAACAGCATCTTTAGAGAAGTTCCTCTAGTGCCATTATTATGCTGTTCAATGGAGATGGGCATGAGCTAACTAGAACCACTTCAGTGTACACTGAGCCAGTTTTGGCAAAGTTTTAGACCAGCCTGGGCTAGCTGGCTTGAATTCTCGTCAATTTAGAATAATGAGGGGAAACTGACTTGAGTTTCCCCCTTCCTTGGAAAAGTCACATTTCCCCATTCCACAGATGGGATGGGTGGTAGGGAAGGATGCCTCTCACTTGCCACTGAAGTTTGCAAAGCCATTGAAAAACTGGATAATTTTTTGGGGTATTTAAAAATCAAAATCACTCAACTGACAGATGGCTTCCCAATCTGAGTGGACAGCATTGAATTGAAAGGCAGAGATGATTTTAGTACAGCTTGTTGCAGCTGTTTCTGCCATCCCTGTGTTCCTGGTGATGGATTTGGGGGCTCTAGATCAAAGTCAGCCTGGCACCAACTACCCTCACGAAGTAAGCTTCTCAGGATCAGTTTACTTTTGCCTTGTGTTAGAAACCCCCAAAATTGGCAGTTTAGGAACATGAAGGTTTTTAAGCCTTTTTAAAAAAGTGTTTCTAATGCTCCATCAGATAGCATCCAAAGTCACTTTGAAAGACAACGTGCAAAAGAAAAAAGGCAACCAAATGGAAACTTGGTATGCGAGCAGAAACAGGGAAAAAGGAATAAAAACCTTACTTAACATTGACTCGCTGGCTTCTCTAACCTTCTGCCTCTCTCCTTTTCCAACAGCTGGAGAGAAGGTAAGGGCCATGGCTAGCCTTGCAGCTCTGTTGGAGAACTCCGACTATAGTGTGGCTGTTTAGTATGATGAATGTATGCAAGGCTGATAGTGTGAGGTGAATGAAGGATGTGGCATGGGAGATGGATGTGCACCATGGTTTCAGAGTGGTACTGGCACTTTGAGCGCAGACTCTGAGGGTACTGGTCCAGGCCACTGAGCATACATAGGTGAGGTGTGTGTGTGAATATACATACATTGTTGTGTGCTGCAAGAAGCACTACTGGAAGCTTTCTAGAGGTTAGTAACTGTAATGGTTGTATGTAAGCTTTCATGGCTGGATTCAGTCTCAGTTGTAATAGTTTTGGGGCTGTTGTGCTGTGTTCCAGGTTCTGAGAACCTAAGCTTTCAGATGTAGCTGTGATATCCATCTTCAGAAGATTTTGAAGATGGATATTGCAGCTATATGCGAAAGCTTAGGTTCTTCAGAATAAATCTGGAACATGGCATAACAGCCCAAAAACTACTACAAATGATGTTGGTAACTATAGCCTGAGGTTAATTATATTGAAAGACAGTGAAGGAGTTATTTTTAAATTATTTAGGGGAAAGATATTTTTGCTGATAGGTTGATGTGTGTAGGCTAATGGAGAAGTGGATTTGGGAAGCTGTTTTTGTTGTGATGGGTGGGATGTTCAACCACTCACTTGGCAAGAGATCTCAGGATAGCCCAACAGAGGGAGGTTTACCTATAAGGAGATAAATTGCATGACCAATACACAGTCCAGTCACAAATGATTTGAAGTTTTCCCCTCGCCTGCTGTGGAGAATGATCTCTCCTGGATATGAGCTGGTGGCCATGACGGGAGCAGGTTCATAGCCTTCTCCAAATCTGGGTAAACTGCTTAAAATTGGCTCTGGCACCATGGCCTCAATTTTCAATGGCTCCTGCAACAACTGCAGAATGCACTACTTAGACTACAGGGGGCAGTTAATTTCTCAGTTTCCTTGGGAACATGAGCACTCCAAACACAGGGTGCTGCTTGCTGAAGACTGACTGGAAATCAGACTGGTGAGCCAAGATGATGGCTCTTGCCCCTGGAGATGGTTTGCTGCACTGCCAGTAAGTACTTCTCCCCCCTCCTTCTGGTCACATAACTTCTTCTTGGTTTTCTGACCTGAATGACCTCCACTGAATCAGCAGATCAAAGCCACCAGCCGTCTCCTTGATCCTTGCGTTGGTTGGTTGTTTATTTAAAGCATTTATATACTGCTCATTCATTGAAGTATGTGCTTTTCAGAATGTGTTCAGCAGCACTCAGGGTCTCACACTGAGGGAAAGACTTCATTTTGAGGGCTGTGTAGGAAAGGAACAAGAGGGAGAGTGGTGGCAAGACCTTTAAATCAGCCCCAACTGACCTAGAAGCAGCCTATCAAGTACCCAACCAGTCATTAATGACTATGCAAATAGCCAGCAGGCAGGAACAAGTTCTACATACCTCCACACAACTAATCAAAGAAAACCACTTTCCACAAAACAGGACAATGACAGGATCTCGAAAACCATCAGTGGCAACTGACTCTTCACACAGGTGAGGTGTGCGTCATGTGGGATGGGGCAGCCAATGGGAGCTGAGCTGCAGGCTCAGCTCTTGTTCACTGTTCTCGCCATCTTGTTTGGACTGGTGAGAAACTTCAGATTTACCTGATACTGTGGAGCAAGTGCTCATTGTTCGGCAGTAGGTAAATTTGAAGTAGCACTGGGATAATGCACTGCCGCTATGAAGTATTGGGCATCCAGTGTGCAGTTGGGGCGTGGGCGTCACACCTGATGCCCAATACTTCACGGTAGCAGCACGTTATGCCAGTGCTTAATCAGTATTCCCAAGTTTGGACTAATCCTAGAACAATGGCTACATCAGCTGGAAATTCCTCCACAGCTTTAAGGAATTCGCCAGCTTCCATAAGCCTTTGAGGGCAAAGTATCTCTAGGCTTTCTATTTCTGTAACAACAAGCATGGCAATGGGCTTAAATCCACCCATTAATGGGGTTCTGACCTTTCACTGTAACAAACCTACCGAGGATCTGTCCTGCCACCTGTCCATTTTGTACTAAGCCCCATGGAAGACTTGAAGGCCATGAGGTCCTTAAACTGGCCCATTTGGGATGTCCTCCAAATGGAATGCTGCACTATGGGTTGTGGCAAAAAACCCTGGTCTTCCCTGAAAATACCCTTTAGGCATCCTGCGCCTCTCTCCAGCCTAGAGGCAATCTGTAAATCTTAAAAAAAAAAGAAAGGAAAATCCTTTGGCCACACAGGAGGAGGTTCTTCTAAAAGACTTTAGAAGAACATTAAAAAAAAGCAGGCTGGCATACAAAAGATGCAAAGAAGACTAATGTCCCACCAATAGTACCAATGCAAAACTTCAGTAGCAGACAAGCAAGCAACAGCTCTCTTTCTGCGGCACAAAATGTCTCTTCCCTTGCCTTGCTGAGACTCTTAAAAATCCTCCTTCAAGGCTTTCCCTCCCTCTAGCCAACAGGGGACAAATTGCATCTGGTTACAGCAGCTTGAAGACAAAGCTAGCAATGCAAACAAACAAGTAAAAGGAAGCTAATATGGAGAGGTTACAAAAACAACCACATTGTAACTATGTACTTTTGCAGCAGAAGAGACAGTTTGCATCTAGACCTCAGTTATTTATTCCACTATATTTGGATGCAGCCTCACTCAGACCAAGACTGCATCAAATGAAAGACCTTTTGACCCATCCTAGCCTAGCTCATGGGGCTTCTAAAAGCTCATTTCACAAATAAGCCTTATCTATGTTACAAATGCTGGCTTGTCTTGACCATGAGCCATGTGAGAAGGCTTGAATCAAACTTGGCTTGGCACATTGTAATGCTGGTGCCTACTGGAAGATCAGTGAGGAGCATCAGGAGTGGGGTGTTCCCTTTCTTCTGATTCATGAGATATTTGTATTCAATATCTGTACATGGATTTAGAACATTTGCTGTATTCTGATTATGTTTCTTAAGGGTCAATGTTTCTGTATTCAGTTGATGCATCTGGAATGTAATCCTGCCTGACCTTGAGCAGGAGTAGTTTCATAATTACCTTCGGGATACAGGGTAACTTTCCTTGGCATGGGTTTCTTATTAGTGGCTGGCATGTTGGTAATGTGATTGGCCTAGCCTGGGAGAAGTGCATCCTCACACTTGGCATACCATAACACTTTTTTGCACAACTCTTGTTTATAACCCTGCACCTGGGGTATCTTTCAACCCCATCTTTATGCTTGGCAGGGAAGATAACAGAGAGAAGAGAAAAATATCAAGGCAATCACTAATTAGGCTTTAGTCAAAGGAAAGGTCACCCGTGCAAATGAGTAAGTGTCAAGGCTGTCTATATAAAGTAATGCTGAAATCAGCCACCTTGACTTCAGCATGGACCTCCAGAAGGTGTCATGCACCTTGGCCAAGGGATTAGCCAGTTTGATCTTGTGGTTAGTGTTGGATTTTTATTTGGAGATCTCCCGGTCTAAGTCCACACTCCTCCAAAAAGCCAGCAGGGTGACCCTGGGTTAGTCACAGCTCTTTCTTAGCTCTTATAGCCCCACCTACCTCACAGTGTATCTATTGTGGGGAGAAGATTGGAAAGCAGCTTTGAGTCCCCTTAACTTGGTGAGAAAAGTGGGGTAGAAAAGCCAACTCTTCTTCATCTGCTACTTGCTTGTGATTACCAAGGGTCTCCAACTAGCAGTAGTGGTGCAGGGTTGGATGTATCATTTCTTAAAGCTGCCTTTCCCCCCTTATTATCTAGTGTTTATTTTACTGCTTTCCCTAATCAAGATTTGACTGTAAAAAACTCCCCGAGAGGCACTGAGGTGAGGTCCATGAGATGGTCCACAATGGAATTGTGGAGACTTGAAACCTCTGCAGGTAGCACAAAATTCAAGATGCCTCATGGTGATGTTGTAAACCAGAGTTTTATCCTAGGGAGGAAGGAAAATGGAAACCAGAATTAATTAGTAATGAGAAAGAATGGCAAATGTTGCTTCATTCTTCACACACCAGTCTGCCCCTACCTCTCTCCTGAACAGCCTGTGCTAGAAAAGGTGGAATAGAGAAGAATTGAGAACACACTGTCTTACAGTACGTCCCCATGCATGTTTGGTCCGGTACTGAAATCGGATTTGGCAAAGGGTGTCCCCATGCATTTTTTATTTGGTCTGATTTCTGTGGACCAAATTGCCCCAAACCGTACCAGACCAGGACCAAATTTGGTAACTGAAAAAGCAAGTCTGGATCCGGTCTGGGGGTGTGGCACGCATTGCTTAGCAAGCTGAGTCTGCACATGGGGACGGTCCCAGGCTATTTGGGTAGGAGATTGGTGCTCACATAATTGGGAGATGGGGTATGCTTGCTGTTCCTGCCCTGTGCATTGGAGATAGCAACCGCTGAGAATTTTTGGGAGTGAAAAAATTCCGATCGCCAAGGCAGGTAGGATAATGGCTTAATTTTTGTCCTTTTTCCACAGCAAATATACCATCCCCATTTCCCTGTCACCAAGGCAGGCAGGGTAATGGCCTAATTTTGTCCCTTTCCCCAAATATTTCCACCCCGTTTCCCGATTGCCAAGGCAATCATGATAATTTTAAGCTTGCTGGGCATTCTCGTGGTTCCCGGTGGAGTGGAGGTGTGCAAAACTACTCAATTGCTCAGCTGCCACCAAACCTCATAGCAGCTTTGGGTTTTAAAAAATTATTTAAAAATTTATTAAACTTAAAAAATTTTCCTTGCCTCCCAGCCCAGTCCTGGCTTTCTGTGCCACTAAGGGAGGGGTGGATGCGGCATTTGCAGCTGGCAGCACAGGGGCATTTGCAGCTGGCGGCACAGGGGTGGGCTGATGTCAATGCAGATTCCAATGAGGAGAGATGGGGCAGAGAGGAGATGGCGCTACTCCCCCACGCCTGGGTTTGGCGCAGTTTGCATGGGAATAGCTGCATCCACACCCAACCCGCACCCAGCCCATGTTACCCGGAATGATATGGAGATGGGCAAGATTTGATCTTGGACCCGCTCCCAGTCCCATGCATGCTGAATCAGACCCAAACAGATTGCATGGGGACGCGGCCTTAGAGGTGCCTCTGATTTGCTCCTTTTGTTATGTTTGAATACACCATTTGTCCCAGGATAAGAACAGGATCCTCAGTATGGCTGAAAGAGAGAGGGAAAGCTGAGCAGACTTTCACTTCTACCCTCCTCTTTAATGTCTTCCCTTCAATTGTATGTTTACTCTTAAGAGAACAAATGCAGAATGCTTTTAACTGTACAGAGGAGAGAGTGGACTGTTTTCAGAAGGTGACTGTGCCTTGAAATAATTGGTTATGGGATATTTATCCAGGTAGCAAAATACTGAGATTGCTTTGATGCAGCCTCTAGATGGCATTCTAAGCTTTGAATATAAGGTCTCTTTCTTTTAAGGAGAAGAGGTGGGAAGCACTGTTTTGCTCACTTTGTTGAATTTAAGTGTGATTTTCATATAAATGTAAAGAATGTTGATCCATTATGACAAAACATTTGGCTCAAAAGAATCCAAAGAGCAACAACCATTGTGGTTTAGGTTCTGTCTCATGCTGCACTTTGATCATATTATATTGTAGCAGTATGCAGGAATAGAGGACTAAGTACTTGCACCTCTTATTCTTGTACAGCCTCAAGATGGCAACCAGAGACTGAAAGGAAACAGCTTCCACAGTATATGCAAGTATACCCTGCCATTAGTAGCCTTCTATCTCTTTTCTCAGAAGAAAGGCCTGGAGATCCGTGATGAGCATTTGCCTTGCATGCAGATGTTCCTAGGATCAATTCCTGGTTTCTTCAGATAGGTCTGGTAAATATTCCCAGGTAAAAGTAAAGATGTCCTCTAACCAAACTGAGTGCAGGTGACTAAACCTAGGTGCTCCTGCACACAAAGAAGTTGCTGTATGACTGAAACCAGCCACTTCCTACAGGACATACTCCTAGGGGTAATCAAATAATTGTTGCTACAGATTGATAAAACACAAGGAGATGGAAGGATCGGTTATCTGTTGCATATCAAGACAGAAACAGGGATCCTGGTATCTTCCAGGATGAATTACAATGCACAGTAGGTTCAGACAGACCAGCCAGCTGTTTCATTGTGTTCTTTTTCTCATCAAAGGAAGAATACTTTGTGTTCCTGCATGCAAATATTTTGAAAATGTTCCAGCCTGTCCAAAGGGACAGAGGATGGCGGGTCACCGTACTCCACCCCATGTTGAGCTGGAATCTGAACTTTTCATAGTGAGAAGGACAAATGCAGAGGTGTAAGGATTATGTTGTGATGTGGAGAAAAGGGAAACAATGTGGTAAGATGATAGATTGTGCTTGAGCTTTCATTTGCAGTTGGGTATAGTGCACTCTCAGGCTCTTTCCACACAATGCAGCTTCTTCCACACTGGCCTGTACTAGGGAGCCCAGCCTTGATAGGTTACCAGTAGCCTGCTCCAAGCATTATCTGCATTGCAGACATCCTGTCCTGATGCAGCTTTGGAGCTGGGGATAAACATTTCTGGCCTTTAAAGTTGCTGGCTGGAGCATGGCTGGTGCCACTTCCAAGCACCCAGATGAATTGGCAAAGGGCTTGGTATACCAACCCATAGCTGTGCACTGCCCATGTACTGTCTGTGGACTCGTATACCAGAGTGCTGCTGATAAGCAGTCTACCAGAAAAGTGGGATATGGGCCGGTCTAACAGCTCACTGCAGAAAATGGCCTCAGAAACTATCTCCATGACAGGACAGAACTAAAGTGGAGTTGCTCCCACTTTTTTCTGTGGAACTCGTTTTCCTCTGCAACAGCCTTACAGTGGCCTGGTTAGAATCAAGATGGATGTGGCAAGAAAGCTGTGATTTTGCAGATCTTTCATAGATGTTTTTCCTTAGTGTGCACCCTTGTGATTGTTTAATCGTTTATCCATGCCTGACTCTTCATGACCCCATGAACTGTAGCATGCCAGGCCTCTCTATCCTCCATTGTCTCCCAAAGTCTGTCCAACTCATGTTTATTGTTTCTGTGGCACTGTTTATCCATCTCATCCTCTGCTGTCTCCTCTTTTTGCCTTCAGTTTTTCCCAGCATCAAGATCTATTCCAGAGAGACTTCATTATGTGGTCAAAGTATTTCAGCTTCAGTATTTGTCCTTCCAGTGAATAGTCAAGGTTGATTTCCTTTAGTATTGACTGATTTGATCTTCTTGCAGTCTAAGGGACTCTCAGAAATGTTTTTTCCCAGCACCACAATTCAACCTATGAACCCTTAGAGGTGAGCAAAGCCTTCTAGTCCTAAGCAATGATTGTTCTTTCACAAATATCATTTCACCTTTTTTTTAAAAAAATGAAGCTTTACTGAATTGTGCACAAGACAAATAACCTTTCTATACTCAAATAAGTCAGACAGCAGTTGTATTTTTGTGATAGATTTGCACACTACAGAACATTTGCTGTCATTTTAAAAATCAATTTGTCTTTGGCCATGTTCACACCTACATCTTAATCAGCTTCAGTCCACTTTCAGAATGAGATAATACATTGGCAAAGTGACAAGCCTTTTTTTTTCATTTAGTGAAGTACAGGAGATACCATCAGGTACCTTATGATGAAAGACTGTGTGTTTGTGGTGCAGCAATGGTTGAAGAACTTTTTCATATCTTGGGTGTTTTTCTACTGTCACTAAAAGTACCCATTAAGTACCCGTAAATGGGTACATAATGGC
>MTQE01003428.1:4474161-4490355 GCA_014337955.1 Aspidoscelis marmoratus
TTTTTTTTTGTATCCTATTAGCAGTGCTGATATATTTAATTCTCTATTCTATTATTCTGAATATATTTGTTTCAAGCTTTTTTGGGTACAGTATATGTCCCTGGATATATCAAGGTCTTCCTTAGTTTTGTCCCTGATTTGTAGTTCATTTTCAGGTGTGTTTGCAGGCAAATTAGTAGTTCATAAAGTTGATGACTACTTGTATTAACAACATGTCTGCCATATATTAGTTTTAGATTAATGTCTCTCACAACAAGAAACAAAACCAGTTTTTCCCCCTTCTCCTGCTCTTGGCTTTCATATCTGGTCCCCCAGTTATTTGTTATGATGATTGTTTTTGAAATTAGTTCAAAATGGACTGCATTTTGAGTCATAACAACTGCTTAGAAAAAAAGAGTTGCCCTTCTTTGCTTGTAATAGTTTCACAGTTTGTTCATCCATTCTTATTTCCTTTGGATTAGTTCTTTGTCACTTAATACCGACAACACTGTGTGCTCCTAAGACTGACTCCACTGTTTCTGTGCGTGTTTGAATCCTTCAAATGCTTAAGGGGTGGAATTCTTTATCTCTTTCTCTGCAGTGTGTATAGGATCCCTCAGCAGAGTAGGAGATGGTGGATGTATGTAAAAAGATACTATTCTACAATTTCCACTTTTAAGGACTTTAAAACAAACAAACCTTAGGATACATCTGTTTGGCCACTTTAGGCAATCTACTGGCTTACCAGGGGGTGGAACACCCAAATTATTTTGGACACATCCAGGCCCCGAGTCTCCCCAACCTGTGGCAAAAGCAGTTTACTAGAAAAATGGGGGAAACCACTATTGCTGTTACTGATTGAGTTACCTTCTAGCCCCTGGGTGGGTATGTGGAAGAATGAGGTGTGACTTTGAGGCTGAAATATTGGCTGAAATAATTACTAGGGACCTGGAACTGCAGTGTATTTCTGATCCTTGTGCATGAATGCCACTGGAGTTTTCACTGCTGTACTGACATTCTATTGGCAGAAATGTTCTGCTTGCTGATATCAAGTCTTGGCCTCTTGGACAAGGCTTAATTGCTCCCACAATAGCTTACATACTTCCTGACTCCAGGCAGAGGGTTGTGTGGATGTGCCTCTAATGAAATTGATAAAAAGCCAGCCAGAATTCACTTTAACTGCTGACATGCATTGTTCGGTGGAAGGCATTCTCTTTATTTTTTTAAAAAAATGCCTCAGCTAATCTGCACATGGATACAATCACAGCTGCTTTCCTCTGAAATTTCACCCAATTAAAGCCTTCCAGGAAGCGGAGTTGTGCATGGCCTGCTGCTGGGAGGACTCATATTTCTCCACTTCTGGAAGAATTAGAGGTTTTTAGGCACAGGGCAGGCTGAATGAGTGATAGGATAAGGAGAGGGGCCAGCACAAATTGGAAGGAGGCTGGGATGCCAGAGGGCAGGTCCACTGATCTGAAAGAGGGAACCCAGTCCTTCTGAACAGCATTCCCCTTGGGCTGTGGTTATACCTTAGTTTTAATCTGGCTTCAACCCACTTTGAAAGAACCCATCCACAATGTATCGAGAAGCTTTCTTTCAGCATTATCTAACCCAGAAAATTCACCTCTGTGATAAATAATGTGGAAGAAAAAAATTACAGGTCACTTTGCTGCTGGGCTCTCTCATGCCGAAAGTGGACTGAACCTGGATTAGAATTTAAGTGTGAATGCAGCCGTTGTCACCCTGCTTCACTGTTGATCCTGCTGTTAATCACCTGCCACTTCCAATACTGACTTGTGAAGTGCCTTAGTCTGCTGTGGTGTGGGTATTTTGCCACTGATCTCACTATTACTCTGTGAGAAAAAGAAGCTTTATACCCTATTATCTTTCTGCCAAATCACGGCTTGAAATGCAAATGGGGGAGAATCACTTTTGCTTGCCCAACAGAGAATCACTAAGGGAGGGAACTAGTATGTAAGACAGCCTAACTAGTAGGTGCCTTTACATAACTCTGTGAATATTAGATCAAAAAGGCTCAGAAAAATAGGGATTGCCTTCAGAAAGTCTAAACTGTAAATGACTGAACTGCCTGTGATGACAGTAGCACCTAGGAAGCCTCACCTAATCTTAGAAAGCTAAGCAAGGTTAATACTGTTTAATACTCAGTTGGGAAGCACACTTCCGAATGCTTCAGGCTGGGGAGGGGGGAGGAACTGGGGCACTTCTAAGGCCATCTGCTGGGGACTCGAGAGCAGGAGAAGGTTTGTCCTTGTCTCTGCTTGAGATGTCCGTGAGCGTTTGGTGGGCCACTGTGTGCGACAGGATGCTGGACTAGATGGGCTGTGGCCTGATCCAGCAAGGCTTCTCTTATGTTCTTATGTTCTTATGAAAGCACCAGAAAATTCCAAGGCTACAGCTTAGATTGTACAGTTGGAAACAAAAAACCTGGAAGAAGACAACAGGAAGCACACTTCCGTATTGCTACCAAGAAAACTACACTAACATGTCAATCTAGTCGTGAGATATAGAGCTTAACACAAGTGCTTCTTTACCTTGTATAACTGAATTTAAGAGGATTAATCTTCAGAAGTCTCTGCTCAGTGACTCAGGGCCTTTTTGCACTAGGCAAAAAAGGTGAAGATGGGGAACACAGACCAACGCAGTGCATCCACACCATGTATATAGTGGAAGAGGTGTAAATGGACACCTGAGCTATAGTTAGCTGACCATCGCACCTACTTACATATCATATAGAATCATAGAATCATAGAATGGTAGAGTTGGAGGGGACCTCCTGGGTCATCGAGTCCAACCCCCTGCTCAAGGCAGGATCTCCTAAACCATCTCAGACAGATGGCTGTCCAGTCTCTGCTTGAAGACCTCCATCGAAGGGGAACCAACCACCTCCCGTGGCAGCCTGTTCCACTGGTTGATCACTCTTACTGTTAGAAATTTTTTCCTAACATCTAAACTAAATATTTTCCCCTGCAGTTTCACCCCATTGTTTCTAGTCCTTCCTTGAGAGAGTGAGAACAGGGCTGATCCCTCTGCCTTGTGACAACCCTTGAGGTATTTGTAAACAGCTATCATGTCTCCTCTCAGTCTTCTTTTTGGTAGACTACACTGTGAATTGGCCCTAAAAATGTGATCAGATTGCTGTGACTAAGGATGTGATCAGTGTTTGTTAGTAGTCCCTTTAAGAAAAAAAAATCCCATCCCCAGATAAACACACAAAAAAGCATTCCAAACAGTTATTTGAATATAGAGCTCAGAACCTACCTTTATTTCGCCACACTGCACTCTATATTTGCATCCAAGCTATGCAATACCTACCCTGTCAGTGCTTGCCATTGATCAGTCACTTGAAGGGAAACACTCACTTCTTTGCTTATCTAGTTTCCTGCCAAATCCACTTTAACAAAAGAGGTGCCATTAGATTTGAAATCCTAAATGTTGAAGAAGTCACTTTCCTCCGTCATCAAGTTGGGATAAGTCACAGGTGGGGCGGCGGCAAGGGAGGGGGTAATGCTTGCCATTATAGAATTAATTTTGCCCAGAGGCCACCTCTTTAAGTGTGTCTGATTGTACTTTAAGAGGTTCTCACTTTGGTCAGTGCCTTCATGTAAGATCATTTTGTAACCACATGCTCAACACTTGCTGTCCACTTTGGAAGAAAGTAGCATATAAATATATATTAATTAAACATAAAGCAACAGGTCTTTGCTATACAAAGGAAAGTGCAAATTGCCTGCCAGTTCAGAAGAACTGTTTGTATGTAAGGACAGCAGCCTGCATATTCTGAACAAAAACTCTAGTATGACCTTTTTGGAGATTTACTGGCTGACTATACCACCACTTTCTCCAAGTTTAACCTGATACCAAGTCTGACAGGAAATTTTCAGAAGGGAGATTTATGAAACAGCTGGGGGCTGGTTTGGTGCCCAGTAATTCCCAGGAAGTGTGGCATCAATTATTCCCTTTTTGCTCCAGACTCTGGGGCATGGTGAGGGATTGTTGTAGGCTTATCATTAAGAATTACTTCCTTGAGATTTTAGATTCAGAAGGATTCTGTGCCTTAAGTCCAGGGAAAACTAGAGCTTGGTGTTGCAGAGGCTTTTAAGTGGACAGAAGACTTTACAGTTTTGGGTATGCCATCTTCTTGTGAGCCAGTTTGGTCTAGTGGTTAAGGAGCCGGACTCTTGTCTGGGAATTGCGGGTTCGATTCTGCCCTCCTCCATGAAGCCAGCTGGGTGACCTTGGGCTAGTCACAGCTCTCTTCTGAGCTCTCACAGTCCCACCTACCTCACAGGGTGTTCTGTTGTGGGGAGAAGAATAGAAAAATTTGTCAGCCACTTTGAGTCCCCTTAAATGGGTGAGAAAAGCAGGGTAGAAAAGCCAACTCTTCTTCTTCTTCTTCTTCTCCTCCTCCC
The DNA here is from genome assembly GCA_014337955.1 of Aspidoscelis marmoratus. Lineage (NCBI taxonomy): Eukaryota > Metazoa > Chordata > Lepidosauria > Squamata > Teiidae > Aspidoscelis > Aspidoscelis marmoratus. The sequence continues at coordinate 4,478,571 of MTQE01003428.1, forward strand.
TTGCCAGAGATTCCTCTGTTTTTAATGCAAAAGCATTTCAGGAAATAGTCTTTGTTTATCTATACACCTGATTCCAGATCTCGAAGGTTTCAGTTAGAGATCTCTGAATTTCAATACTTCCTTTGCCATAACTGTACTTCCAGAAAAGTTGTACCTGATAAATTTCATATGACGATCTATTTAACATGGGACAGGAAATTTTCTCAAAAAAGGCAGTAGCAATCCTAACAGAAGTGCTCAAAGACTGGAAGCTCTGCTCTGTATTTTATTTTGTTGGGAATGAATGTGCAGCTAGCTCAATGTCTTAAGAGGAGTCCTTTCTCTCAAAAAATGTTTTTGGGAGATCTTTCCCTCCAAATCTAGTCTTCATTTTGGTGGAGGCGAGTAAGTGATCATCTTCCCTTCCTCCTATATTGCTTTTGTAACAGGAATTGGCTTCCCTGTGTAAGCATATGGTCCAAGCTAGGGAAGCCAACATGTGGCTTCCAGATGTTGCTGAAGCAGAATTTCCATTAGCTCCAGCAAGTATAGTAGTGAAAGATGGGAGTTGCAGTTAGCAGAATCTGGGAGAATACACACTGATTTCTCCCTACTGTAAAAAGTTAAGGCGCCAGTTGGAATAGTTGGGATCTAGTGGTGACAATATTGGCTAGGACTCAGAGGTCCCTGGTTTCAAAACCCTTCTTGACCCTGAAGGCTCACAGGATGAGTTTGGGAAAGTAATTGCTCCTCAGCCTAACTGGCCTTACAGGGTGGTTGTGCACATAAAATGGAGGGGAAGACAATGGTATGTGCCATCCTGAGTGAAATGGCAGGATTATTCCACAGAGCTATTGGTAATGATTCAGGAGGATTAACAGCTAGAATGTAGGGAGTGTAATTTCTTTTCTTTGGCTTTTAATGAAAGCTGAATTTTAATTCTGTTTTATAGTATTGGTTTATTGTAACCTCCCCTCTGTTCTTTCCTCCTTTTTGCTGTGCTGTCCGCCATTATGTGCTTCTTTGCATCTGCAAAGTAGTGCAGAACCACTATTATAATGAAAAAAGGGAGAGAGACTGATCTTTAAAGGTGCTCTACTGTCCTGGAGACATGTGAAAAAAAGTTATGCTAGATGGTGGGGGAGGAGGAACAAATAGTGAATGACAACTGTTGCCAAAGGACTCCATGTTCTGATGTGGCAACAGGTAATATGGAGGATGGGGGCTTGAGTTTCCTGCCCCAATGATGTCAAGGTTTGAAGAATAGACTGGTGTCCAGCTGCTGACTGCATGGAAAAAAGCTTTTGGTGAGGGGAGGAGATAGGGGAGGAAAGAAAACAGGGGGTTTCTCCATGCCAAGCATGGAAGAATGAAGAGTGGGAACAAGGAAGTCTGTGTTAGGAAGTCTGTGTTATAAGTCAACAGTGGGAATAATCTGAAATCATATTGCGTGTCCATGTGCAGAGAAGTTGGATTATTCTTGCAGTGTCAGAATGAGGCCTTAGTGTGCATTACTGCCTTGTTGAACCAAACTAATGTCTCCTTGGGTTCATGGTTTAGTTGGTTCAGCTACATCACTCCTCTGCGCAGAGTGGAACTGGGAATTGTTTTTTAAAAATTGGTAGTTTTGTGGGGGCACACATTAAATTGCCACACATGCCTATGGGATATAATTGCATAAATCTCTTTATTAGCTGTAATAACATGAATCTTGACATCAAAGCAGAGAAATGGAGAGTGTTGACAGGGCCCCAGGCAACAGTACATGATCTAGTGCACTCTGAATAACATAACCACTATCTCCTTTTCTTGGTAGATTATTTTCTCTTCCCACTTACTAATGCCATCTTTGTTCTGAGCTCCGCAAAAGACGCCAGCTGAAACTTCAAAATCATCTGGATTACATGTCATGCTCTTGATCCTTTTTTGTTATCTACACAAACATCTCAGCAGCAGAAAGCCTTGTCCTTTCCCTGAACCCAGTAACACAAAAAATACTGTGTGGTTCCACAAGTAGGCTGAAATTTTTAAACTCACACAGCTTGATAGAAAAGGTGTGTGTCAGGCCTTGTGCACAAACAGGAATATGCTCTAGAAACATTCAGTGCTCCCCCTTTGGCTAGTTCTGTAGCACAAAAGTAATATGTTTCCTAAGTGTTTTTTGGTGAATAGAAAAAGAAGAAGAGTTGGCTTTTCTAACTCACTATTATCACGCATTTAAGGGATCTCAAAGCTGCTGAGAAAGCTTTCTATTCTTCTTCCCACAACAGAACACTCTGTGAGGTAGGTGGGGCTATGAGAGCAAAGAAGAGAGCTGTGGTTAGCCCAAGGTCACCCAGCTGGCTTTGTGGGAGAGGGCAGAATCAAACCTGGTATTCCCAGATAAGAATCCGGCTCACTAACCACCAGACCAAACTGGCTCACAAAGAGAATAGCAAAGAATGAATGAAAATGGGTGAAAGAAACAAGAGGAAAAATAAGCCAAGAGTACAAGACTTGTAGCTAAGGGTACTGCCATGTCCAGAGGAAGCAAGGATTTGGAATCTTTATGGAGTTCTGCCACCACTATCTCTACCCCATGCTCCCTCTCTTCCTGTTAATGCCACTCATGTTGGCTTATCCACCTCTTCTTATCTTCCCCCTTACCACTTCTACCTGTTTCCTACCTTCACTTGTTGCTTTTCTTGCTATGTTCTTTCTTCTTCTCACCCCATTGCTGCCCATCTCTCCTTCCACATAGCAGCTTCTCTGTTCTCTTTCCTCCTATGTGGTCACACCTAAGGTTTAATCCAGCTTCAGTTCACCTTTAGAATGAGAGAACACACCAGCAAAGTGACCAGTAATTTTCGTTCCACATTATCCATCCCAAAGGTGAATTGTCACTTTGCTGGTGTATTCTCTCACCCTGGAAGTGGACTGAAGCTGGATTAAAACTTAAATGTGACCATAGGGGTAAAATGGATGCTGGCAAAGAAAGCAAGATAGGCAGAGACCAAAACCAGTGATAAATAAGAGCAGGCTCAGAAGCCACCCAACCAATCCAACTCTTCTCCCCTGTATCCTGTATTCTGGTATCCCTAGCAAAACATTGGACTAGACAGCCCCCTATTCTACTGTCAGTTCTTCCTGGGAAGTTCCTTCCCTTTTCCAGAGCAGCTTGTCAATGTATTCCCCCAAAGAACCTGACTAGCTTCTGACCTGGAGGGCGCATCCCCATTAAAAGCTTAATCCAGTTTTCTGAAACCGAAATAATAGAACTGGATGCAAATGCAAATTTGCCTGTTCCCATTACTTTTAACTTAATTGCGCTGGATCTGGATTCTGAGGATCGTACGTGGGGTATGTGACTCAAGGGAGGACTCAAGTGGCTACTTTCTAAAAGCTACTTTTCGGGGCTGCCCTGCCCTCTTCCTCCTGGCATGCACGCGCCACCCGTAGGACCCCTTCACAGAGCCTAGCTGGGTGGCTGGGTGGCTGCCGCTTGCCTGGATGGAGGAAAAATGGCAGCGGGCAGTCAGCAATTCTTTCCCCTCCTCTCCCCATTGCTCAGGGCACACAGCAGCAGTGGCAACTAAAGCCCCTTTGCTTTAAACATTCACACAGAACCTCAGATGCTTTCCTCCCTCCCTTTCCCTTTCTAAAGGTCAGAACTTTTAGAATTGTGCAAAATTGCAACATTGTTATTCCAACCATCAAGGTGTGAAGTGGTTCCATCGCTACAGTGTAGCGATCGCTGTTAAATGGATTTTTACACTGAAATCACTGGCTTTGGAAGCAAGCTATTGGGAGAGGGAAACCCTAAACATGGATTCTCATCCTTTAAAACGGTACTGTCCACACAGTAAAAAATGTAAAACGTTTCAAGTGCACGATCCTGAGTGAGACCTGTTGAAATCAGGATTGAGATTCACCATGCTTTGGGGTGGTTTAACATGGGGAAAACGTGTTAAGCCAAACTGCTGTGCGGACTCCAAGGATTGAAAATGTTTTGAATCTGAAATAATGTTGCCATGAAGACACGGCCGGAGTGTTCCTCTGAGCTCCCAGCTCCCAGAATACCTCTCTTGCTTGGCCTGTCCTACCTTCCCACTTGCTAACAGAACCCTTGTGAGCACCGGGGCTCTTCTTGGATTTCTTCTTGGATGCTGGGAATTAATCCTTTTGGTTGCTGGGAGTTGGGTGCCTCCAAATGGGGACAGAAGCAGTGAGCTCCAATTGCTGCTTCTGTCTCCCTCAGTATTCCTCAGTATTCCCTCAGTATTCTACCACCACCACCACAACTACACACACACTAAAAAGATGCTGATTTATTCGCATTGTTTTAATGTGAATTTACCTTTGGATGCACCACCACCACTGCTGGCAATGGAGCTTCCTATCTGGTGGAGGGGAAACCACTTTGCAGGGACACTGAAGCTTCCAATCTGCTTGTCTGGTCACTGCTTTTTAAATGTAAGCTAAAGAAAGGCTAAAGATTGGCCCCTTGCCAAACAGTTTCACAGCTTCTTTTTCTGCATTTGGCCAGAAGTTGTTGATAGTCTGGAAGAAAAGAGGAGCTACAGTTTCCCCTTTTTAACCTCACTCTGGTAACTGCTGAGCTCAGCATTTTGTCCAATAGGGACAAAACATTCAAATAAACAGCCACTTTGCTTCCCTCTGGGCATGGGATTCAGACTTCTTACTCCGCAGTTTCATCAGGCTTGCCTGTTAGCAATGCTGCAAAGCTTGATTTCTTCAAATGAATTTTTAATCACGTTTCTATGTGAGAAAAATACTTTTGCTCATGAATGTTCTCTTTCGTAATGAAATGATGCCTACCGTTGTACACATCAATATTCAGGTTTTTTTTTTTTAAAGATCTGATTTTCAGTTCTCAGCAAATTCAACCATTCAAAGCCCTTGTGTACTGCAGTGTCACTTCTTAGTTAACAGCACCCAGCTATAAGGCCCTTGTGTCCTATCATTATGGGAATAATTGTGCCTGGCAACTAGCTAATGGAAGTGGCAGGAAATTGCTAGTGTTTTGTATGGAGGTATCTAGAGCTTTTCTCTTCTTTGTAATGAAGAAAAAAGCAGAAAAAGGAAGGAAGGAGGATGTGACATATGTTTGAACCAAAATTAGACCATTGCTGTTTTTAATTCACCTTTCTTTCTTTTTGAGGAAACTCAATGACACAAATAGTAAAGATATACTGTATGTTTTCTGATGGCATCACTCATCAGTTTGTCAAAAGTCAGTCACACGCAAGAGAGTACAGTGACTTCTTGTCATCATGTGCCAAAAGAATGGTGTGGGGGGGGGGCTGCATACTCCTGGCACCCAGTCTGCTCATGGGGGTAGAACCTGCTCCTGGGAGTGCTCTATTTGTGCATTTGTGGATGCACACATGCACACACACAAATTGCTGGTCGTGGTCATGTTTATTCCCCATACTTCACTTGAGAACTGTTGAGATGTAATTTCCTTAACAAGTTCCTTTGAGGAGATTTACAGTAATGAGCTGGTCCTTCAATAATTATGGGTTTAATTCAGCCCTAGAAGGTAAAGGACTTAAGTGCATGTCCTGATGACTCTTCAGAACATATTCATCAGACCATTTTCTAAAAAAAAGCTTAAGGCCTTCATTGAATTTGGTCCTTTACTTCTGGAGAAATGGCCTTTTATGACACGTAAGTCCCCACAAGCAATAACCTTAATACCTTAGACCTAGTGACTTTCCTCTGTATGATTTCATTTGTGTGCTTCCCCTTTCCAGGCACTTTCACAATATGGGTTCATAGGGCTAATACAAACGTGGCTTTTTAAACATGTCTTTGATTAATACAGGACTTTTTCTGTAAAAAGTGCTTAGCTCAGCTGGATTTTTTGTTTTGAGTTTTAAAATTATTGTCATTGATCTTTAACTCGGGGATTGCTTTCATTTGAAATACTGTTTTGGTCACACAACTTGTTAGCTGACTTGAGTAGTTTAGATGTAAGCAGTATGCAAGTTCTTAAACAATAAGTCACGCAAGTTATAAAAAGAATACTGGGATTAAGCATTTAATAAGAAAAGCAAAAGAAACGTGATATAGGTGGTGTCTCCACAGGGAATGGAAGACGCATTGGAAGGCTATCTAAGTTGGTCCTGCTTACACAACATCCTCTGTCAGGCAAGGCAGCTTGAATAATGTGATCTTGGATATGGCAGTGAAGCTGTCAAGCTCCTTGCTGAGACTTTCCAAGGCTGCAGGAGCAATTCTCTCCTGTGGAGTTGCCCCCCTAAGATATCTCCTGCTGGTGAAATGGTGACATGCCCATAAACTATCTAATCATTTAGACAAACCTTTTCTGTAGCATGGCAGAGCAATAATGAAGAAGTCATTGGCACTAAAGAGCCTAAAAAGATCACTGCAAAATATTGTTTTATGGACACAGCCCACTTCATCATGTGCATTAAATCTAACTCTGAACTGACAAATGTACACGTACAGTGATTGTGGGAATATATCCAGGAGTGAGTTCAGAGTAAAATAAAATGCAAAAAGTCTACTCTTCTGGACTTTCTGACCATGGGAGATACAGTTCCAAAGACATCATTAGATCCAGCAAAAGTTCCAAATGACCACCAGAAGCCTGGAAATAAGAATGGCTAGCTATGGTCACCTACAACTCTTTCTTTGCCTCTACTCTATGTATTCCTGTATCCTTAGCCTTTACATCTCAGGTAACTTCTTGTTGAGGTCAGAACTTCATCTTTCTTCTTGGGAAGCTTTCTTACATCTTCTCACCATCTGAGGAAAATAATAGGCCTCTTCTGAATGGACCCTTAATGAAGATTAAGGGTCTTGGTAGTACACATCTAGGCCTCCTAGATATTCATGTTTGGAAATGGTTCCTTCAAGTGCAGATGCTCTTTCTGGCAGCTCACCTCACATTGACTAGTGAACCAAGTGCAGAAAGGCCCTGTAGCATAATCATGAAACACCACAAGACAAATATAGGTGTGCTCTGTCTGCATTAGGCATTTAATCTGGATCACTGGTAGGTCTTTAATCTGCATCACTGGTAGACTTGTTTAATCAAGTCTATCAGCGGACCAATGGGAGGTGTGCAGAACATGGGAGGTGTGCAGATGGTATGCACACCACGTTTGGGAATACCAGGAGAGGTGTGTTCAAACACAGGGACATATTGTGGTTGATGACATCAGCACCCATGATCAAATGGGCAGCGCCAACTACTTGGTTGCTGATCGAATGCCCATCCCATGACTCAATCTGGTCACATCAGAAACCTGCAATCAAACATGGCTGCCACCTCAACTACACCTGCACGGACGCTGCCTTCCCCACCCACCAACTGCATGGAACCAGACATAGACTGAATGTTCATGCCACTGGATGTTTCAGGTAGGCTTCTAGTCAATTTTGGTAAAGGTGTGGAGCATGATTTAGTACTCCATACCAAATCAACAATTAGCTAATTTCTGGGGAGGCAGGGCATGCTTGGAGGCTATAACAGCCTCCTCAAAGTACAGATGTTCTTCACCAGAAGTTCACTAATTGTTGACTACTGGCCAAAGTGCAAATAGGCCCCAGGAGGTGGTCATAACTTGGCAGTACCCAAGTAACTCTTAACTATTACTGTGAAAATATCTGTGCCAGCACAGGATTGTAACCTTGGCAATGGTAGCAAATTTAGAAGGAACTAATAACTTAAGCTTATTTTTAACAGCTTTGCTTTCTTGAGTATAAACATTTATCTGCTAGTCTTTAAATTAGAAATCATAAAATGGCTGCTCATGATCTAGATGAGGAGTTTAATGCTGAAGAAAAAGGAGTGAGGGGGCTATGTCGGCTAAGGCTTTAAAGGAATTTGCTAATAAACTACTCACTTTTGTCCTGCATCCTAGCTAAGCAATTAAAGAAGAGGCTGCATGATGACATGAGTTTTGTGTCCAGCACATGAATCAAGCTGCAAGTAAATAGAACTATCATCTGATATAAAAGTTTAAATATAAATTTTCCTGCTGAAGGCAGCTGCAGGAGAGAAACTTTCCTCATCAAACAATCTAAATTTAAGCAGCTCTGCTAAGTACACATGTGTGGCTATTCTAAAATGGCCACTTTAATCTATCAGCATACACACACAAGATGATCTGCTTCTTGGCTCCACTCCTGAATCTTCTCCATACATATGACATCAACTAATATAAAGAGAAGTCAGGAATCAATGGCAGCAATGGTATTGGTGTTAGCTCTCCTGCCTAATCCTGGACTTTTCTGCTTCTAGCCTTTTCAGTAGCTGTCCAAGGCTTCATTTCTTCCATGAAAGGTCAAAGCCATAGGTTGTCTTTATACCCTGTGTTACTGACTTGCAAGAAACTGGAATGCTATTTCGCCTAGCATTTTATATCTGTCAGAGAAGCCTGGTGGTACTGACTATGATATGGCATAAACACATGCGTCAATGCCATCCAAGCTGACACATGTGGGGGACTTTACCTGGGATAAATTTGTAAGCCCTGTTTCTTTTTATTTTTTTTCCAGCTGGCTCTGGGCTGAACTGGACCTTTTATTCAGCTTTGTAATTTCCCTTCCTGTTTACCTGGCAATTCCTTTTAATGTCAATATTAGATTCTTATGAATTCCTTTTCTCTGTCACTTGTTACATGGCCAGAGTCAACAGAGTGTAAATGTCTGCTGCATCTACTGGCCATCTGCTCCATAATGCTGTTCTCATAGTGGCCAACCAGATATTTCTGGAAAGTACAAATAGGATATATGAGCATGTGCACTCTTATTGCTTTCAGTCCTCAGCATCTGCTGTCTAGATTTATATTACCAGTAATATAGGCTACGACACACAGTCATTGGTAATCCTGCAATTTATGAAACTGTCTCCTTTTTTAAAGCCATTCAGGTAATATCTATAGTTAATTATATACTGCACATATGGACAGGAGTTTGTGATATTGTACAGAAGGCAGCAACAAAAAAACATCCTAAAGCAGGGTTTCCCAAACTGTGGGTTGGGACCCACCTCTAGGAAATTTAACCGTATTTGAAATAACCTTTTTGATGTAATTATTTAATTAATAAAAAAATTGCATTAAAACTTTGTTATTTGAAAAGTCCTTTATTCATATTGGTAACGGTTAAATTTCCTAGAGGTGGGTCCCAAGTTAGTAAACTTATATTAGATGGGTCGTAGCCCAGACAACTTTGTGAACCACTGTCCTAAAGCAAATGACGAGCAAGAAGGCAAAATCACTGTCTGATGAGGTTTTACAAATAGCTGAAGGAAGAGGGGAAGGGGAAGGCAAAGAGAAAGGGAAAGACGTACCTGTCGTGCCATCAGCCCCTCCTACACTGATGAAGAGCTATCTGTTGCCTGGGACAACCAAGGCAAGCCAAGCTTCCCGGACAGTCAGGACGAAGGAGGCGTGGCTCAGGGGCTCAATGTGAACACTGACCCTATAGCCCAAGATAGAGACAGCTTGGAGGAAGACACTGGACAACATCCTTCGCCGAGCGTTCTGAGGCAAGAATGACAACAGCTGAGAGGAACAGCATATCTGCAGGCCAAGCACCTGCATCAAAGGGGAGCTGATTCTCCCTTACCTACTTAAGCATGCCTTATGCCTGCAGAATTTGTTGCAGACAACATGTCTTTATCCCGCACCCCCAGTTAGTGTGCTCGTTGTATTTCTGATCCTTGGACTGATATCTGACACCGCAGACCCTCCGGCATCTTGGAACTTGGAACATTTGACTATGCTTTACACTTGCTCCCTGAAAGAACTTTTCACTGCCTTCCTAAATGTGTACAATGGAGGTGATAGACACATCTTATGTGCTTGGCTCCATCTTCATTATTTTCTCAACCTTTTCCTTTTCTCAAATATACTAACTATGGTCTTGTACAGACCATACTAGCCAACCATCCCAACCTGGGATAGGTTACAAATCCTGGGCCAGGACAGTGTACCCTGCCTCAGAATACAAATATCCAGTGTGAATAAGGCCTAGGTTTGGTGGGTTTAATCGCCACGTGAATTTTCACAAAAGTGTAGACTTGTCTTATTCACACTTATTTCTACTTATTCCTTTCAGTCCCAGTTCCTTATAGCTGTCTTGTCCTAATCCTAACCAGTTCATTGCAGACCAGCCACTGTACATAATCCTTTCTATTAACTCCACCAGACTTTCTGCATTAGCATTTGTTAATCCAGTTCCATCTCAGGAAAATTTGATTTAAAAAAAACACCTTAAGGAAAGGACATCTGTGTGCATACTGCTAGCTCCTAGCTCAGTGGAACAGCAAACTGCCTTGAAAGCAGAGGGCTGCAGGTGTAATCCTCATCTTGTCCCTAGAAGTAGGGACATTTTTGTATCTTTCCTAACAAAATTGCATACGATGCCCATGGAGGTGACATTATCATTAACTACAAGTTAAAATGGTTTGGTGGTACTCAACTAAGGTTGTGCCCAGACAGGATGAATACTTTCAGGTACCTCAGAGCAGGTTTTATGATGCTCTACAGTTTCTGCAAAGTAAAACCTGATGCTCTGAAGGTTTGTTTTTTTAAAATAATACTTAAGTGAGCATCTGCCAAGAGTTTTCCTTTCCTCCTCATTTCCTTGGCTATTTGGGCAAACTGTGCGAGAATTACTGGAGGGGAAAGGGCTGACCACGTGTTCAGAACCATCATCCCAGCTGCTCTGATGTTTTGGAGAACCGGCGGATGATCTGTTCTCCCTGTGAAATAATGGTAAACTGCACATTTTTAACTTCTGTCTTTTCACACTTAACTGCAGTATCCTACTTCAGTTAAGTTCATTGGCAGTGATTTTTTTTACCAGCACCAAGGGCTCCTTGCAGCCATCCCAACTGCAACTGGGAAGGGAATAGCCTATTCCCATTTAACCAAAGGGCAGGGCAAAGAGGTGCATCTTCACTGCCTTCTGAAATGTGTAGAATGAAGGTGATGGATGCACATAAAGGAGGAAACTATTCCATAGCCTAGAGGCCATCACTGAGAAGCCTCCTAGGTGCCCAGCCCTTTTGCTGCTGGGGATGATGGGACATCCAGGAGGGCCTCCCCTCCCTAGGCACTCTTAGTAAAGCTCTGGGCTGCTCTGGGCTGGAGGTGATATTGCAACATGTGCATGAAGCATCCCAGAACATCTGGGGCAACCCTACTCACCAAAGTACAAAAAGATCCAAGCAAAAATTAGTGATGACTTTCAAGTTGTGCATTCTGCTAACCCAGGCATCTTCTCTAAGTGTGAGCTGAAAAACGAGATATTTGACACTCATCAGCTTCTGCCAACATGGCTAGGGATGAAAGCAGTAGCATTCTAACGAACCCCCAAAGCCCAAAGGTTGCCTCTGTTTAAAAGAAGCACTTAGCAAAGATAAATTATCTTTCAGTGGCAAATTTCTCAGTTCTCTGCATATTCCCACTCTTTCTGTCAAACAATTTCCTTTTAATAATATTTTTCATCTGGCAAACAGCAATTTTCTATAATTTTCATCTAGTGCAATATCTGCTATATTCCGTGGTCAGAAAGTGTAATCTAGAACTACTCTGTTGGCATGGAAACAAGACAGGTAGAGCACCTGGGGGAGAGACACATAAAGAATATTACTTTCTATCCCTTCACCTTTTAAAAAATTGAATATGATCCCTTGTACCTGACTCCTGCAGCTGGGAAAAGGGACATGATTCTTTGCTTTTCCTGTAGGCACTTAAGCGTTGTCTGCACTAAGCAAACCATCATGTTTACTCTCCTGGCATTTTTTTTTTTTTTTTTTGCA
>MTQE01003428.1:4497958-4511440 GCA_014337955.1 Aspidoscelis marmoratus
CATCTGCCAGCTACAGAAAGCCGCTTTGCTGGGATCTGCTCGTATCATTCACTGATACATTACTCAGTCTTAGGCGCTTGGGAAGGACCCGACTAGTGATAACAATTACGAAAACCAGTGTAAATATCTTGTTTGCTGTGTGTTACTGTTGTTTTATGTGTAATAATAATAATAATAATAATAATAATAATAATAATAATAATAATAATAATAATAATAATAATAATAATAATAATAATAATAATAATAATAATAATAATAATAATAATAATAATAATAAAAGTCTCCCTAGGTGTCTATGTGAGGTGGTGCAAGCTAACAAATGTCCCTAACAGTTCTAAATAGCTGTCTTCCAGTTTTTCCAGTTGTTTGAGGCTCTCCTCACAACTTGACCAATAAATAACTTAGATCTGGATCCTGGGTAAAGTTACTCACCACCGAACCTATTCCTACAATCATCCCAAAAGCACTATGGTCACTAATAAAAATGACAAGCAAGCAGAGCCAACTCAAAGGAGAGAATAGGAAAACAAAATACTCTACAATCTTCAGTCCCCAAGTGCACAGATCTTTGCCTGTTGGCAGAGAATAGAGAGGCTTGGAAACTCTAGGTGCAGAGCCAAGGAGGGTTCCACCACAGAACTTTGGATGTATCTGCAGTACTAGCCCAAGGATGGACATGTCAACGCTTACATGTGGATATAAATTCTAGGATCCATAGCAAATCTCCAGTCAATGATGCCCTATAACCAGAAAGGAGAGAGAGAAATGCCTCTTTCTTATTGATTTAGCCCAACAAGGCTACAAGGCAGCATCAAAGTGAAATTCAACTTTAATGAAAGTAAGCCTTAGAGGTGGCAGAAAAATGCAGGGATATTCAGAGAAGCTAGGGCTTCTTGGTCTGGATCCAGAAGACAAAAGGAGGCAATGAGTTTCTTCAGTCCCAAGATTTCATGTTAGTACCAAACTCGGGTGTGCCCAAGGCTTCAAGGTCTCAAAGGACAAAGAAACAGATAACATTTGGCAGTGTGCACCTTTTCAATAGCGTGAGATGGATGACCGCACAGTTCTTTCTTTAGCAATTTCAGCAAAATAATGTGAAGAGAGCCTGATTAAACAAAGTCAAACTTGGACATTTTTAAATACTCTTCTTGTGTTACTAAAAATAAAACAAGCAGGTCATTGAATGAGCTTGAACTCTGTCTCTCCTGATAGGTGAATTCAAAACTACATGTTTAAAATTATTGGCTACTGCAGAGCAATGAATACGGAGAGCAGAAGTACATCAGGGACAAATCTGCTTTTTCTTTACAGGTTTAATGTAAATTAGAACATTGATATAAACAAGACCGAAGGACAACTCTGAGTTAAAAGATAATTGAAATAGAAGTGATATGCCAAAATACTGTGCCAAGGGGGATGAGATTTCTCAGCAAATAAGTGTCTAGGGATATACCTCTTTACAGTAATTTCTTCTGTTCTAGGATGAGCAAATGCTGTTCAGATGCCTTATCTGTATGGTTCAAAGTCCATAGATATGTGTCATTTGTGAGTTTTGTGTATGCAAGCCTGCTTTATGCAAGTTAACTGCTATACACCTAGGTCTACTAATAAGGTACACATGGACCGACATATAGCCAGCTTCCATCCTGCTTTAAGTGGTCTACAGAAAGCTGTAAATAATGAGTAGAAGTAAGCACTGTTTGAGCACTTACCCTACTCCTCTGCTGGCCATTTCACACTGTGTCATTGACACTTTAGCAGACCTACCTGCTCTATAGCCATCATTGCTGTTAGTAGCCCACAGAGTTCGAAAAGCTCTGGCCGGTATCATCACAGATGGAAACAAAGGTTCCCTGATCATGATGTTCATTTGGGTGGAGACAGTGCCAGGCATGAAGATAGCACACTGTGTAAGCAGTGTACTTTTTTATGGTGATTCAATATGGGTTCAATCCTCGCAGACCCCCGTCAGTTTGGCTTAACACGCTTTCCGCATGTTAAATCACCCCAAAGCATTGTAAATGTTAACCCTCATTTCAACAGGTCTCACTCCGGATCGTGCGCTTGATACGTGTTACATTTTTTACTGTGTGGACCCTATCATTTTAAGGGATGAGAATCCATGTTTAGGGTTTCCCTCCCCCAATACCTTGCTTCCAAAGACAGTGATGTCAGTGTAAAAATCCAACCTTCACAGCAGCTGCTACACTGTAGCAATCCAGCAACTTCACATCTGATAACAATGTTGTAGTTTTGTGCAATTCTAGCTCTTTGGAGTTCTGACCTTTAAAGGGGAAAGGAAAGCAGGGGCAGGTTCTGGGAGATGTGTGAACGTTTAAAGCAAGGGGGGGCTGAGTTGCTGCTGCTGCTGTGTGCCCTGGGCAACGGGGAGAATCGCTGGCTGCCCGCTGCCATTTTTCCTCTATCCAGGCAAGCGGCAGCCACCTAGCTAGGCTCTGTGAAGGGGTCCGTTATGGGTGACACGTTCACGCCAGGAGGAAGAGGACAGGGCAGCCCTGAAAAGCGGCTTTTAGAAAGTAGCCACTTGAGTCCCCCCCCCTTGAGTCACGTACGCCACGTACGATCCTCAGAATCCGGATTGAACACTATTAAGCTGAAAGTAATGGGAACAGGCAAATTCGCGTTTGCATCCGGTTCTATTATTTCGGTTTAGGGAAACTGGATTAAGCTTATAATGGGGATGCGCCTCATATGTAACAAAAGGAGGATCTCTGAGGCTGTTGGAAATGTTATAGCTACAGATGTACATTTTTAGTGCTAGTCGCAGTTCAAGTTGCTGTTATTGTCATTTAGAAGTACATGTAGGGGAAGTGTGTTGGGGGAGTGCAGAAGGAAATAGGAGCTATTATATTATTACCAATGTATAGAGCAACCCCATATCTAAGAAACAATCTGAAAACTCTTCTGTTGTTGGAAAAGAACAGTGAATCGTCCACAGCACAAAATTTTAAGACAGTCTTTCTACACAGCAAATATTGGGCCCCATCTTTTTAAGGTGGTTCATTTGGCACTGACCTAAAAATCTTTTAATCAGTAGTGTATATGCAGTAGCATCAGTGTGTTTAACAGAGCAGAACTAAGGTTTCCTTTAACCACTATTTGGTTTCTTAATTTTGCTTGCCTTTTTAAAATCTCCCTTGCCTTCCAGCCACACATGAATTGTCCAAAATGTGTCAATTTGCAGCCACACTTAAAGAAAAAAGAATGTGCTTTGCAGAGCAGAACAACTGCAGACAAACCATCTCAGGCAATGCTGGTTTGCTCTAGGGACTATATGCATTTGCTTAGTAAGGCTTATGAATTGTCCTAGGTTTGTCTCCAGTTCAATTTTTCATGTATTAAAAATGAGAAAATAGTCTGTTTCATTAAACACCAGTTTACTAATTGAATCTCTAGGCGTCTTAGCCACCTCGAAAATCCAATACCTCTTGTGAGTTATAAATTGCAGAGTAATAGGCTATAATTCATACAAATGAATCTGTAAGATTAGCCGAAGGCTCAATGAAGTTCCTAAAGTATTGTAGTCTAATGGTGCACTGATTATGTGGCATGTGTAAATAAGCAGAAATCAGGTGCACATTCTGCATTTTGTGGTGTCCTATCATGGCAATGCAACTACGAATGGACAAAAACTATTCTGAGAGAACACAATATTAAAAGATGGTGGAGAATTGGCTTTACAGAGAATATGTCAACCCTCCCCCACTGTAGCTTCTCTGTTGTTTATTGTTTCATGATCATCTTTTTTTAATTGTTAAAGATCTACCATCTAAAAACACCTATTGGATTAACTATGCTAATTTAAAAAGTAAACCAATTAAATCTTGCCAAAACAAGCTTAGCTACAATAGAGCAAAGGTGCCTCCAGACAGTATTTTAAAAGCCCTGATTTTCCTGGAACTATATTGAGATTGCCACACATACTCCCGAGATAATGCACTAAAAAAGTGCAATACAGGCATAACAGAAAATACAGCTTTGACATTGAATATCAAATTGACATTGAATGTCAAATACTTATCTTGCCTGGCGTTTTCTTGTGGCATTGCTGCTCTTGAAAAAGTACCTGGATGTAGGAAGCCTGCAAAAATAAATGAACAAAACAAAGGGAAGTGAGCAACCAGTACGACAAGGACACTATCAGAATGCAAAACTAGAAAAGATTCATCAGGATTGATAAGGAGAGAGTATTGCCTGTGGCTACCACTTGCAAAACCATTCTCTATTGGGGCTTGTTTTGCTGTTGCCTCTCCAATCCACCTGTTGTCACCTTCATTAGCACTAAAGCAGATAAGATTGATTCACCTTTGCTTATGCTTCCGAACTGGACAGATTGATATCCCTGAAGTTTAAATGCCTTTGGGTTACACTGTGATGCTTAGGTGTTCCCTTAATTTTTTGAGCAGCATACTTGGCTCTCCTCTTGGTGTGATTCCTGGCAGTACATTAGTGAAAGTAGCCCTCGGAATACTCTGGTGTGGATCCTGCCTTAGACTTTCTATACATTAACGTTCAGTATGGCCTAAGGCAGAAGCCAGGAATGGGCAGAGCTGGATGATGTTGTGTCATGCTGTGTGAAGACATTATACATACTGTCACAATGCCATGTGGACTCTTCTGTCCTGCTTTAGAAGAAAGGCAGAGAGGGTCATCTAGAAAGGAAAGATAAGTGCAGGTGCAAGCCTTTTGAATACTTTGGCCCAGCTAGGTGCATATTCCTGTACAGTATAAGAGTTTTGCTCATTGGCAAGCCACTAATTTTAAACAACAATTCTGTCATCTATTTGACTATTAATAACATTCTCTTTCTTTCTTTGGGCTCATGCCCTGGATAATATCATGGAATCATAGAACTGGAAGGGACCTCCAGAGTCATCGGGTCTAACCCCCTACTCAATGCAGGATTTCCTCAACCATCCCAGACAGATGTCTGTCCAGCCTCTGATTGAAGGCCTCCAGTGAATGAGAGCTCACTACTTCCTGTGGCAACCTTTTCCATTGACTGATTGCCCTTACTGCCAGGAAGTTCTTTTCTAATACCTAATCTGTATTGACTCCCTTGAAGTTTCATACCATTGTTTCTAGTCCTCCCATCTTGTCTAAGCTTGAATAGGGATAATCCCACTGCACTACAATCATGTCTTCTCTCAGTCTTCTCTTCTGCAAGCTAAACGTTCCTAGAGCCTTCAGCCATTCCTCATAAGACATGGTCTGCAGAACACTAACCATTTTGGTAGCCCTCCTTCGAACTTGTTCTAATTTGCCAATGTTTTTTTGAAACTCGGGTGCTCAGAACTGGACACAGTACTCTAGATGATCTCTGACCAAGCTGGAGTTAAGAGGAATAATTACTTCTCGTGCTCTAGACTTCGTGGTCTCCTTGATACTTCCCAGGATGGTGTTTGCCTTTTTTGCAGCAGCAGCAGCAGCAGCAGCAGCAGCAGCAGCAGCAGCAGCAGCAGCATTACACTATTGACGCATGTTTAACCTGTGATCAATTAGTACACGCAGAACCTTTTCAGATTCCTCCCATTCTGTATTTGTTTTTATCATTTTCCTTACCCAGATGCATGACTTTGCACTTCTCCCTATTAAATATCATTCTGTTAGTTTTGGCCCACTGTTCATTCTCTTCTAGATCTTTTGGAATCCTTTCCTTCTCCCTAGTGTAAGCAACCCCTCCTAGCTTGTGCCATTCTCAAATCTGATCAGTTGATCAGTTGTCTTGTTTAAAGTGTACCATTAGATGTGTGCAAAGAGATGTTCTGAATGCTTTACAAAGTATCTGAAATGGTAACACTCCTCTTATCCCTAGCAATGTTAAAGGGAACCCTTTAGGCCAGAAATGAGAGCCATAGTCACCCCTGGTTTGTGAGTATCCAAAGTTGGTATTCATGGGCATTCTGCTGTTGAACATGGAGATCTAAACTATTAAACTTGATAGCTGTTACTGTCTCTCTTTACTGTGCGAATTAGGTCAATAGAGCAGTCTCAAGCCTTAATGATATTCATTGCTTTTCATGTTTATCACTGTCAGTTACTTTTGCATCACACATTCAATTGAACCAGTGGGTACCAGCAATGTAGGATCCTTTTGTACTTATCTGTGGAAGGTCCAGCATGGAGTCTGGTCCTCTTCATACCCCAAAACGGCCACCAGGAAACCGACAGACTTGTTTTTTCAATTCTACTGGCATTCCAGAGGCAGCTAGACTGGCCCAGGGAGATGAGCGGAACTGTGCACACCTCCTGTTCCAGAATTACAGAGGGGCACATTGTGGTTGAGCAAACTGTACCACTGAAATGCATCCCTATTCCTGCGTTCATGTCCATCCTAGGATGGACTATGGTGTGACTGCAGCCTGCATGTGAATTAACCTCCTAGAGAGAAGAATGTAACTGTAAACCAAATGTATTGATAAACAGAAGAACCAGGAACAGATTGTTTATACAGCATGGGGCTGTTCTCCCTAATATAGACTAGAAATGTATAGCAATTTGAATGAACAAAATCGTATATATTGTATGTGAATTTGCACGAAAATTATATGAATTTGGGCTTATAATACAGGATGAAAGCGAGATGAAAACGGGATGCATACGGAATCACGCAAATTCATATAATGGATACAAATGTTGTCAACATTAATATTTTTTGAATTCAAATTGGATTTTTGACTGTGCGGATTCTAATAATCCAGGTTCGAACCAGATTTTTGGACATTTGGATTCCTTCCATTCAAATCTAATTGAATTTTTGGATATTTGATTTGACTTGAAATGAAATACAAAAAATGCATTTGTGCACACCCTCTACTGCTACCTATCTGCATTTTTCTTTTTCTTTCTTTTTAAAAAAATCACATTATTTCTCATGCTTTAAGTATTTATGAAGGTCAGGGGCATTAAAAATAAAATATTCAACCAAAAGAATTAATTATATTTTATGCATTTTTTCATTCTGAAAGGGAAAATGGAAAACTTGAAACAGTAACTGAAATGTTACCGCTAGAAAGCAATGCCCATGAATATTATGTATATCTGGAATGCAAAGTACATTTACTGTACTCTGTGTATGAATATCCCACATCACTTATAACTGTGGAATATTTTGAGGTGCATGTACTGTGTGCTAACCTGAATTATTTCATTGGCAAATTGTCCCGATGGCACAGTGTTTTCTTGGTTTTGCTCTTTAGGGTAGGAATGAAGGAATGAAAACTGAAGAAGTGTTTATATTTCACTCTGATTGGGCAGATTGCTGCTCCACAGCTTCAGGGATGTTCCAGGTCTCTCTGTCTGTGCACCATGATGCTGCCTCCTCCTCGGAACATCTGGGAGTGTCCCAGATGCTCTTAAGCTGTGGAGCAGCAACCTGCCCAATCAGAAGCCGCGCCGTGCCACACTGCGTACACATGGTGCACGCTCCCAGCTACCCCGGCTCATTACGACCCAGGACAGCGAGGAGGTAGGTGCTGTATGCGCGCAGGTGTGTCCCCAGGCCCCGGGGTAGGGGGTGGGGTTCCAGGGTGCCTCTGCAGGGCTGAGCCGCCTCCATCGAGGTGGCTCGACACCGCAGAGGCTCGAGAGCTGCTGCGGTGGGCCAGGGGATGGGGGACCTTGGTAAACCGGACCCACGGGGTCTGGTCTACCAAGGTATCCCACAGCCCCTGGACCACTGACAGCAGCAGATCGGCCTCCCCGCACCCCGGAAAGGGGCAAGAGGAAGCTGTTCTGTCTGTCTCCCCAACTCCTGCAGTCCCGATGGGACTGCATGAGCCAGAAGCGAGCCACCTCCCTCCGCACAAGGCCGTCACTCACCTTGCCCGGCTGGGGTTCCCATCGTGCAGGAATGCACGCTTATGGTAGACTGGCCCTGTGAGTCTCGTCTACTGGACAAAGCATGCCTGCGGGATGGGAACCCTGGCCGAGCAAGATGACTGATTACCACGCCCCCTGTCACCTGTTCGGCCAATGGTGGCGGGGGGGCATGCCCACGGCTGTCAGGGAGGGAAGCGTGTGTGAATGCTTCCCTCCCTGGATGGCCAGGGGCACTTGGAACGCGCAGAGATAGATGTAGAGCAGTTTTAACTGCTCTACGTCTCGAACGCGCGGAGAGCACTTGGGGACGGGCTGGGACGGCTCTGCCGTCCCGGCAGTGCGTATGCTGAATACCCACATGTTCTCCACGCATTTTAAAAACCACTTGTGCGAAAAGGCCTCCTGACTCTGCTCTGTGCCGATGGAGCGTAGTAAGAGGGAACATCTAAGGTGTGGATGAAAAAAAGCTAGAAGTGTACCATAGTATGGTCTGCCGTCCAGCATGAAAAGGATTGTGTTTACATCTCTGCTATCTGAGCTCCACAGAGACATGGGGTGAGATATTAATAGATCAACTGAGCTTTAAAACACAATATAAATAAACAAAGCTCATAATATTTGCTAGTAAACAAGCCCTGTAAGAAAGCCAACAGCAGTCCAGTCAGTTGCTGGAAGAGTGATGACTTTGAAGAGCACATCTCAAGAGGATCTTAAGGTAGGAGCAAGGTCATATTGAACAAGAGAGCCCTTCACATCTCAAGCCACACAGGGCTTCATGGTTTATAAGCCAAACCGTGAATTTTTCAGGGACAGATGTCAGTAACTTGTTTATGTGGACAAGACCAGGCATGATAGGTTTTGAATATTTTGTAATCCAGGTTCCTTTTTTATAGAATTAATATTCTTAATCACTAGATTTTTTTCTGTTATTCTTTTTATTTTCAATAAACTGTAGCTCCATAGGGGACGTCTCTTTACCTGCGGCTTTCATATTTATACTTCATGGGCAAATAAAGCCATCAGCTTGCAGAGCAGTGAGGAAAGAACTGGATTTGCAAAGCACAACATATGGATGTAATATCATCATTCAAAGTATGAAACGTTACTGGAAAGTACGTTGCAGGGCTGCTGTAGTTAGATTTTTTTTTCCTTGTGGGATCGTAACTGTTTCTGGCTTAAGATGGTCAAATATTTTATTGCTTTAATAGAAGTTAGTTAAGTAACAATATTGTCCTTTTCATCTTCCTGGAAACAAAACAAAATGCAAGGTTTTATGTTATAAATTTTCCCACCATGATAATGGTGAGCAGGAAACCATTGGGTAGTCATAGGCTTAAAAAACAAAATTTGTGTTCTTTAATGGGTAAATATCCCTCCTCATTGCCTTTGGCGGGTGACATTTTAGTTAGCAGAAGGGGGAGAAGGAAAAGTATGTACTAGTCTGGATTTTATTACAGTTGGGACTGTTCCTGATGGCCTACTTTTATTGGAAACTAGGTTTTTAATTTTGTTTTTGTGTATGTGTTATCTAATTTTTATTCCTGTTAATAGTTTCATATTTTAATATATTGCACCATATTGTATTTTGTGCTAATGGTTACTTAATTTTCTTATGGTGTGATCTAGTATAAGGTTTGCTGCAAAGCGTCATGTAATACAGACAGTTAAAATGTAGTTGAGCTGGAAACAGCCTAATGAGGAGAACGGGTTATATTAAGCCCCTTTCAGATTTTCACTGCTCTGGGAAAACCTCCTAGTGAAGTGAAGATGGGGGATAGATCTGACATCTGCACTTCAGGATGCCAAATCTATCCCACACCTTGCCAGCGCTTCCATATGTGCTGGCAAGGTAAGAAATGCCACCATTAAGGAGGCGATCGTGGAGCCCTGGCAGTAGCACCAGTGGCCTGCACAACACCATTGCTGCGGCAACCAGACAATACAGTGAGCAATGTGCATGTGCCAGCCAGTCACATGCTCTTTGGGGGAGCTTGCCAGGCTAGTACAGAGGTAGAACAGTCATATGGACAGAGGAGAACTCATTCAAGTGTGGAGTCACTTTTGGTAAAGAAACGGCTCCACAAAGTGTGGATGCAACATCTGGGAGTTCTCCCCCATCTTCACCTTTTCACCATGTGTGAAAAGGCCACTAGTCTACCTCCAGATGGCAAGATGAAACTGTGGGATCTTCTTGATCTCACAATTGCTGCAGGATGGCAGGAAGCCGTCCTATACTTACTTCTTCCTGTCAGCTCTTTGCATTCTCGTTCCTCTTGCAAAATAGCCATACACTGGCAATCACCAACCCAGGCCACTTCCCTTGTATTGTATTGTATTTTTTGTTGCCACCCTTGGCAGCATTTAGATTTTTTTTTACAACAGGAACAGTAAAGCAAAGAGCAGGCAGACAAGGTAGCAATCTGATGTGTGGTTGCTGGATTTTCTGTAATATCAATCAATAAAGTTTCGGGAGAATCATGTGGGTTTTGCTTATGTCTGGAGGCACCCTTACTCTAGGTTAGGGGTGATGACTGTTTACTTAGAACTAACTTTTCCTCTTTATCAATTCAGAAAAAAACTATGAAGATACATAGGTTTCTGGTGCCCCTGATGTCGTCCAGAAAACACTAAACCCTATTAACTCGGCACACTATTTTTACCCCCTAGGAAAGTTCAGAGTGTAACAAAATGAAGACAAATTTTTAATAGCAAAGAAAATGCAGATACAGTCTTCCCTGTTTGCATGGATCTTGTTTATTCTCTTGCTTTTGCCTAATTTTCTACTCACTTGAATTGTGTCTTGATGGCTCCAAAGGTCTTACTGAGAGAGCAAACTGATCTTGCACATGATGCATTAGAAGCAAAAGAAGCAAAATTAAATGCAGGCAATTTAAACAAGTGTATTACAAAGCTGCTATTGTAGTGAAACAAGAATGTGGAATAATTTCTTCCTTTAATTTTTTTCTTAATGGTTGGTTGGCAAGTATAATCACAGGCTTTTAGGCTCCAGATAGGTATTTCTGCCCACGTAACATCTGGATGAATTCTAACTCATCACACTTGAATTATAAAGCAACAACAGAGCCTACCAAGGGATCTGTACAATGTTGGTAGGGAAAATGCTATAGTTTCAGAGGGTTGGGTAGGTGTTTGAAAAAGAAAATGGAAGCATGAAGCAAGATTTTGTTTATGTGCCTTTTTTCTTGCTGCTTTCTGGCTAATGGAATAAGAGTCCAATTTTCTGGATAAATTTTGCTTCTCCAGAATTTCACATAATGAGAAGCTTCCCCTAACAAAGTGTAAAACATCTTCTGGCTACATGATAGTTTGAAACAAAGGCTGAAGTCCAAGCAGTGACTTTGGCCGTAGCTACTTCAGAATTCCATATCAGATCATACCACTGGAAGAACTGCAGAATAGTTTGCCATATGTCATAAGAGCTGCCATTTAAGAAAGAGAAGCTCTCTTAAAATGCCTTTACTCAATGTGGCTAAATCAAACATGCCATTTAGGCCTAGACCATCATTTGAATCTTCGGATGCTTCCACACTGCTCTCAAACATCCAGATCTTCAAGATCTGGATGTTTGAGATGGGGTCTTCTCAGACATCTGGATCTTGAAGATCCAGATGTCCAGGAGACCTCTCTGCTTCCGCACAGGCCCTCTAGCACCCATTTGGAATGGGTGCTTAGAAAGGCGCTGTGCAGAAGCACAGCATGCCTTCTGCGGCCCGGATCAGCAGCTTTGTTTCAGGCAAATGGGGAGGCAACCCCATCCATGACACCTTCTGTGTCTCATTGTTGCAACATGGAGGCACCATTTTCCATGGAGCCTCTATGCAAGGCACAAAAACACTCTGTGCAGAAGGTGCCTCTGCCAGAAGCGCTGGCTTGATTGCTATTATGTGCCTGCTGCCACCAAAAATGGAGACAAGGTGGCAGCAGATGTCTTCTTGAGATGACCAAGCGGTAAGTGGGTAAGTGGAGATGTGGCCATTGCCTCTTCAGAAGTCTGTGGTATATAAATGCAATAAATAAACATGCCCAGGACCTCCTATTCAGTGATGTCTGGCAGAGTGGAGGGCAAAGCTGAAGAAAGTGGTACTAAAGCCCTGTCCCCATGGAATTTAAAGTGTACCAGGACACTCCTTTTGCCTCTGAGCGTCCCCATTCCGGGCTTTACAAAGCACTTAGGGAGCTTAGCAAAGTGAGACACCCGCGATAAAATACGTGCACTTTAAAGAAGAGTTTCAGCGCTCTTTCGGCGATTCGCGGGTTTTGCTCGCTATATCTGCCTTGAGGATGCTCCGTGGCAAAAGGGGCGGGGATTGCTTGCTTGCACACACAGCCAAAAAGCATTCACACATCTGAGAAATGCAGCAGGTTCACTTCCTTTCCTTTGTAAAAAGAGCCAGAATTGCTCAGAATGGCAACATTGTTTTCAAGTAAAGCCTTAAAAGAGAATGAGCGAAGGATCGCGCTCCCGATCCTCCAGCCGCTGACTTTACCGGGGCAGAAAATCCTTTTCTAACAGAGAACAAAGTGAAAGTAACTGCTGAAAGTGAATGAAAGTGACAGAATGAGCGCTCATCTGCTTTGCTGGGGGGGGGAGCAGTTTCAAGAGACGGAGATCTGGCTATGTTTCCTTTTAACAAGAGAGGGGGCGGGGGGGGGGAGGAAATGCCTGGAAAGAGAAAACTGCTACCACGGGGACGGAAAGTCCGTTTAGATCGCGGCTGCCAGGGGGACGCTTATTCTGGAAGTGGAGGGGACTTTTTAAAGTCAGCTATAACAGAGTGACTGCAGAGGAATCTCAGAGGGGCTAATAAGTCTTTTGGGGATTCAGCCTAAAAGTCAGAATAGGTAGAGCTAATAGTACACAAGGAGTTGGGAGACTGAAGTTTATGCAGACTCATAGGAAAATTAATCCTTCTTGATATAGAACATAAATTCATTTTATTGTGGTCAAGAGACTGACAAACTGAGCATAGTGGTATATGCTGTACACATACTGTACAGTATTATATATATGAAAGCGGGACAGTGGAGTTAAGCTCTTTACTGCTGTGTATGACAGCAAGCTGTCCATGTTCCCATTATCAGCCAGCTGTTCCTGCCCCTTTGTTTCATGTTTAAATCACTTTCTTTTCCTCCCAAGAGTCCTGTACACAGTTGTAATCTTGACATCATAATTTTGAAATTCTGGATCTATTCCTCTCTCTCTCTCTTTTTGAAGTTTATTGATTTTTCAGCACACGCAGACAAAACAATAACAACAATTCAATCCAAACAAAACAAATAACACCGCCCAACCTGTAGCAGTCCCATCAAATACAAACAACCCAGTTCAACCAAAATAACTTAAACACTTCTGAAATCCTCTTTCCAAAATTTCTGGGGAGTTAACTTGAGAGGCAAACAATGGGATCAATCTCCATTCTTCGGGTACATTGGGTGTTTCCGCACGGACCCTTAAAACCCCATTAAGCCCACAATGAGGACACATGTGGCACACATGTGCAAGGTACCTACCACACACCAGAACAGATTAGGGCCCCTTCAAGGACACCACTTCCACATAGCCTCACATGAGATCTGTCTCTAATGGGGTCTAGAGGCTGCCAAAACCGGTTTCCG
>MTQE01003428.1:4512774-4621795 GCA_014337955.1 Aspidoscelis marmoratus
CCCCCCCATGGGTGCCCCCCCAAACCTCCCCTAAACCCCATTGCCCAAGAGTGGTGGAAACAAGTTCTGTATAATCCAGATTTGATGGCTGAAGATCACATTGTAGACCCCTTTAATGGGGTCTACACAAAATCCAGATTATAGGTCCTGAAGGACCCATATGATCCAGATTTCCCTAGAACTGGTGGAAACAAATGTGGTTCTAATGGGGTCTGTAGTGGAAATGGGGTCTTCCTGGTCTCAGCCAAATGGGTACTTAGTGGGTACTTAATGGGTACTTAGTGCTAGTGGAAAAACACCCCATAATAACTGGTTACATGGGTATCTTTTATCAAGTGGAATACTCTGACCTTTATATATTTGAAGCAAACACAGTTCTGGATATGGGAGAATCATTATTCCCAATATAATCTGTATCTGAACAATAATGTTCCTATATTTCTATTTCTTGATTGCTAGTCAGATTCAAAACCTAGGGTTTCACTTATTTTTGCCTCTGTCTTGACAGGAAGGTAGGGGCATCATTAGTGTGAATACAATTTAAGCAAACAACTTTGGTTAATAGCTGAGGGTGAATATAATTTCTTCCCCTCCCAAGGCTATGCTTTTAATTATTTAAGGATCACATGAACCAGGCTGCCAGCTTTGTGATGAGGGGCTTCAAGGCTATTTTCAAACTATTGTTTGAAGTCGTTATGTCTCCATAAACATAAAGTTATCAGCATTATAGCCACTTTGGACAGCAACTTGTCATTAATAAAAGAATGGGAGCAGAGAGCAGTGGAAAGGCAACTGTGCAAATGCCTGAGGCTCATTCTATAAATCACAGAAAAATAGTGGGATTGTGCATTGGATCTGTTATGCCTGTGCATGATCCCATATGAGGGATGTGGAACCAACCCAACACATTCATGACTAAGCCATTGCTCCACTTAAAATAATGACAATCCTTATTTCCTTTTCTGGAGCTGTAGAACTGCATTTACTACTCTGAGCTAGCTTAACATAGTTCACATGGAGCTCTTCCTGCATCTTGTGTTTCCTCAGCTTGAACATCCCAGGAGACATATATCACAGAGATGCTCTGTCAAGAAATGACCACATCTTGACTCTTACTGCGTATGATAAAAATGCAACTAAAAGCAAAGAAAGCAAGAAAGCACATCAGTAACTGCTCCTTCTTATTTGAATCTTTGAATATAGTGACTTGTGAACTAACATATAATTAAGTTGTAGATTTTGCACCCACACAGCACTATGAGTCACCAGTGTAGTGCCAAAAGTTGCTGTAGTGCCCGTGATGACTTCTCTGGTATGCACAGACTTTCTGAATTGGATCCTAAGGGAAAGAATTAATGGCAGGATGAGATGCCCATGACTTGCCCTACAAATATACGTTCACAACAAACAGTAGAAGTGGCTCTGTGTGTGCCGAAGTTCCCCCTGCAAGTATGGCGGTAGAGTAGGTTTAACTGCTCTGCAACAATACTGGTAGAAGGGCTCAGACAGCCCTGCATGCTCCATCTGCAGCTCTTTCAGGTGGAAGTATGATTGGCAGCACCGGTGTGGTTGCACACTGGATTGCCTGGTCACCACAGCAATGGCCCATTACCACATAAATGTGATTGACTCTTCAATGGAGGTGATTTGCACTTAGCCAGCACTTATTTAAGCACAGGCCAAGTTATGAATGATGTGGGTGTCCTGGGGTGTTTTTCCACTGTCAAAAGTACCCATTTTTGCACCCATTTAGGATCCACTTGGGTGTGAGCTGGATGACCCCATTTCCACTATGGCACCCATTTGGGACCCAATTGTTTCCACTGCCATTGGGAAAATCTGGATCTAATGGGTACATTTTGGCCTTTAATCCGGATTTTCTGTAGACCCCATTAAAGGGGTCTATAATGGGGTCTTCTCCCAGAAAATCCGGATTAAAGGGAGCCTGTTTCCACTGGAAACTGGCAATGGGGTCTAAAAGGAGACTAGGGGGAGGGGATGCACCTTTGGGACCCCTCCCCCAACATTGGCTTCGAAGTCAGCTTTGAAGTGACTTTGAAGCTGACTTCGAAGTGACTTCGAAATTACTTCAAGGTTGCTTTGAAGACTGCCCCCCCGCCCCCCAAAACACCTGGGATAATGGACCGACCCCTTGTGGATCGATCCAGATTCCCCAGATGGGTGCAAAGCTGTTTCCACAGCGGGGGTGTTAGCACCCATTCCTAATGGGTGCTACACCTCCTGTGGAAACACATTGGGTGTTTCCCTTAATCCGGATCTATTAGATCCGGATTAAGATATGTACCCATTCCTTAGATCTGGATCTTCTTAGATCCAGATCTAAGGGCTGCAGTGGAAAAACACCCCTGAATTGTGGACACCCAAACCATTCCAGAACTTCACTTCCCTGTGTTGGAAAAATTCGACTCGATTCGATTAGGCTAAAGATACAATTTTATTTAAGAAAAGCAAGAAGTTAAAGCATTTGTAAAATACAAGAATTTTCTCCCTAACCAATCCCTACATCTCCCTAGTCATTGCAATGAGAAGTGGAGGGAGCTGGCTCTCTAGAGCCAACTCAACCCTAACACAGAAATGCAGAAACTTTTATAGCTTAGCCACCCAAATGTTCCCTCCCAGAGTCAATTTTATTGGTCTAGACAAAACTTTGGATTCTGTGCCAAGTGACACACCCCAAAGTTCATTTACATCTGATATATTCATCATGGGGAGGAGATTTTAATATGTAAGTACCTTATTAAGGCCTAAAGTTCGTGTCCCGGTCACGTACTTGGCTAACTCTCAATTTCATCTTTTGAAGCTCCTACAGCTGCCTGAGTTTGCCTACGTATGCAGGCCTTCTCTTATCTCGATAATATGCAGAGAAGCGCCAAGTATCTTCCTTTGTCCATCTTCAGATACCAAGATTTCCTGTACAGCAAGTTACCTTCTTTGAATTGTCAAGTCTGACTAATTACTAAAATTTAAAAAAGATTCCTTATCTGACCAGCTGTTAGAAGAGAACAGGGCATAGAGGCCCATTTGGGGAAAGCTTCTTACTCCATTTTAACTCTAGATGCAAGCATGTTACAGAAGCAAAATGGCTGTTAGTCACTTACTTTTATTATTAAAAAGAAAAACTTTATCTTATTTCTCACACCTGGGACAAGTGCAAAATGTCCCAGTGACTAAGGATGCCTCCAGATATACGTAAAAACCTGTGAAACTGGAAATGCCATACATATTCCTGGCATTCCTAATATAGTTCCAGGTTGGTTAATTGACAATCTGATATATGTGTGTTATGGGAAATCCAGCATCAATGCCAAATTTCTTGTAATATGAATTCTTTATCTCTGCCTGCCCTCTGTGTTCATTACTGTTGCTGTTCCAAAATACCCAGATGCTAGCAAGCATGGCTGGAGGGGGGGGGAGGGGGGAGGAAGGGAAATGGATGAACTCTTGCTAACATCTGGTCATTTTGGAACAGGAACAGTAATACAAAGAATTTACATCCAAGGTAAGAGTCTGGACACTTAAGGTTTAATCCCGCTTCAGTTCACTTTCAGAGTGAGAGAAAACATCAGCGAAGTGACAAGCTGTTTCCTTTCACTGTTAAATAGCTCAGAAAATCTACCTTTTGGATAGATAATGTGGAAAGAAAATGACTGGTCACTTTGCTGAAGATTCTCTTGTTCTCTTGCTCTGAAGATGGCCTGAAGCTGGATTAAACCTTAGACGTGACCACAGCCTTGGATTAGGCTGGGATTGCCTCCTGTTAGCAGGCAGTGGCAGCAAGAAGCAACTTCAGGATCTAATGAAGATCTCGCAATTTTCTCTTCCTGCCGCAAGGCACTCTGAGGCATGCCTTGTCTTCACTTATTCTTGTAAAGAACTCAAAGATATTTAACATGTGCCAACTTGGTAATGCATTTCAAGTCAGCTGTGATTTTCCCTCCAGGGAACTGTGGACCTGCTTTGAACAGCAGATCATTAGGGAATAAACACTGTTGCAGTTTCTTCTGATGGAAATAATAAGAATTTTAAAAAAGAAAATAATTCATGGGGTGTCTTTAAAATCATAATAAGAAGAGATTGTTATTTCCAATCTGTCTCAAGTATTTATGCTAATTCGAGGGCATTGTCTCTAGCTCCTGTAAAATACGAAATAATTCTCGCTTCCAAGCCATGTGTGCCCCAGGCTTCTGCTTCAGAAAAATACTTCATCTCAATAGAGCCAAGCAAATGGGTGTAAATAGCAGCATTAAGTGCAAAAAAAAAAAAAAAAAAAAAAAAAAAAAAAAAAAAAAAAAGAAAAAGAAAGAAAGAAAGAAAAAGAAAAAAAGAATCATATATGCGGCATGCCAAATATGGTATTGCTAATAGCATTAAAATAATCATTGGGAAGGATAAGGGCATGAGAAGAATGCATGGTTGTTAAAACACTGGGCAAAGCTGCACAAACT
This sequence comes from Aspidoscelis marmoratus, assembly GCA_014337955.1. NCBI lineage: Eukaryota > Metazoa > Chordata > Lepidosauria > Squamata > Teiidae > Aspidoscelis > Aspidoscelis marmoratus. The sequence continues at coordinate 4,517,241 of MTQE01003428.1, forward strand.
CTTTGAGTGAGATTTCTGTTACCAGCCATGTTGGTTCCCATGTTTTATAGGTCACTCTTTCCAGCTGCCGTTACCCAAGGAGGCATTGCAAAGCAGCTACCAAACTGCCTTCTGCAGTCAAGGGAGGGGGGCAAACAGCAAGGTGAAAATTATGTTCTGGGGCTCTGGTTTAAAATCATCAGGCTCCAAGATGGGAAAGGGCTTGCTGAATTCCTGTCCTCTGGAAAACTAAAGGATGAAGCCCGCCCAGAGAGGAGAAAATGCAGCAGTTCCCATTTTGTCTCACCAGGATCTGATTGTGCAGCATTCTCCAGCCACAGAGAAGCATAAATAGTGCACTTTTGGGTCTGTGTGCTGCTCCAAAGCTGCCTGGGTTCAAATAAGCACCTTTACAGTGGGCTGTCAGACTCTTTGGGGGGGGGGCTTTTTCCTGCAGGGGGGCAGGATTCATACTTCTTTTGGAAGTGGCATTTGCAGTAGAAAAGTGCAGGCCTCAAAGCATGTGTAAAAGTTCCTACCATCAACAAAACCCACATAATTGATTGTGCTGTGGCAGAGAAGGATTTGATCAGAGGCTCTTTGGGCTCATCCCCATGGGGCTGCCAATGCCGTGTGGTGGATTTGGGAGACCCTTAATGCAAATCTAATTTGCATTAAGGAGTCCCTCTGGCAATGGAGGACAGGGCGGGTTCAAGGGAACCTGCCCGTCCCCATGAAAACTGTGGCAAACCCCTGCATTGGGATGCCACGGTTTTCTCCCCCTCCCTTGCCTGAGCACTTAATCACCCAGGTAAGGGCTTGATTTGCCCCAAGCAACCACATGACAGCTGCCCTGCAATCAGCTGGGCAACTGTCAGTTGGGTACAGGGGTTGTAAAGAGCGGGGAAGATTTTTAAAAATAGACGCGAGAGCCCTTTCAAACAGATGCAGCTCTTGCATCTGTTTTTAAAAATCTTCCCTGCTCTTTACAGCCCTTATACTCCCCTGACAGCTGCTCTGCAACCAAATAACCCTGGAGTGTCCACATGACCCCAGGACAATACGTGCTAGCCCCTTATTTTGGATGTAGTACACTTGCTAAGTGGGTTTTTTAAAACATGTATTGTCTTGCATGTAGCCCGTATTAGGGTTTTGCATGGAGATACTCCTGAGGCAGCCTCAGAATAATTTTGGAATATTTTCAGCATGGGCACGGGCCCTTAAAGTGATTTTGCACTGGCTTGAGGACTCCCATAGACTGTACCAGTGGCCAGTCAAGTAAAGGATGATCCTAGTATGCTTGCTTGTCTAGTATACTGGCCAGTGCGGAATCACCATTTCTGTGCCAGCCATAGTGCATTACCCTGAGAAAAGCTGTGACAGTGCAACCTATTCTTTGGGCATGGGTGCTTCTGTTTCAAGTTCTAAAGGCAAAGTACTGCATACTGACTTATTTTTTCAGCAGAAATCTTCTTTGTCTTGCTGTCTGAAATTGTTCAGAGAGAACAGGGGTGTTTTTGCACTTCCCTTCCTGTCCACTGGATGGGAAAAGAATGTAAACATTAGCCTACCTCCCCCCCCAATCAAACACTTACCTTCTGTTCAATCACTGCCCGGTTCTCTTCAGGGCACTGCCATCTTGTGTGTGGCACCCTCTGCAACTGCAGGTACATCTGTGTTGTCACCATGATCACACTGACACTCGGCGCAGTCACAATCACATCAGGAGGTCAGCAGAGCTGCCAGCAGAGCTGATGTATTTGCACAGCAGCTTCGTTGACCTCCCCATCCATCAGAGGTGTGGACACTATCCGGATGGATGTGATCAGGCAGGGAGTGTTTTTGTGCTGTAAATGCCTCCTGCAAGTACAGACGCACTTGCCCAAATGTTGCCTAATTATCAGCTACAGGCCAAAGTGCAAATTGGCCTTCGATTATTACAATGTAAAAGCTAAAAGGCACCTTCTTGTAAAGATGCAGCATAGGTATGATGTTAGAAATGAGTGAAAGGAAGGAGGCTAGTTTCATAATTTGCTTGAAGTGCATGCATTTGTATTTATTTATTTATATCTGTATGCTCTATTATGCCTACTTCAGAGTGACTCAAGGTGGCTAACAGTAGCTAAAAACATTAACAAAGGAATAAAAAGGGGGAACCCTACAGATACAAATTAAAAACAAAGCATTTCTATCACATGTGATAGCACTGAAATTAAGAAAAGGCTAGACAGAAGAGATGGGTCTTGAGTTGCATCCAGATGCATGGTAAAATCTACAATTCTCTTGGGAATGCCAAACATCCCCTTGGCATTCCCAATATGGTCCTGATTCAAGTAGCCAAAAATCTGCTATATTTGTATTATCAGAAATCTAGCAATGATGTCAGGGTTTCCACAACAGCAGTGCTTACCTTCATGTCTGGCAGCAGCTTTGGAAACAGAAGCAACTGGGGCTATTGTAAGCTAGCCTGGTAGAATTCCTGTAGCCCCCATTGTTCTGAGAGCAGAAGCTGCTGTTCTCAGCACTCAGCACTCAGCGGTAGATGTGGGGTTGTTCCTCTCATCTGGTGGTGGTGAGGTGGAAAGAGGCAATCCAATTTGGATCCTTCATTGCCTCTTGATATCTGGAGGCAATCTTTAACTGCGGTAGTGACATCATGTATAAGTCAGGTGGCAATGTATTCCATGGTGTGGGGGCCACACAAAGTCCCCTTCTGCACTGGGCTTTATTCTGGAGTATATCCTGGAATAAGGACCTACTTTTCACATGCTAGACTAAATGGGCTGTGCCCTGATCCAGCAGGGCTTCTCTTATGTTCTAGTGCACACTACAGCAGGCCATGGGTGAAGCCTGCCTTAGTGTGCACCAGCGTATGGATGGCAGGCCCCTCTTCTGGGATATAATCAGGAATAAGGCCAAGTGCACAAAGGGCCAAGGACTTGCAAGAGGCTTTGTTGCAAATACTCAAGAGTTGGATCTTAGGTCCCCTCCAGACTAGTGGAATAAATCCACAGTTGTAGGGAAAATCTGCAGCTTACTTGCTGCGAAGCGACGTCCTGCCATCCTCACTAAAGCAGCCTCCCCATAGGTTCCTCATTGGAAGCTGCAAGAGTGTGCGTTGGTGTGTGCATCACATGGGATGAGGCAGCCAATCAGAACTGAGCTCTTGTTGGCTGTTTTCGCCATCCTGTCCAGCTTGGTGGGAACGTTCACATTTTCTTAATACTGCACAGGGAACACTGTTATATCAACATTAAGTAAATTCACAGTAGCGTCACTATAATGCGACGCCACTCCAAGTACTGCCCGTCATGCATGACACAGTATTAAGAAATCTGGACAAACCCTTAATTGGTTGGAAAGGCAGTCTTGAAGTAAATGGGTGCTTTAAGGCCAGAAGAAAGGTTATTTTGAGCATCTTGAACTGAATCAGGAAATAGATCTACAGAAGTCAGTGCAACAGGGGTCCTATATTATGTCAACAACCATTACAAAGTACAGCGTCTGCTCTGCTGCATTCTAGACCAACTGGGGTTCCTGAATCATGTTCAAGGGTAGCCACAAGCAGAGGATGTTGCAGTAATCCAAATATTGGAAGCAGTAGATCCAGCAAAGCAATTCTTTCAATGTTTATTTCTTGAATAAGATGGCCCTCTGCTCTGAAACAGATGAGCTTAAAAAGCATGCTTCACAGCGAATGGCAGTTGAAAAGAGTTGAGAAGAAAAATGTTTTCCCCAAGAGCTCTGTGTCAGGAGTTCACCATATATGACAGATTTTGGCTTGTCCATGGTTGTCTTTGATCCTTTCAGAGTTCTCCTATTTGACTTGATTTGATCTGAGACAGCAAGTAATCTTAAACCAACATCTTTGCAATCCGTTTCTGTAACCTTGGAGAGAGAAAAAAATTGGTGGTGCCCTGAATAAGACAATGTTACATTACCTTTTCTGGACAGTTTCAATTACTTGGACTTCAAATTTGCAATTATTTCCATCCTTTGATTAAGATGGATTATGTTGCAAGAACTCATTTTCAATTTGCTGCAACATAATTGCATCTCGAGCCAACAAAGATTGTACGGACACTAAGAGAAAATCTTGGTTGCACAGCTTGAATTTGATCCTAAGCAGAAGACTTCATGCAGCTAGTTTATACTTGCGGGATTGGAAAGTGCTTTAAGATGCAGCTGAAAAGAAGCTTTGGAGAATAAAAAATGAAATCAGACATTCATGCCGGGTAATTTAATTTTTTTAGTTTTATAAAATTATTATTCCTACTATGAGTTATTATAGAGTCCTTGCACTGACTTCAGTTCCAGGAACTATTAGAAACTTCATACAGTACATGCTTTTTCAAGTAGATATGGAAGAAAAATGTTCGTCACTTTCACAATTCATATGAATTCAAAGGTTCAAAACTTTGCATTCAAATTGAATATTGGCTGTATTTGAAGGCTGACCCTCACATGCAAAGTGAAAACTTTTGTGCCTTCATTCAAGGCTTCAGAGGCTATAGTCACACATAAAATTTAATCTGGTTTCAGTCCACTTCAGAACAAGAGAACAGATCAGCAAAGTGGGCAGTAATTTTATTTCCACATTATCTATCCCAAAGGTGAATTTTAAAAGTTATTTAACACTGAAAGAAAACAGTTTGTCACTTTGCTGATGTATTCTCTCACTCTGAAAGTAGACTGAAGCTGGATTAAACCTTAGATGTGACCACAGCCAGAGCAGATTCAGTGCAGATTTGGAATTGGAGGAGTGACTGATGGCAGCAGGGATTCAAGCAAGTTCAGAGCCTAGTACATTCAAAGTGGCTCCATTTGCACAAATACAAAGTTCTTTCCCTTCGGTTCAATGCAAAGTGAACAGGAAAAAAAATCATGCACAATTCCGGTTTCAAGTACTGAAAAGAAGAAGTCTAAACATGTGATGTTCTCTTAATTTTAGACAACTCCATATGTTTTAATTTCTGCCTTTTTCTTCCTAAACTCTATGTGACTTGAAAAGTCTTATGACTGATTGCTACCCTACTGGCAAAGCCTGTCAGATCAAGTTTATTAAATAGAATAAGACCCATCTGACAGCTAAAGAAAACAAGTTAAAGTTTTGTACTACTATTCAGGACCAAAACCAAGACACGATAAAAACCCCTCTCTACAATAAATCAAAATTCTATAAATGGTCAAAACTAGGAATGTGTATAAATATTTGAAACATTCAAAATTTGATTGAGTTTGATTGAATTTGAATCAAATGTCTCTAAATTTGAATTTAACATTTGAACGAATGTTCAAATCTTTTGAATCATTTGTACGAATTATTCAGACATTTGTATGTGTACGGATATGTATATGTATCTGAATGCATCTTATTCGTATCTGTACTCATTTGTATGGATACGTACGGGACAAAAATGGGATGCGTATGGGGTAAAAATGGAATGTGTACGAATGCGTACAGATACATATGGAGGTGTATGGACACATTCGAATGTTGTCAACATTCGTATCTTCAAATACGAATAAAAAATTCATACGATAAGATTCAAATGTTTTCTATTTGAATTGAATGTGAATATATTCAAATTTTAAACAATCAAATCGATTTGAATCTTTGGATATTTGATACAAACTGAAGTGAATCCTGAAAATTGTATTCATACACATCCTTCGTCAAAATACTTAGGAAAAAAAAGCAAGAGAAAGCCACAATAGATTCAGCTACTGCTTCTGTTGCTATTATGAGTGCTGTGTTTGTAATTCTGAAAACATCTTGGACATGTATTATACAGTGTGGTAGCTGTATAGACAGAGATGAACAATACTTTTTAATGCCCCGTGATTTTATTTTCTAAACTTTAGAGCCTGAAGGGTCCCTCCACGCATGGGCTAAAACTTATGATTCTCCGAGGATTACATTAGGAATGCCCCAAATAATTGTCCCAGAATATGGAGGTCTTATGTAACACGCTGCTTAATTTTACCTTGTATAATCATATAGATATGAAAGGAGTTATCTTCATTTGGGATGATCGTATGAGCCACTGTAGAAGACTATCAGCCGAAACACGTCTGGCTTAAGATCCCTTTTTTGTTATATGAAAATACTTTGGACGCAACTCTTTGTTTGCCTTCTCTGAGGAGTCTCAGATTGGTGCTCTTGCATTGCTGGACATTTGCTATCTCCTTTCTTGTTTTTATACACCATCCCCTCTCATTTTTCCTTTTGTATATTGTTATTTCTTTTGTATATTGTTATAAGCTTTTATAAGATATACTATTTTTATTAGTAAATTTACAACTATTCTTTATAATAAGGTTGTATATTCCTTTTTTGGAATCAGGGCATTTTATTGGTTATTTCATATTAGAAGGACCTTGGTTTCTCTTCTTGATAGATCTTTTGTGTTGCCTACGGAGGTGATATCCCATAATATCATTTTATGGGAAATCTGGCATCAGTTCTAGATTTTCCATACTTGTGATTGCCTACCTCTGTCTCCTGACTTCTTTTGTGATTATTCCTGTTGTGAATATTCAAATGTCAGCCAGGTGCAGGGAAAAGAATCCAAAGGGAAGTGAATGGGCTCTTGGCTGACACCCAGATAGCTGCAACAGGAAGAATTATGAAAGGAACTGTCAGAAGGAAGTAAGAGCCCATAACTGGTTCCCACATCTGGCTGGGGCAGCAAGAAGCAATGACAGGAGATTTTTTTTAGATCCTGTGATAACCTCCTGCCATCTATAGACACCTCGAGTGTTTCTCCACTTTTGAGACTACTAGTTTTTTTGCTACAGCTGCCCATATCAATGTGCAATTGCTGTCAGTGTCAGCTCATGGCTGAGATCCGTAGAGTGATGAGGGTGGTGTGAAACTTTAAACTTGCTGAACTGAATTTTGGTGTGCAATGGATCAAAATATGGTTCAGTGGGATCAAAGGGAGCTTTCTTACTGGAACCTTAGTCCAACCTTGTTGTTCTTCTGGAAGTGTTCCATGGAAAACTACTCAAAAGACCATATCTATGCTTCAGACAAATGGGAGGTTCCACCATTCTGTATGAAACAAAGGCCCTTTCTGCTCTGGGCCTTATTCCAGCTTATATCTTGGAATGGGCACCTGCTATCTGCATACTGGGGCAGGCTATGGCAGGTCCCAAGTGGAATCTGCAGTAGTCTGCATTAGCATGAAGATGGGAAACCCGTATTCTGAGATATAACCCAGAATAAGGGGTTTCCTGCTCAGAAAGGGCCAAAGAGGTAAAATCTTAGCAGTGCTAGCGACCTTATTTTTTTTCCTTCTGTATTGTCTCCATGAACGTTCTGAATGATTTGTTTTGATGGCCTGCTTTTTCATTTCCAGATTATGCCAAACACTCTGCTGAAGATTAAAAAGGGGGAAAATGTACAGTGCCATCAATTTCACTTCTTTGATTTGACAGAAGAGCTGTGAAATTGAAATTGGCAACTTTGTGCCCTTTGGATGTTTTTGATGACAACTGCCGTCAACTCCAAGGAGAACGGATGTTGTAGTCCAAAGCAAATGCATGACACCGGCCTGTGGGTGTCAGCCTCTTCTGCACTTACCTCAGTCTGATATTATGCACCACACAAATCCACAACTTTACCTGTTCTGGCCAGAGGAGCAACCATTCGCACCTCTGCCTGTGCCAGGGGTCATCTGAGGTGCCATGCAAGCACACTGACATCTCAGACCAGGAATGCAACTATGCATGCGTGTGCCTCACCATCACTGTGGTCACAGCACTGTTGCATGTATAGTCATGCCAGGCTTCACACAGAAGATGGCAGATGTGTGTTCAAACCCAGGTGAGTCCCCAGACACATGGGGGGGTTGGTTGGTTTGGTATACACTAGTGTTTGTAAGTGCAAATGTTAGTGCACATCAGTGAGGAAGCACTATTTCTGTCCCATGAACATGAAGCAAAGTGCAGAAATGCCTCTGGTGCTGAACATAAGAGGAGTCCTTCTGGATCAGGCCACAGCCCATCTAGTGCAGGTTTGTTGTACCTTTTTAAGGAAACCCAGAAGATCTTCAGAGGTATTTAGAGAGGTAATTAAGTGACTCCTAAGAATCAGATCATTTGTTTATTTTGCAGAGGGAAAAAACAGCTGCTGACAAAACTTTACGTAAGTAGTGTGACTTCCTCCTGTCATTTGTGTGAGCTCATACGTGCAGAAAGGGCATCTAAATGTGCTCTTATCTCTGACAGGTACTCAGTGACCTGGAATTAGATGCTATAACTATGGCAACAAATAGGTGATAGAAGGAAATTACTGCTATTAGCACAAAGATAGAGGTCAAAATAAACAGAAATTACCAATTATTATCTTTTCTGAAGAAATAGAGAAGCCTATTATTAACTCACTTAATCGGTCACTTAAACAGATTATATACCTAATAGCCAACCAAATCTTCACAATGCAAATGACACTGTTTTGGAATGACACTCTCCTGGGAACATCTCAGATGATCAGTAGGGTGGTAGAAAGGTAAAGGTAAAATTATACTTTCTTATTTCTGTTCCCCTTAGCATTTAGGCTACATCCAGCCAAAAGGGTACAAGCTTGGATGCTAATTAGGGTGGGGGCTGGTATAGGAATACTTGGATGGGAGACCATCTAGTAATACAAACTGCTTAGAGGGATTTCAGTTAATGAATTCCTGGAAGAAGACGATGGCAAATCAACTCTTCTATTGTTGACAAGAAAATCACATGATCTGTAATCACCAGTCTTGACTTGGTGGTGCCTTTACTTGTCCTGAGCAATTCTTTAGTTGTTTTTTTGTAGACCATGTGCCTTACTGAGGCTTAACTTCATCAGCTAAAGATCACGACAGTCCAAAAAGGAACTTCTTCAGTTCATTTTCTAATCTGAGTGCTTTCACATCCATGAGTTGGTTTTTAAGCAGACTCACATCCTCAAGGGCTGTAGTCACACTTTTAAGTTTTAGTCTGTCTCTGAGATGGACAGAAGAACTGAGCCCATTTTCAGCTTCCTCCAGCCTATTGTGCTGCTGCCACCTTGAGCATCTCAGGAATGCAACCGTGCATCCATGTGCATGACATATTGTGCTGCTGCCACCTTGAGCATCAGCTTGAGTAAAAGATAAGCTTTGGCATAGTGGGGGTTGCAGTAGCATTGAGGGTGGTGGTTGGAGACATCGGAGGGGGTGACCGCATCAGGGAGCAGCTGCATTGGATTTGGCAGGACACAGCAGGAAGTGGCAGGAGATGACTGCAGTGTTGGGGGGCATCAGGGTGGAGGGGGGTATTGGGGGCAGCAGCTGAATTGGGGTGGTGAGGCATGGCAGGGGGCAGTAGCAACCAGCCACGGCAATGATGGGCACCAGGGAGGTGGCTGTACAGGAAGGGCAGGACACAGCAGGGGACGGCAGGAAGCAGCCACGATGGTGGGGGGCATCAGGGGATGGAGAATGTGGCTGTGGCAGAGGTGGCATTGGGGATGGTGGGCCCTTACCTGGCTGAGTCCCTTTCTTGGTGAAATTGACTCAGTGCTAGAATTATCCAAATTTAGGACAATCCCTTTCTAGACATAAAAGTCCTCAGAAAACCTGAGAATGCCACTTGGTATCTGGTTTCCAAGGACTCAAGACAGCCTTCATCCTTTAAAATTATTAAGTCTAACCATGGCCAAGGTTCTTCTTGGCCTTGCTCCTGGGTCCAGATCTTAATTTTGGGGCCCTACCAGATACAGCAAAAAATGACAGTATGTTGCTAGCATTGTGGCTGGACCACCAGACAGTCCTGCTACAATGTTGGAGCTGTTGCTTAAGTCAAGAAATCTAGCACTATTTTTACTTAGTGAGGATGTAAACAATTTCCTTGCTGTCCTTTGGCATAGCGTTGGAAAGGGTTTTTGGGGACATGACTCCATGCATGAAAAAAATGAAAATGCACATGATGAGCTCCAGGTAGTCCTTCTGACCCTATAAGTCAGCTGGTACATGCTGAGTGAGTTCCATCCTTGTAAGGCGGGCCACGGAAAGGGTCAAAATCCAGCCTATCATTTATACCTGGTTTTCCCCTTGCTATTTAGAGACAACCCTAGATGTTCTAATAGAGACTACAGCCATGAGAATGTTTGCTCAATGTTGAATGCTGTGCAAAAAATTGCATCCCTTGATTAACAATGTCTAGCCAGGCTCACATATGCCTTGGTCACATTAAGCTGGAAATTGCAACTATTTGGGTTGCCATTACAAAGTAATAGGAAAGTTAAACTGCTTCCTAATTTGATAGTGAGATAGATATCTGGATTTATTTTGGCCATATCATTCTGTCCTTGTATCATTAGTACTGATGTTTTGAGTTGGCGTGTTGCATTGTAAGTTTCTCCAAGGTGAATTTTCATTTTGGAGATGTTTTGCTGACAGTCTAGAAAGCATCACCAGTGCAAATGCACTGATGTCACCTAGCCTCGTAACTAAGTAATTCTATGTAGTTTAAAGTTTTGATATCACATTATTTCAAGGAATACTTTTTATATTAATATCTCTTGTCACTGAACCTTGCTGTGTGTACCACTGCTTTCAGAAGAATGATTCACTGGGAACAAACACAAACAGTTACTCTCTTTGTAATACATGGCCCTGTTTTTATGCTTTGTGGTGCTATCTCAGTAAAAGATGGGACATCCTGTACTGCGATGCACACTCTGTCCCAAGTTAATATGGATTGGTCCTGGTGTGGAGCAAGGCTGTCAGCATTCAGATGGTCCATTCCAGGCCTGCTCTAGTGCCATCTCTAAAGCTCATGCCAGCCTTGAAGTCAGTGTGGGGTGCAGCTTCCAAATGCTCCAGATGCCAGGAATGAAATAATGTGGCCTTCAAAGCTCCCAATGGACAAAGTGCCTTGTTTTGCTGCTGAAATGGATCCCCCTGGATATTACTGACCATAGAAGCATGCCATTCACAAGCCTTTGTGGTCCAGCATACTGCCCTCTAGTATGCTGGTAGACCTTGAAATCAAGTCTACTGGTAAACCAGACTTGGGGCCTGTTCACACTTACCTCTGTGAAGCAGTTCTGGCTGCTCTTGAGGAGGACCATCCATGGTTTTCAAGTCATCCCTGGTCTTTACTAGCTGTGAATGCTGTCACACACCATGCACCAATACAGGCTGCCTCCAGACTTGCAGAATAAATCTGCAGTTAGAGGTAAAAGCGCATCTTACCTGCTTTGAAGCGACGACTGCCCATCTGACTAAAAAGCAGTTCTGTAGGTTCTTCCTCAGAAGCTGCGAGAGCTGAGTCGGAGCACGTGGTCATGTGGAATGAGGCAACCAATCAGAACTGAGCTACCCTCCTGCCTCTCGTTCATCTCTTCTCACTGTTCTACCTAGACAGGCAGAAAGATTCAAATCCTCTTTATACTGCACAGTGAGTCTTCTCATACCAGCATTAAGGTAAGCATGCAGTAGTGATCCAATAATGTGACACAATGACGATCCATGGATCATTGTGTGTGATGCCCTGCTTGCGACTGTACATTCCGCTGTACAAGTCTGGACGCTGCCATAGTACTATGCTTTGTGATGTTGCTCTGTACTTAACACAAACTTTTCCTTTTCAGAAAGTTCCCCCTCTCCACTAAACCTTAAATTACATCTTCTTTCTCCTGCTGTGTAATTCTGCAATTCCTTCTCTCTGTCAGTGGCCTGAGAGTTTGCTGTGTTTAGCAAATACTATGCAGGTCTGATTGCTGTTATCCACCTGGAAACAGAACGATCAACTATATATTTACTGCTAACTGAAAACAAGCATTTTGTGAAACCTTTAACATTATTTTCTGCATTGGCTGAGGACAATGAGGGAGACAGAGTTCACAAACACGACGCACTGAGTAATACTGCAGGGACTAATTTTAACTTTGGTTATATGTTTAAAGATGTCATAACAAAAGTCTCTCTTGTATTCTGGGGTGGGGGGAGGGGGGAGAATGCCCTAAATACAGCAATCCTCTGCAGTGGAAACTTTCTTTGAATTTAGGGGAAAAGTTCTTTGTAATAAACAGGGCAGCCTGCATAGGAAGCAGCATGCGCACATCTATGTCCATACAATGATTGCACTTTATTCTCTTTAATTATACACACTTGCTTATCATTAGCATAGTTCACTCAGTGGGAATTCTAAACTTTTGAAGGTTAATTATGTTCTAGAACATTATTTAAAGCTTGAATTCAAAAGGAACTATGAATAGAACAAAAACCTGGCAATATTGTTCAAACTCATAGATCCACTGGGCCGAGGAGTGGTGGCTGGGTAATGCAAATCTGCCACTGCTGCCCTGCCTTTACAGCAGGGCCCATTTGCTGGTGGCACCACAAGATGCAGCCAAGCTTCCCTTAACTGCCATCAGTAGTCAGGAGAACAGATAGGAAAGGAGGATTGGGATTGGCAAGAAGCTCACATGAACCCACACAAATCTATAATATTCAACTTAATTCCAGTCAAAGTTACCTATGGATAGATGAGCGGATGGATGGATGGACAATGCAGCACTCAAAAGTATACAAACAAAGTGGTATGAGCGGTGAGGCAGAAAGAGATCTAGCAAGCCATATAAATACATAACAATTTTAGCACAAAGTAATCAAAAGCCTAATGATATAACATCTCATTCTGAAAGTAAGAGATGAAACCATCTTCTAAGGCAAGAACTAATGGTGCTTTTCAGTGTACTTTTACCATGAAAAATAAATCTATTTAATCAAGAATAATTTAGCAGGTGTTTGCAACAAATTCCTGAAAGCAGTAGAGCATTGTGATGCTTTGAAGATTGTAAAAGGTTCCAGGTGAACAAAACACAATTATGTATTGCAAGGAAGAGCATCCATAGCTTAGAGCCAAAAGCAAAATAACAAGCAGAAAAATAACTGAGCAAAATGTCACATTCTAGAAAAGTGACAACATAAACTTCTGGGTTTCAAGTGTCACTGTGATTCAGCAAAATTGTTTCAAGAAATAGGGCAACTATTCTGCAGAGTTACATCTAAGCAACACAGTGGTATATCTTCTGGCCTCTTGCCTCTTATGTACATTGGCTGTTTTTGCACCACAAGCCTTGGTGGAGGCCTGTGATAGCCTATGGAGACCTGAGGCTTATTCACACTACAGCCTCTAGTGCATAATTAGTGAACTCCTGAGGAAGAGTACAGCCTCCGAACATGCCCTAATCGTTGCCGAAGTTCACTAATCGTTGATTAGGTGTGAAGAATGAAATCATGCTTCACACTCTAACTAATGTTTACCTAACACTTACCTGAAGTGTTCAGGCAGTGACCATTTGCTCTTTTTTCAGTGCTCCGGGGTTGTTTGAGGTGCTGCACAAGTGTCCTGGCACCTCAGACAACCATATATGTGACTGCATGGGTGCAGAGCATCTGCATTGTCAAGGCAACAAACTTCCACATGCACAGTTGCAGAGGGCGCTGCTGTCAAAATGGTGGCACCCAGAGGAGGACCGAGCCCCAGATCGAATAGGGTATTCTATCTGGTGGGCAGGGGGGAACGGCCAAAGTTGACTAGTACTCCAAGGGCGAAAGCTAGTCAATGCTGGTTAATCACACTCTTTTCCTGTCTAGCGGATGGGAGGGGAAGTGTGAAAATGCCTCTGGGGTTGGACCAGATCCCTTGAAGACCCAGAAGACTAGAGCGGTGTACAATGGCAATCATCAGAGGCTGCTTACTTGCAAAGTCTTAGACCCTTTTGTTTTTGCCTTTGCTCTTGAAGAAATTTTACTACTATCCAGATAGTTTTGGGCTTTTAAGTGGAAGAGAGGAACATAGTAACTCACCCACCTGGAAAATGAACTAGGGTGGGATCAGTATAAAATAAACATATTAAAGTTGGACAGTGCAAGAGGCTACAAATTTTCTGTCATCCCCCTCACATATACACACAATCAGAATTATATCTCTGAGAGAAAAAAAGTTTCATGTTTGAAAGGAAGAAGAAAATCTAAAACTGAATCAAGGGACAAGCAAAGCAAAGGCTTTGCAGAGTTTAAAGAGGCAGGCAAGCAGTGATCTACCTACTGTAGGGAAGAGAACTGAAGGTTGTGATCAGACAGATTAGAAGGGGCAGCCCCGGGGCAAATTTGAGACTCAAGATACAGACAGAAAATATCAAAAAAAAAAAAAAAAAGCTTTATCTTGTTCTGAAGACTCTGTGTGTGCCCTTTCCCAGACATGAAATCAGCATTCTCAAGGTAACTTGCAGCTTGGGTCAGATGGAGTGATAGACTACTGAAGCTCTGATATCCAATCCCATCTAGAAAAGGTTGCTATGGCCTGCTAACCAAATGACATTGTACAGTCCTGGGCCAGCAGTGCAAATAAGAGGTAAGCATGGAAAGGAATGATGAGGAAGGGAAGTAGGAGAGGAGGCTTTAGCTGTTTATTTTTAAAACTGTGTGACAGAGTCTTTTTCTGTGTCCACTGATGCAGTAAATGGTCAGTCCCCCAAAGCCCTGTCTGACTGCCCCCAAAGGGAAAATCTGCAGGCAGTTTTGTTTTCAAGGTGCAGTCACACCTAATGATTAATCCATTTTCAGGTTGCCCTCTGTTTCAAGAGTTTAGTTTATGAAAATATGTTTAATCGCTTAAATGACCTTCCAAACAGCTCTTGAGCATCTCTCCTACTCCCTGAGGATTAACAGTAAAATAAATTAAAGTTGGGGCTTCTGAATGTCTGATTCCTTAGTGGGAGGGAAAACAACTTTAATCCTCCAGCAAGATCATCCACTGTTTTGATTCCTTCTCCCACACACACTTATTGGGTAATGTGTTTGATCACTTTAACAAGCCCTCTCAGTTGTAGCATAACAGGTTAGAAATTGTATCTCCCATTGTCCGTCATCACACCTTCATTTTATACCTTCTTCAGTCCATCTTCAGGTGTCTGACTGCTCACACCTTTTCATTTCTACCAGTTCTATTTGTGGACTTTCCTTTCTCCATTTGGACTTTTCCGAATGGAAAGTCCACAGACAAAATGGATAGCAATGAAAAGGTGTGAGCAGTCAGAGCTGAAGATGAACTGGATGAGGCTTAAAGTGAAGGTGTGACCACATCCAGAGTCTCTCTCTCTCTCACACACACACATGTATGCACACAAGTGCTCAGCATAGACTTTTTGTATTTTTCCACTATCTTGTGCTCTGCATTTAGTTCTGTACTGATATTAACGTCTATTGAATCTAGTGTTCAGTTGGTTTTCACTTTATATTTGGTTTTAAGCACTCTGTGGCCCAGTTCCCATTACAAGCTTAAAAGAGTTTTCCTAAACCGAAATAATAGACCCGGATGCTAACACAAATTTCCCTGATCCCATTACTTTCAACTTAATTGCATTTAATCCAGATTCTGAGGATCATAGGTGGTGTATGTGACTCAAGGGGGGGACTCAAGTGGCTACTTTCTAAAAGCCGCTTTTCGGAGCTGCCCTGGCCTCTTCCTCCTGACATGAACGTGCCACCCATAATGGACCCCTTCATGGAGCCTAGCTGGGTGGCTGCCCTTTGCCTGGATGGATGAAAAACAGCACCAGGCAGCCAGCAATTCTTTCCCCTCCTCTCCCCATTGCCCAGGGCACACAGCAGCAGTGGCAACTCAAGCCCCCTTTACCCGCTCACCTCCACAGCTACAGCCTTAAACATTCACACATCTCCCAGAACCTGCAGCTGCTTTCCTTTCTTTCCCTTTCTAAAGGTCAGAACTCCAAAGAGCCAGAATTGCACAAAATTGCAACATTGTTATCAGATGTGAAGTGGGTGGATTGCTACAGTATAACCACTTCTGTAAGGGGTGGATTTTTACAGTGAAATCACTATCTTTGGTAGCAAGCTATTGGGGGAGGGAAACCCTAAACATGCATTCTCATCCCACTAAAACGGTACTGTTCCCACAGTAAGAAATGTAAAATGTTTCAAATGCACAAACTGGAGCGAGACCTGTTGAAATGAGTGTTAATATTTACAACACTTTGGGGTGATTTAACACGCGGAAAGTGTGTTAAGCCAAACTGACTTTGGGACTGCGAGGATCAAAATCATTTCAAAACCGTTTTAAGCTTGAAATGGGAACGTGGCCATGCGTATGTTTGGTTTTGATATGGTCAGTATTGACTAATCAATAAACTGATGATGATATATGCACACAAAAATTCATGAGACAAAACATCAGTTTGGAATTGATCAAAGAAGTAAGCAAAGTTGCTTCCTTCCCTTCCAGTGGTCAAACTGCTTGTGATGGCTTAGTTTGGGTAAGAGTGATGCACTAGATCCAGGTAAGAAAGAGGTGTGGCTCACCCGAAATAGCAACGGGAGGGGTGAGTTAGCAGGAGCAGGGCCAATATGAAGAAGCAACCGAAGGGGAGCTAGGTATAAAAGGCTGTGACCAAGGGCAGAAAATGTTCTAGTTTTCAGAGTTGGGTTCACACATGTGAATGTCCAGCAGCCAGAGGAGGGGTGAAATCAAGGTTAGATCTAGGTTCTTAGGCCTGTACAGACAGGGAGAGTCCTGATTAGTAACAGCTTAGATAAGCAATGAAAGTGTTATGTTCATGAAGTACTACCATTATCTATGTTATTCTCTTTAGAAGTGTAAACCAATAAAGAACTGTTTAGTTTGTTTTAAAGAAACTCAGCCTCAAGTACTCATTCTAAAGAGCAGAGCGGGAGCTCTGGAGAAAAGGGAGCCTATCTCTTTAAGCCTAGTGAAAGGCTTTTTATAAGTAACGCTGCATGAGGCATTTCCCAGTCGTTTGTCTCTAAAAGGGAAATAGGAGAAAGTGACGAATGCTGAAACTGGGGGTTGGTTGTAGGCACAGAGAAGCAGCTCTGAGATCTTAAAGGAAATAGAAGCAATTTAAGGGCTGAAAGTGCCGGGTTAGGGAGGATCAATCCTCGATGGAGGCGGGCGTCACACTCCGTAACTCAGAATGCCGGTGATGGAAGGGCATGCTACTGGGTAGAGCTTATAATAACAGTAGAGGGGCAATCTAAAATGAATTCTTACTACTGAGAATCTTCAAAGTGTCTCCCACCATCTTTTTCATAAATACTACAGGAAACATCTCAGAGGCCATCCAGGTGCTGCTTCCTCTTCCTTCTCCAGCTGAAACACGTGGCAGTGGCAAATGGGGGTCCTGCCACCACCTTCCCTCCCCAAGGTCGATGCATGTGGTGGGGTGGATGCCATGCCTCTGCTTCCCTCTCTGTAGCTGAAGCATGCAGCAACAATGGCAGTGGCTGAGTGTGTTGTGGCTGCTCTCCTTCCTGGCACAGAGCTGAGGCAGTCAATTATTAAGCCTGCTTGGAATCTCATTTCCCTATGTGAATTTATTGTTTCAGAGAAAGCACTCTGATTAACTACATGAGAAATTCTCCATCACCTCCCTAGGAATGACTTCTGCAACCGGAAAAGAATCTTTGGCCACTGTCCATTGTACAAGGAAGCCAGACTAATAGGGAAAATATGCACCATGACTACAAAATCAATCAATCAATCAATCAATCCATTTGCAATATCAGCAGTCTATACAAAATATACAATGAAACCTGCACAAATTTCAGTGTAATCACTGTGGAATGGAGGCTGGCTGTCATACATAGCAAAACACTCAAGATAACTGCAGCCATCATTTAATCTCACATAGTGCTCAGTTACGCAGCAAATACACTTTTCACGTGAAGAACAGGAAGTTCCCTGCCAATTATTTCAGAATCTTGGGCGACATGTAGAATGAGACTTCTATGATGAGAGTAAAATTAGGCAATTTCCCTCCACCTTCTCAACACTTGGGTATCATAGGGAGATAATGCACATTGCAATACTTGTGTACAGAAGCAAAGGAAGAGAAGAGCTGTGACAGCAAGGACTATGGAGGGCAGCAAATCATGTCCAATCTTTCCATGGTTCTGTCCACATGAAGCCCCTGGGGGCCTGTGCGGAACCAACTTACCTGGAAGCCAGAATAGAGGCAGAGGGCTACTGACGTACTCATCTGTACCTCTGGATAATCTCTGCAAGCAGAATGCTGCTTCTAGAATTGAAGTCCCCCAGTGGACATGACCAGGAAAGGAAAGTTAATCCAGACGTTGGGCTACATACCTGGCACATGGCTCAAACCTCCAGGAACGGGTTGGCACAGGAACAAGACAGAAATCCAAATATCTCTACCACACTGCTTCTTCTGAAAGGGTTGATGTCCGAGTGGTTAATCTCCTTCCCATAAGAAGGGGCAGCTGCCCACATCTGGTACTGAGGGCTTGTTGATGTCTCATTTCTACTCATATCAGTCATTTCATTCCATGTGGATGAAATCCCAGAATCTACCTAAGAACTCATAGTTGGTCTAGATTAGCCAGGCCCACTGAGCCTGATTACGGGAAGGGGTAGCTGGGATCAGCCCACATTGTGACCTCAAAGCTTGCACAAGCTTTGTGGCTGCATCCCCACATCTCCAAGAACTAGGAACAAATGTTCCTAGCTTCAGGGAATCTGGCAGATGCGTTTTGAACATGTCGTATGGCACACCACTGAAATGCACCACTGGTAGTCCCAAACATGGGAGATATGCTTTCTGCGTGTCTCCTGTGTTCTGAATCAGGCCTGCTGGCCTGCTTGTACCCCTGATTAAGCAGATCTATCACTGACCCAGATTAAAGGCCATACCACCAGGTCCAAGACTTCCTAGATCTACATTACCAATGGAGGACGGCTCTGTCCATCAAATCTGTGCAAAAAAGGGCCCATGAAAGTATGCTTTTACTACTGATGCTGATGTGTGTCAGATACACAAAACATAAATAGTAGCTGGCCATAAATGTGGAATAGTCAGATAGAAGAAAGAAGAAGAAGTATAGGCTTTTCTACCCTGGTTTTCTCACCTATGTAAGGGGATTCAAAGCAGCTGAGAAAGCTTTCTATTCTTCTCCCCAAAACAGAACACCCTGTGAAGTAGGTGGGGCTGTGAGAGCTCAGAATAGAGCTGTGACTGGCCTAAGGTCATCCAGCTGGCTTCATGGAGGAGAGCAGAATCAAACCTAGTATTCCCAGCTAAGAGTCCGGCTCCCTAACCACCCGTCTAAACTCGCTTACAGAGTAGGAGTAGGATATTAAGGTAACAGAAATAGCTGTCATGCAAAAACTAGTTTAGACTAATTTATAATGCACAGATATTAAGTACTCAGCAGAAATAATCTTTTTTCTGGGCAATTGCTATTCTCTTGAATGTCCACAAATAAACCTTATCAGCTATAGGGATGTGTACAAATTTTTTTGCATTCAAATTTGAGTTGAATTGAATGTCAAAATATTCAATTTGAATGTTTAAAATCCAAATGCAACAAAAACTGATTCGAATATGATACACTTGAATCTATTTGTTCAAATGTTAGATATGAATTTGAGGATACAAATATCGACAACATTCGTATGTGATATGTATCTGTATGCATTTCATATGCATTCCATTTTATCCTGCATGCATCCCATTTTCGTTCCGTATTATAAGTGCAAATGCATACAGATACGGATGATATTCATACAGATATGTACATTCGAATGATTCAGATCATACAAACAAATGCTTTGGAACATTAGAAATTCATTCAAAAGTCTAAATTCGAATGTGAAAACATTCTATTCCAGTGATGGCCAACCTATGACACGCGTGTCACAGGTGACACACCAAGCCCTTTTGGGTGACACACATGGTCACCCTGGCACCTGGGCATGGAGTGCTTGCTTGTTCTTGAAGTGTACGAAATACCAACTTTCAATTGAAGATTCAGCAAACGAAATTCATCAACAAAAGTCACTAATGTAAAGAATTATTTGTTTTTGCTTTTGATAAAATACATGTATCAAAAATAGAACTTTTACTAGAGCTACAAATATCACAAAATTATGGATATTTCTAGATGTGACACAGCAGCCAAGTTAAGCTAGGTTTTCTTGTGAATTTTGACACATCAAGCTCAAAAGGTTCACCATCACTGTTCTATTCAAATATGAATGTCCACATTTGAACAAATTTGATTGGATTTTGAATGTTTAGAATATTCATGCTCATCCCTATTCAGCTAGCACATCCAAGCTCAGGGACGGTGGATTTTGTAGGCCAGCAAGGATTTGAAGAATAAAACTTTTTTGAGATAACTATTTTCATTCCTCCACTTAGCCTCAAGGTAGCCTCAATTTCATGACAGAGAACAGAAGGTGGAGAGGTTAGTGACAAAAGACAGTGAAGACATTTAATTTGTTCTCAAAAGTGAAAAAAATCTATAGATTGTTCCACCAATGGCAGGGATGATAAACTTCTGTCTTCTTGAGCTTTCTAAACTACAACTCCCAGCAATCCATTCTTGGGCTGACATGGTATGCTAGGAATTGAACGTTAGGAATTATACTCCAGGAACATCTGGAGGGCTGCAAGCTGAGCACCCTCCTCAGTGCACTCAGTGAAACAAAGTTAAAGTTAAAATAAAATACTGCCAACTGTTCAGGCTTCCCACACACAAAAATATTTCCCCTTCTCTATAGGAAGCAGTAGAATGGTTGCTATTTGTTGCACAATCACAGTCATACTTAAATGGCACAAGACGCTGCTGTCTGCAGAAGAGCTTCATGGAGTCTGACAGGTTCTTGTTCTTTTCCAAATGAATTGTTGTTCAGTAAAAACCAACCAGACTGATTTTTGGGCTCTGGAAAAATGCTTGACAGAAACAGTGAGGTCAGCCCAGATGATGTATCACTACATGGTAAGACATGCATAATTTATCACAAAGTTGGGTAGTTTAGATTAGATTTTAATTCCCAGCACTATAGTTATGATTAAACTATTCAGCTAGCTTAAAAATAATTCTCAGAAATTTGCCCATGGGATTTTTCACAAAAGATATATTGCTCCATCCTTTAGTCTCAGGCGTGTATAGAGGTCCTGGTTACAGGTTAAATGTGCCTCTTTCTCAGAAACAGAATGCTTCTAATTTGACTATAGTTAAACCGAAAGTACTGAAAACATCTGGAAGGGGAAGATGGAATGGGAGGAATTTTTCAGGAATAGAACAGGAACAACATTTTTGGACTAGTAATTTGAATTATCTATCTATCTCTATCTATCTATCTATCTATCTATCTATCTATCTATCTATCTATCTATCTATCTATCTATCTATCTATCTATCTATCTATCTATCTATCTATCTATCTATCTATCTATCTATCTACCATTAACTACACTCTCTCCTGTACTCACAAACACCAAGATTATATCTAGATTTCTGATGCATTCTTCCATTTGGGTGGCAGGAAACAACTCACAACTTCCATCTCCCAACTTTGTTGGCTAAATGCTATGGAGAGCCAGGAATATTTGGGAGAAGGGGCTATGCCATCCAGGAAATATCCCAGAGCATTAAGGGATCACTCAGATTCGATAAATCTCTGGAGACACACAATCCTCTGGAAGGGCTACTGCAAGTCCTCATACTATGTTGGCATTAGATCCAGAATAGGGATGGGCCAAAAAAATTCATCACCCTTGCAATTTACACTAATTGCAAAGCTTCAAATGTTACATTCAAATCAAATTTTGGCTATATTTGAAAGCAGACATTTGCATGTGAAGCAAAAGCTTTTGTGCATTTTTCTGAAGCTTTGTTATATTTGTGAAGGTAAATTCGTGGATTCGGAGCAGAATCATGGCAGATTCAGAGCTGGGGCCAATTCTCACATGAGCTCGTAGTTGATAATTAGGCAACGTCTGGACAAGTGTTTACAGCATAGAAACGCCCCCTGCCTGCCCTGAAGTTGCCTAATTATCAACTACTGGGGAACGTGAAATTGTGCTCCACAAACTTACCAACCTTTACCAAAAACCTACCTAAAGTGTCCAGCTAGTGGCCATCCGCACCTCCAAATCCACTCAAGATGGTGGTGCCCTGAAGAGGACCAGCTCTGGGATCAATCACAGGTGATCTAGCACATTTGAAGAAGCTCCATTCTCACGAATGCAAATTTCAGTTGCCTTTGCTTTGATGCAAAGCAAATGGGGGAAAAATTAATCATGTACATCCCTAATCAAAAATTGTCCCTATGGAAGGAGAACCAGATACTGGATTCTCTGGGAAGACGCCAATATTTTTTATATAGTGCAGGGAATTCCACCTAATATTAAATTAGGGCTTTTAGAATAATGCTTCCGTTCTGTGAGCATACCAACAGAATGAGAGTGTTCAAAGCATATCTGGAGGCACCCTAATTTGTTTATTGAGAAAGGTAGCCAAATATTTAACATTTAAACTTGGAGCACATCTATACAAGTTCCATTTAACTCTGTGAGAATTATTTATGAGAAAGCACACCAAGGATCAAAGCTGTATTCCACCTTCGAGGCAAGCAATCTGTCTTTGAAATTACAGGTTTCTGTTAGACCTGCGTGGCTTCCCCAGCATAAGTGCTTAGTTGACTATCATATCATGATGGGTGTTTCCTTTTAACAAATATTACCTTACTACTTTCTGGAATGTATTTTATGGCTCTTGTAAGAGCATCTTAGGTCTGCACATATCTTACTGGAATGGAATTACAGGACAATCCCAGGCTAGTTAACTTCAAGAGTGATTGGGGCCATTCATATTCTAAGCACTGGAATATTTTTGTTCTTGTCCAGTATTGCAAGAATGTAGATGGCATACCTCCTAGTGATATGTCACACTCCATCTGTGATTGAGCAATGCACACATTACTCTTATATTGTGTCTGGTGTAAGAGGGCAGGGTCAAACATTGCAAGATCCAGACCCTAGCATTGCAAAATCCAAACCTAAGCCTTAATAACATAGGAGGAGCCTTGCTGGATCAGGCCACAGCCCATCTAGTCCAGCATCCTGTCTCACACAGTGGCCCATGGGCATCTCAAGCAGATACAAGGACATTGCAGAGTCTGGACCTAGTGCAGCATCAGAGGTGGTACAGAAATGCTGTTCATGGATTGTTGCTGCTACTTGTAGACTGCTTTTAACCTATCTGTGGAGATTTAGAATGTTTCAGAATTGCTTCAGCAGACCACACTTGTGGGCAATGCACTCTAGTGAACTACTTGTTCATGTCTAACAGGTAAACGTGAAAAGGCTCTTATCTTCCCACCTAACAATACCTCTGCGGCCCTTTTAATCTCCATAGCCCTGAAACATTTGCTTACTTTGTCTAAAGCTTTAAAGTATATGCAGACTGTGATATGCCAGATGCAAAAAACATTCGTACCCCCCAAAAAAAGTTTGAGGTTTTTTTCCTAGTAACCTAAAGTGTAGTGACTGGGAAGCACTGGGACCTGTTTCCATCATGATTAAAGAGGTGAATCCAACAATTTAAGCATGCATATTGAAAAGTTTGAGTGGCATATTCCAATGCAATATCAAAAACTTCCACTTAGATACAGAAAAGAAGTTTGCTCTGCAGTACTTAATGGTAATTTATGATAAACTCAACCAATGCATTTGGTTTAATGTGTTTTGTTAGACAGTTAAAAACATTTGAGATTATGGTGTGCTATCTCAACAATAATGTTCAAATGCAGGAACTTTGGATTCTCTTTGTGAGTTGATCTGTAAATGAACACTAACCATGCCTGCGGAACTACTTTTCCTACTTGATTCTGAAAGCATTTTAAAGAAGTCCTAGAACAATAGGAGCTGGAAGTTACTGTTGGTTACTGTTTTTAAAGGCACAGATCTATATGAAGACCTAGAGTTTCAAGTTGACCTGGAATGCAGGAAGAATTCATCTCATTGTATGCATTCTAAAAGATTGCAAAAGCATTATGCACTGCAAATATGTAGGTGGCTAAAAAGAGTCTTTATAAAGCTTTGGCCCTGAACATCTGGATGACTCATTCTGTATTAATTACAAGGCAAGTGGCAAAGATAAAGTGAGTGGCAATAATAACCAGCAAGTGATAACAATGAAACACTTTCAGTTTGAACAAATTAGTAAAATAGTAGGCAGCAACTCAATCCAGGGCTTGCATTGCAAAAGGCAAGATGGTAACGAATCAGTGAAACCTTAGATTTAAACATATTTCTGGCTGCAACATTTGAGGCAAAATGGAAATTGATATTTTCAACGTTCAAAAGAAGATTGCTTTCCTGGCAGGAAAAAACAGACAGCCTCTGTTTAATATATAATCAGTATATTAAATATAATCAATATATAATCAATAATATAATCAAACCTGATTGGCATAATCAAGAAGAAGAGGAGGAGGAGGAGGATAGTTGGCTTTTCTACCCCACTTTTCTCACCCATTTAAGGGAACTCAAAACAGCTGACAAAGTTTTCTGTTCTCCCCAAAACAGAACACCCTGTGAGAGCTCAGAAGAGAGTTGTGACTAGCCCAAGGTCACCCAGCTGGCTTTGTGGAGGAGAGCTGAATCAGACTTGGTATTCCCAGATAAGGATCTGGCTCACTAACCGTTAGACCAAACTGGCTAGAAAGTACTAAGTCCATCATAATACAAGCAGCATAGATGAAGAAATCTATAGCTTGTACTTCTGCTTGGAGAGAATTTCCCTGTGAGGCTCTTTAAAGCATGGACTGCTAATGTGGTTGGCGGCAAAGTGAAATGAACAGCTATCTTCATGGCATGCTTTCTATGAGTCTCAGCCCTCATGACCAAGTGGTGGAAAAGTACAACTCTGATAGGCTACAGAGCCATTCCCATCCACCCATCCCCACCAGTCGTGACAATCAGAATTATGACAGGAGGTACATTCACTCTGGGCCAGTATCCTGTTAAGCCCAGGTGAAGTTAAAGAAAACGTAGGTTCTTTGGCAAGACACTTTGGGCACATGCCAATTTTTGTGTGTTGTTGCTAATGGGTGTGGGTAATGGGTAGGGAGGCACACTTGTTTTTTCTTCAGGTTTTTCTTTCTAGATATTTTTCCAAAGCAAGTAGAACAAACTTCAGTGAAGTGGAAGCTACGAAAGAAGAAAAACCTGGGGGATGGGACCAGTTGCCTCAAGGATGGGTGATAGCTTTCTTCCCCCCCCCCCCCCGAACTCACACACCAATTTTGGAGGCTCCAGCTCAAACTATCTGGAACTCTAGTCCTGCTGGCCTATGTGATGCACCCCCCCCCCCCAAATCAAGGCTGATCTCTTTCCCCTTTCTGAGTCTGGCAATTGTTTGAAATAAATCATATGCCTGTTTATTATAATCCTTGGCACTGACCAACTTTTCTCTGGTCAAGTGCCAAAGAATGCACCACTTCTCCTGCCTTCTGTTTAAAGATACAAGTGGAGAGCATCTCTAACGCCACACTAAGCACCCTCTATCTCTCTCTTTCTCTCTCTCTTTCCCTGTTCTTAAAGCTACAGGCTCCCTTTACCCTGGTGAATCTCAAAGCTTAATAATAGATACTGCAGGCAAATAGTCTTCTTGAAATTATGAAGAATAATATTTATCGTTTTCACAGTAATTGCTTTAGTTTGAATGAATGAATGAATAAGAGAACAAGGCTTGTATGAACGATCAAGTTCAAATAAGTGAATTTGTTTTAGACCACACACAGCTTTATCAACCTAACCCCCTAGGCTGCTTAAGAATTCTTCCCCTAGCTCACTCTAGCCTAAGAATTTTGGAACTGTGAGAGTAATCTTTCCTCAGGTACAGAATGGTTTCACCTAGACCTCCTTCCCTGAGAAAACTCAAGCACAGAACAGCTTTTATTCCTTGGAAGTGCTTTTTATACCTCCCGCCTGGCACGAGCCAACACCTGATTGGCTGTACCTGTGGGCATTTCTCCCCCCACCCTTAGTATGCTAATCAGGGAGTTCCAGTCCACTGCTTACCTGTTCCTAATACTTTCTGTGTAAAAGCCCTACATCAATAAATACATTTGAATACAACACAAATAATTTACAATAAATATGTTTAAAAATAGACATGGGCATCACAGCCTACTTGGCAGGAACATGGCCAGTGTGGTCAGCTTTGAGCTACAGCCTCCAAAATTGACATGTGGGTCTGGGGCAGAGATCAGTGGCATGACATTTACAGACCAGTGGCAAGTGGCATGACATTTACAGCCTGCTTTGAATTTTTATCAATTGTTCTAAAAATCTCTCATCTTCTCCATAGGAATGAGACATTGAAAAAAATCAAGTATGCATCTGATCACCCTGTGACTTGGCCAGGGGTCTTTCTGGAGGCCTTCCAAAACTAAATGTCAATTTTGGCCATGCTGACCACTCCCCACTTGAACTGAACTACTCCACTGTTTCCCATATAGGACCATTAATCAAGTGTTCAGACAGAATTTTGGATTTCTTTTAGCCATTCAAACTTCAGTTCAAACTTGTTTGCATTATGTGTGGTCTGAATTGAACTGGATCAGAACAAAAGTTCATGTACATCTCTAGTACTGAATTTTTTTTTCCAGAAGAAAGGTTGTATATAAATTTCAAAAATATATAATTGAAGCATAAACCTATACGTATCCCTTCTTTCTAGCTGTATCTGTTTCCTTTCTTGTCTTCCTCATTTCATATTATACAAGGCCTGTTTGCACTTACCTTTAGGGCACAGATCTGGGCACTCTGGAATGCTCCATCTGTATGCCAGGCTGCTGTCTCCATCCCAAAGTGTCAGAGACTGTCCTGGAGCACTCCAATCCTCTGTGAGAACTTCTAGGATGCTCCTGGTAAGCTCCCAGCAGCAGTGTTTGCACTATTTCCCTGTGCAAATGCTGTGTGGGGGTAGGGCAGCTATGGCTGTGCCATTATGCACTGCATCGTGATCAACATATGAATGGCCCAAACCATACCACAAGTTTCTGTGGCCATTGCAGTAGAATGTGGACAGACCTGAACAGACCATCCACACTACGGGGCTGATAGTGAAGTTGGGGGCGTTGCCAGCACTGTGGTGTGAACACCAGCCATTGTCCCTGAACGTAAGTTCAGTGGGATGGCACTTTGGCACAGGAACTTAACCTGTGATATTTTGAGGGGCTGTGCAAACAGAATCTATTATCTAATCATTAGAGTAATGACAAACAGTGACAACAAGATATTCTGCTGTAAGCGCATCTGGACTTCTGATGGCCTTGATGCAGTTCCAAAAAACCCTCAACATCTTTAACTGCCCATCTGTTAAAAACATAGGGCCTTTCTGCACAGGCTCTAAAAACGCATTTAGAGACTGTTCGGGGAAGGATTTGGACGTGGCATCTGCACAGGGAACCCAATTAGGGTCCCTCTGAGGATGCCACGTCTGCACATCGGCAGGCAAAACCGGTTGTTTAAACCGGTTTTGCCACCGAATCCTATCCAGATGTAAGACCTGAAAAAAATCAGGTCTTACATCTGGCTTTTTCCCTTAAAACAGTTTGGAAGCTAACACTTCCGCACCGGAGAGGGAAAAGCTGGATTGCCGGCACATGCCCAGCTGTCAGAGAGGCAGAGCACATGCTCTGCTACTCTGACAGGTGGGCGAGTCTGGCAGCCAGCTTCCCTGCCTTCCCCCTGGCCAGAGAACTGACAATCCTCCGTTCTCTGGCCAGGGTAAGGCAGCTCCTACTCCTACTCTCACCACCACCGCACCGAGAGTCCCTCCAACTTACCTGATCATCTCCAGCTTGATTCTGTGGGCATTTGAGGGCTCTAGCTTACTTTTATTTATGATGCATCTATGAACTCAAGGGGTATATTTGTCCACACAAAACCCCAGTCGATCCATGGTAAATGTGCCATGGGAGCACGTTAGCGTTGGCCAACACCTTGTGCACCTCAAGCACTTATCCACTTGTAAACGGACTGCCAAGCTATAGCCATGTGCAGGCAGGCAAAAAACCCTCAACACACCCACACAAGATTCTCCCTCTTTCTGCTGTGACCCTTTTAAAGGAAGGACTTTCTTTTGTCAGCCATCTGCTGGCATGCTTCAGACTTCCTCCTTTTACTTTTAAAGGCACAGTACTTATTTATTTTAGCAGTAACGTCTTCACTGACAGACTTCAGCCAGACACTTTTCAACTGGAACAAATGATTATTGGTTACAACTTCTTTAGTGATAACAGGCTTAAGATTATGATCACTGTATATGACAACACCTTCACTTCTTTAACAATTCAGCAACGATCAGGACTCTACTACTCAGCTCCCATGCAGGCAAGCTTAGAGCCTGGTTCCTTCCTGCCCCAGCCCGTGAGTTTACCCAGGCAAAGAACCCTTTTACTCTGCTTTCAAGACTTTTTATAGAGTCTGGCACAATGACTTCCTGCTCTGATTGGCTCAGACTCTGGGCTAGCTTACCTCCTCCCTTCAGAATACAGCAAGCCACACCCCTAAAACTCTAAACATCAGCTAACCTATGTTTAAACATTCCCTAACTAACTTACCTTGCTCCCTGGTCATCATAGGCAAGTGAATGATTTAAACGCAGAGATTCCCGGCTCTGAGTCCAGCTCCAACACTCTAACCACTACACCACCTCAAAGTAAATATTATGTCCAAAAAAATCAATTAAATGCACCTGAAGTATACTTTCATCTTTGCTGAAACAGAATAACTCAGCTGCCCCTCTGGAAGTAGTAAATACTACATGGTGTTCTAGTGCTCAGAGGAAGCTATTAAGTAGTTTAACTCCCAAAGGCTGCAATGTGGTAATTATGTTTATCTAAAGGTAAACTTTAGTGAAACATATTTGGGCCAAGACTGAAATAAATTTCAAACTTTTTGGACTTGATATATATTTTGATAACCAGAGCTCTGTGCCAAAGCAACTCTGGGTCCACAGAGTCAATGGTGCTAATAGCTAGAAGCTGATATTCGCTAGGAGATGTCACAGTACAACTCACAGATGAAAGAAGCTGGAAACAAAAGGAGAAATGGCATTGAGGAGAAGGTCACTGAGTACACTGTGTGGTCTTGTCTCCGAGCCCTGTGGGAATAAAGCTCTTTAAAGCCGCTTTGCATATTCCTGCATTATACCTGGCCGCTGCAAAGGCCACTGTCTCCTTGCAATGATCCAGAGTTCTTCTGCATTCCAAAAGAAGATTAAAAGTTATTATTGGGAAGCATAACACATAAGAAGAACTCATTTTCAAGTCTAAATCTGGCAACATTTACAGATAATTAATGGGCTATAGCAAACATTAGTAGAATATTAATTATAACTGTCTACAGTGCTCTGTAAAGGAGATAATTTGATTTAGATCCATTCACAGCTTTCATTTCAAATCTTGCACAGTTTGGAATGGGAAGGGGAAATCTTATTGTGATTATTTGCCCAGAAGACATTCTCCAGTAGACTGACAGTAATCTCAGGGAAGCTGCAGACTTCTCTCCTAGATATGGCAAGGTCAAATTAGTTAGAAACAGACCCAGGAACAAGTAAACTAGTGATATCACTGGTATCTCACAAGCTGCAATAAAGACAGGACTCAACCTGGCTTCCCATAAGGGTGCACAGACTCTTTTGCCAGCTGGCCTATGGACATTCTCCTTCCTTCCAGTAATTGCTCTACATCTGTTCTCATGCTTTACTCCTCTAACTGCAGCCTGATATGCAGAAAGACAGCAGGTGACCTTTTCCTTTTTGTTTCCATGCCAGAAAAACTATGCCTTCCTGTTACATGCTCAGCTGTTGCTAAAGGCGCAGAAGCAGGGTGAAGGGGGAGGAGGAAGATGGCAACTGGCTGGATAAGCTGGTAAGAACTGCAGTGTAATAGTTCACATAAAGCGGGAACTGATTCCTGTGCATTATTAAGCTCTCTCTACAATTACTGTTGATCTAAATTAAGGAGACTGTTAATCCAGATCCTGAGCCTCCTCATCCATGTGTTGATGTGGATCAAGAAAGTCCTGCTTCCCACTGATCTGGCTCTGTCTGCACTGAACAAAGCAGGATCCAGATTAAGAGGCTCTTAATTTGAATTTCTGGTGGGCCCATTTAATTGGATCCACAAGAGGTCCAAGGGCTGTGTTCTGAAACATGGGAGTTGTGCAGACAACATACCTCCATGTACTGGAACTACCAGGGGATGTTTTTCAGTGGTGTGCCACCAAATAGACCTCCCCCCAGGATCTAAGGCTAGCAACTTTAGCTCCTAGCCTTTGGTGGTACGGCAGGGTGGCTGCAAAGCTCATGGGCTGAATCAGCACCATCAGTGCAGACAGTGCTGATCTGGCCTATACCTCCATGTGATCTGGGTCAGTGAACCTAGTTATTCTGGAACCACTGATCTGGATCATGGGCAGATAAGTGTGGGAAGAAAACAAAGATTTAATTCTTAATATCAAATGTTACGAATAAATGACCTTCATGCTTTACTTGAAACATTTGGTGTACTATTTTTGGAAACAAAATGGTGGACTGATTCCCCAAGGCAGTTATTACATAGTGAATTCTATAAAAGTTATAATACTAATGAATCAGAAAGGCATGCAGGACAGGAGAAAGGAAGGTGACAATATAATTCCAGAGGCATGCTAGTAAGAAGAGCTGTAGCATTTACCACCAGCTGTAAGCAGCAGATTGTGATTCACACTGATATAACTGATTGATCTCCTGTTCAGTGCCTGAGAACTGACAAAGATGGAGAAAGATGGGGTGAATGGACACAGCTGGCATACTGGAAGAATACTATTCAGTGTCATGAAAACAACTACTCACATTCAACCGTGAATTCAGAGATTCAGATTTCTGTTGTGCACCTTGCTTGCTTTATAGTGGTAGCTGACCATCTGGATTGACTTCATTCAGACTGACTAGTCTTCTCCAACTTTTCTTAGGTCTCAGGGAGGTTTTGATAGCTGTTGTAACTGAGGCCCCATCCAGACAGGACAAATATAGCATCATTACTGTGCTGCTATGGTGGGGTCACCTCACATATAGTAGGTAACTGTACCATAGCCCTGGTTTGGAGCACTTTTAACTATTGCTGGAAAACCCACCACCAGATGTAGTGCTTTTTAGGGAGCCATTTACCTTTCTGAATGGAGCAGCAATCGTAGCTCCACCTAGTATAAATATGTGGAGGTCGAAACAGCTGAGCACACATGCATGGACATGGACATCCACGAATTTATCAACAGCTGAATTGCCCAGATGGTGCTGTGGCAAGTGTTGTCTAGGCAGGAAGCAATAATAATTGCTCCCAGGCGCTATATCTGGCTGCTGTCTGGAGGCAGCCTGAGTCTGTCCATCTAATAGTTGCCCAGCCACCTTGACACCAAGGATTTTGCATAATAAGATTTTCTCCTTCTCTCTTTGGGCTTTACATTACAGCTTTTTAAATGATTTGTTGGGTCATTTTTTTGTTTTCCTTTTTTGTGCACTTTCTGTATTATATGGATTTCAATTTGATGACATCCATGTTATCCACCATGATGAGCTCATTTGGCAAAGAAAAAGTTATGAATATTACAGCAAAGAAATAATCAAGCTCCAAAGAAGTATTAAAATAACCATAACATTTCATTTTCTGGTAACACAAATTGACCAGGAAAATATTTTTGGTGAAGGCTTGAATAGCACAAAATTGTAAGGAAATAGAAATGACAAGTTAGTAATAAAATAATGATTAAGAAATGGATGCCACTCCCCTAGGCAAATTCGGGCTGGTCAACAGTCTAGGCATTAACTTTTGCAGCACCCAGCAAAAGAATTGCAGCAGCTCCAGCTTCCGCCTGCATTGCCACAGCCTGACATCTGTGGCCCACATAGCTATAGCTACGGAGCTGTAGCCACTATCGAAGTAGCTGCCAGGCTGCCTCCCCTTTGCTTCCCTGAGCCCTTGTATTCAGGCCGTAGAGCTACTGCGTCTGTCTGTCTGTCTGTCTGTCTGTCTGTCTGTCTGTCTGTCTGTCTGTCCTCCTCCTCCTCTCCTCCTCCTCTTCATCTAAAACAGATTTGTTCTCTCCTTGAAATCAAGAGATACAGCTACTGAATCTTGCTGCTGGCCAGGGACACAGTTACATCTATTATTTGTAACCTGTGTGAAACATTTGCCATTGTCTCTTCCACATGCTTGCTAGTACATTCTTGGCATGATCTAAATTGTCCATCCATAATGTTCTCTTTAAATTATCCCAAAGAAGATTTCCTCTATTTTCCCCTTGAGAAGTACAGAAGTTACTGAGCTTTGGCTGTATGAATTAAAATGGATTTCTTTAGCAGAGAGCCTAGCAAAATGAGGTTTAAGCTTTAAAAGGAGGCTGAAAATCTTGTGGACAAGAATTTTTGATATAATTTAGCATGCTATAATAATTAGTTAGATTTTTGCTAATTAACTTACCTTGGAAATTACAGTATTGACACAACAGTTTTCCAAGAAGAAATAATTCTGGATTGTTAGCTTCCCAATGAGTGACAATATAATAAATAAGAAAAAGAGGTAAAGAAATATGTTCATGTTTATTAAGATGAAGATGGTGAAGAAGTAACAAGAAAAAAATAAACAAAAGATGATAAGAGTGACTAAAAATAAAGTTAATAATTCTGTAATATGAGAAATTTACTAAATTTTCTCCTATTATCTAAAGTGGCGAAGTGTACTCTTGAAAAGAAGCAACTTATTCCATATCAAATTGGCAGGGGGTTTTCATGGATGCTATTGATATCTAAACCAGAGTTTCCTGACTAAATTGTCTTGAACTAATGGGTATGTAAAGGCTTTAATGTGGACAGCCCAGAGGGTTAATATAATATAATTGCTGATTAAAGAGTTGATCATGGGTCAAGAGTTTAGTTATAGGTCAAAGATGCATTTTGCTGACAGAGCTAATATCACGCACGAGAGAACTGCATGTAAGGGTTCCTCAGGGGTATTTCCTGTGTAAGGAGAGCAGAGGAAGTCCTATTGTTTGTGCCAGAAGAAAGCTCTTATCTATAAGATCCAGATGCTGTCTATACGAAGGAGAGATTGACGTAAGACATAGCAGGCCTATAGAATTATTTAGGTTAGTTTGCAGTTTCCCATATATGGTTACAGGGAAAAAGGTATGCTTTTGGAGTTTGAGATATTGTATAAAAGTCTGAACATGGGAATATTCTGTATGCATTTCTTTGTGAAGTTATTCCATTTGCATCCGCTAGTGGATTGTCCACTAGTGTGAATAAAATGTCCTTTCCAGAATTTCCATAGTGGCCCACTGGCAGACAGCCTGATCACGGCCCGTCCTGGGCATCAACTTATAACCAGGTGGCCGTGCTGCTCCTGAGATGCACACACGCAACTTACCTCTTTGGAGGTCGAGATCAGACTGACAGGCCCTAGGGGGGAGGGACTTGTGAGTCTGATCTGTGGCGGTGTGCACTTGCGTGTGCCACTGCCTGCGACTGGGGTGCAGCACACACCTGCACACAACGGCCAGTTGGATGGGACTTTCAGCCAAGCATGTAGCGGGAAAAGGGAGGAAAGGGAAGGAAATCACAGCTTATCATTGGATCTGATAAGCTGAAAGTATACAACCTTTGAAGAGCAGACACACTTTTGCAACCCCCAGGAGGGAAGCAACCAATTTGAGCTTCAGGTCAGAGCCAAAAGACAACAGGAATCCTCCCACCAACCTTTATTTTCTCTTCTACAGCTGAAAGGAAAGATGGAGCACTGAACGGCACAATACTGTCAGATCTCAGCCAGTGGAATTGAGGGGGAAATCCTGGCTTATCACTGGCTGAGGAAAAAGTGAATAGAATGCCCCTAAATCATGCTCCAAAAACCCACTTGTGTCCTCGTTGACAAATAATGAGTATTAGTTGTAAATCCCACAGTAAGAGTTACTTTGATTCGATTACAGATAATCCATATGCAAGAACCTTAAATCCTCAGAAACTGCAGATTTATCTGATCCTGTGGGTTAGGATCAGTTCAAAGCTCTTTAAATCTTAAATGGGGATGCAGCCAGGGAGGAAAGGATTAAGACTTTTGTCACTATAGTCTGGTTCCAATTCATAATAGGCTTCCTATGGGTACTTTGTTCAAAAGGGGAGGAAAAGGCCGTAGCTGTAAGGAAGTTTTTACTTACCATGATTTTGAAATATGACATTGCACAACCATAGCTAACAGTAACGTTCCTCATAATTCCCTATCGTATGTGATTTCCTTCCTTCCTGCCTGCCTGCAGGACAGCTGGCATTAATTCCAGACATGGTGTTTGCATGAGACAGAATAAATCAGGTGTCTGCTTTCAGAGAGGTTATGGTCCAGGTTTTGTTGTTCCCCAAACTGATTTAACTCATTTGCATATATATTGTAAATTTTGTGATTATAGAACAACTTGCATTAGGGAAGTAGAGCAGCCACAGGGTTGTTATGGGAGAAAAAAGTATGAAAAGATGGGAAGGTATCTTTAATGCTCAGATTTTCAATAGCATATTTTGATATTTTACAGTATGTAATGATGAGCACCATAGTGGTTATTTCTTAATAATCACCTAAAATGGAAACCAGCAGGCAGCTTGTCCCGTGAAACAACCACTTGGGTTTCATTCCCTCTTTCTTAAATGTGCTCTAATAGTTATTTTAGTTTTTCACAAACTCCAAGGAGCTCTTGAGCCCCTTTATAGATGGGGATGCTATTGAAATGTTCTGATTTGGCATCTCCCTCCATGAATTTAGTGTTGTTCCTTCAGTGACAAATGTCATTTTTTCGTTAATTGCTCTATCCTAGCTACTAGGAAGAGAAAACTATGGGCATTTTATGGCTTATTTTCATCCTGAAGATTAACTCTGTGTCACAGAATGTGATTTGTAACTGTGTGCTGGTGCCTCATTTAATCTTTCATGATGTCTTTTCACCTCAACCGAGCGCCTGTCTTAACACCTCTGTGACCGTCAGTGGCGATTCAGTAGGCCTAAATGAAGCAGGCAGCCAAAAGGGAACAATTTCATATTGAACAGTGGAGAATGCAGATCCTGTAGTTGATGAAATAAAGATGGGAAGAATGAAAAAGGTGTGAATATGAGAGAGAAAATGGAGGCAGAAGCTGAATATTCAGGAGAACAGTGTGATAATAGTGTGATAATGCCAAGTCAAATCACTTTCACAGTCTTCTAGGCACCAATTTGTGGCAGATCCTGTCCCAATGCCACCAGTCATTTTGATTGCTTTTCTTACAGAGTCATGGTTTCAGGATTCAGCAGCAGCCATATCTTACTTCCTGGCCATTCTTGTGCTTCTTTGCATATCCTTCTAAGATTTAGACTAAGGGCCTTTCCGCACTGGCTCTAAAAACGGATTTAGAGCCAGATGTGGAAAGGATTTAGACGTGGCTTTCGCATACGGGCCGGAATTAGACCCCTTTGAGCAAGCCACGTCCGCATATCGGCAGGTTTTTAAACCGTTTTTGCCGCCGAAATCCTACCCAGATGTAAGACCTGAAAAAATCAGGTCTTACATCTGGCTTTCCCCCTGAAAATGGTTTGGAAACAAACGTTTCCGCACCGGAGGGGGAAAAGCCGGATTGCCAGTGCCTGCCCAGCTCTCAGAGAGGCAGAGCGCATGCTCTGCCATTCTGACAGCTGGACGAGCCTGGCAGCCAGCTTCCCTGCCTTCCCCCTGGCCAGAGAATGGAGAATCCTCCATTCTCTGGCGAGGGCAAGGCACCCCCACTCCTTCTGTCACCCCAACCCCACGAACAGCCCCCTTCTACGTACCTGATCGCCTCCATTTCACCTCCATTTCGATCGTGAGTCTCAGAGGGACGGTGGCAATCGCACATGCACGCGCCATTGCTCTGACGGCCCCAGCAGCCAGGGGGAAGGCAGGGAAGCTGGCTGCCAGGCGTGCCCAGCTGTCAGAATGGCAGAGCATGCACTCTGCCTCCCTGAGAGCTGGGCAGGCGCCGGCAGGGCCGATTTGGGATGGGTGCTGGTGCACTCGCACAGCACCCATCCCAAACCGTTTCCCAATCCGGCCTTGCCGCTGCGGCCCCACGCGTGTGTGTACGCGCGGGGTCTGGGAGAAACCGTTTCTGCTCGAAACGGATTTCCCTTTGAAAACGTTTTGGCCGAAAACGGATCTTATAGATCCGTTTTTGGCGGCAAATGCGGAAAGGCCCTAAGACATGTTTTCCTGGCTAATTCATAACATAACATTTTCTATCATGGGACTCAACTAAACAACAATATTCATGGTGCAAGTTTGTTTGAAAGTAAGTTCTACTGCGATCAGTAAAATGTACTCTTATGTATAGTTGTCTCTTATTTTTATGTGGGTACAGATGCATCGTAATTGTGTGGATGTCAGCTAAGAAGGAGGAAAAGAGCATTTTCTGACCCTAATCCTACTAGTTTAATCCTGAAAAATAGCTGTTTGTTGTTTCCTGACTGCAAAGCATCAGGAAAGATGAATGTGCAAAACTGCAAAGTGTGTGCAAGGTCCTTGCATTGCAAACAATATCGTATACATTACCTTTACCTAATTTGCTGCAGATCTGCCATGACTGTACTAATTTTTTTTTTTAAGAAGTCCAATTGTTGGTTTTGGTTTATTGTTTGAATTTTACCTTCGTGCAATCTCTCTCTCTTGCATTATTGAATGGAGAATAAATTGGATGAGTGCAGTAGCACTATGCATTTTAAAATATCTTATTATTTGTAGGCTACATTTACAATACTACTCAAGACTTACTAAAGAGAGACCTCTTTCCTGCACTTACATGTGATAAATCTGGATGAATTAACCAGATTCATTGGACCCACTGATCTGGATCTTTTGGAGGCATGGGCCAAATCAACACCTTCTGCACTGATGTTGCTGATTTGGGACAAGCCTCCCTGAGTCTGTAAAGGTCACATGAACTTCCCAGGCCTCCCACGCAGCCCTGATAGCTAGGAGAGAAAGTTCTTAGCCTTGGGGTTTGGGGATGTTTTTCAGCAGCATGTTATGGTAAAAAAACACCCTCCAGCTTTGAGCCTGAGAAACCTTTGTTCCTATCTCTCTCTGTGTGTGTTGCTTTTTGGTGGTATTTTATGGTGTACTCCTGAATAGCAGACCCTGTCATTCCAGACCACTGAGGCATGATTTAGATCAAGGTACTTGGTCTTTCTGGAGACCCAGTTAATCAGCTCTATAACAGATCTGGATTAAATGCCTCCTTTATCTGAATCTGTTTGTCTTGTGCAGACGGAACAGATCATGAGGAGGCTTGACCTCATAGATCTGCATTAATGTGCAGATCTGAGTGGTCTAGAAGTGTTCTACACTGGACCTTAATCCAGATTAATAAAGAATTCATAGGATCTTAGTGTAAACATTGGTGCTTTCAAGGTATTGTACTTGACATTAAAAGTTTATTTCTTCCCTTCCCCCCCCCAACTGAGATCATAGAGGAATGCTGATAGTTTCTGAACCAAATTAATGGCCTAGCTATTATATTTTTATAAATCAAAGATTATGTTGATGGATGAACTTTGTCAGAACCTCTAGCAAAGGAGCATCTTATTGAGATGGGAACTATAGTTCTCTCCTTGTTTCCCTTCAGCAGATTCCAGGAATGGTCATAATTATTTTGCCACCTACATCTAGCCAGCAGGAGTGCAATTATCCCAATTCCAGATACAGAGCAATTCTAGAAGCCTTGCTGAGAAAAGGCAAAGACCATAGTAATTAAGGTCATCATCAAATAAAGCAGCGATTACACAACAGACATCAGAAGTTCCTTACACTTACAGTGGTCCGCCCATATTCAAGCACTGCCACATTCATAGCTAGGAGTGTGCAAGAATGCAATTTTTGGGATTCGATTTGATTCAAATAGAATATCTGAAGATTCAATTTGAATTAAGAAAATTTGAATCTATTTGTTTGAATTTTCAATTCAAATTTGCATTTACAAATGTTGACAACATTCGTATGTGCCTGTACGCATCATTACGCATCCCGTACGCATCCAAACACATCCATATGCATGCCGTATTTATCCCGTATGCAACCCGTTTTCGTCTTGTATGGATCCGTACAAATGCGTATGGATGAGGGAAAGATGCATACAGGCAAGTACACATTCGAATGTCCAAATAATTCAGTCGAATAGATTCAAAAGTTTGAAATATGTTTGAATGTTTAAATTTGAATTTATAGACATTTGATTTGAATGCCCAAATTCAAATGAATTTGATAGAATTTTGAATGTTTTGAATATTTGTGTACATCCCTATTCATAGTTGAGTGACTGTATGAGAACTGGGGTTGATTCTGTAACTATGGGTGGTTTCAGATATGGATAAAAATCTGTGATTCTCCCAGAACTATTCTGTGAATGCCACACATATCTCTGGCATTTCCAGTATTGTCTTGGGTTAGTTGTTTGAAAATCCATAATATTGCTATTATGGGAAATCCAATAGCACTAGATTTCTCATAATACTGATTTCAATCCTGGGTCCTTACATCATCCGCTGGCTCCCTGCATTATCATTGCTATTCAGAAATATTCATATGCTAGTGCGCACTGGAAAAAAAAAAGAGAAGTAAGCAAACACTTCTAGCATCTGAGCATTTTTGAACAGCTATAATAATGCAAAGAACTGGTAGATGAGGGAAGAGCCTGTGATTATCTTGGTATTACTCCCTACTTTCTGGCAGTGGCACCAAGAGGTAATTATGGGATCTAAAGGAGATCATGCAATTTTTTCTTGCCATCTGGAGGCACTATCAAATAGTTGGTCTTCTTAAGATCTCCTCCCATCTCTTTATTACTGACATACTTTTCATTATACTGAATACTGAATTTAGATTGGCCCTAACTAGACAATGATCAGATTTCAGTTCATAACCCTTTATAAGTAAAATGGATTTGTAAACAAAAAATAGCCCTCAAGAGTCTCTGTATAGAGAAAGAAGGGGCAGTCCGGACAAAGTTGAGAGAGTTATGATTTGAGGGAAGCAGATGTGTTGTCCTCCACTGATACTGAACACTTAAATGTCATTTGGTGCAATATTGATGCAGTTTGAGCCACCTCAGGGGTGGGGGGACTAAGATGGACGTGGCTGAGATGCCACCTAACATTCTATCACACCACAGTGGTAGATGTGCAAAGGAAAGCTTGACTTTTAGTTGGCAAAAATAATTAAGTGCAGGTAGAATTCCCGTACAGCTATTTAAAATGCCCCTTCTTAGGGAGATGTTGGAGAGTAGATTAACAGACTTTGTAAGGGTAGTTCCTGCAACATGTTTTGGAAAAACAGGTAGGTTCAGGGGGGTACTTGGTTACATTGTGCATGGCGAACTGTGCAAGGAGATTTTATCCATAGTGGCTCCTTGTCTGGTTTTTTACAGGGAATGGAACTTTTCCTGTCTTGTCACATTGTATCAACAATCAAAGAAGTAGGTAAAATTTAACATACAGGATTTTCCTGTTTCTGTTCTTGTTTTCTGATCTTGCCTAGATAACAGTACAAGAAATGATTTGCTGAGCTGGACTTGTAGCCTATCTATAGTGGCAGCCAAATGCATATGGAAGTCACAAGAACAAGCAAAGAACCGAGGCAGACTGCTTCCTATGTATGGCCATCAGAGATATTCTGCCTTTCCCAAGTTATGCAGTAATCTGAGCGAGTACCACAATGTTTATCATCTATAAAATTGTCCAAACCTCTTTTGAAGCCATTTGACCTGGTGGCTAATGTGCTGTTTTGGGGTAGTGAATCAAATTCTTTGATACATTCATACAAAGCTTCCTTACATTTGTGGACCTGGGGAGGTGGGAAAGCAGCTGCCCCAGTCACATCTGCAGTGCATCCAGAGTGGATTCAAAGTGGATTGAAAGCAGATTTGATGTGTTCAGAATGGATACATAAGGGATATATAGCAGATTCATAGGGAATCATAGGGGATACATAGGGGATACATAGGGATTCATAGGCAATTTGAAGTGGGGATTCAAATTGGAATCATATCAAATATTCGTATCAAATTCAAAGCCTACCACATTCAAAAGGGATCTATTCAAACAAATATGAATTTTCCTGCATTTGATTCAATACGAATCAAACACGAAAAGAACATTTGTGCAAATCCCGACTATGGTTTAAATTATCTCTTCAGACACAAAGACTTTTGCTGATCCATGTCATTTCCACTGCTTGCACTTTCATCTGAATCAAATCTGACCAAATTAAAGGTACAAATGGGTCTCAAGTGATCTGTTCCATTTTAAAGCCTAAAAACATTGCCCTAGTCAGGATTTGAACAGTTCCTTTTTGCAAGAGATGGCATTACAGCTCCAATGAGCCTTTGTTGCGGCTAAGAATAATGGGAATCAAGTTTAAAGCAAGGAACCTGTCTAAAACTTTAGTTTTAACCAGATTAATTGTTAAAATGTAAAAAACAAAGTTACTGTGAGGCTATTTATGAATAATATGTAACATGATGGGTTAGAGTCAGAGAAAAAAACAGTAGAAGCAACCTGAAGGTGTTGGACATTCCTGCTCCCCCTCTCCTAATGTCCTCCTGAAAGCCTTCTCCTAGATGCCTGTCTACTGAATGGATTACAACATGAGAAACTAAGAGGCATTAACAAACAACTCTGCTTTTCCCAGATTATTATTCCACCCATGAGGATTCCTTCTCTACATCAGACTTTGTGTCACAGTCTGTTCCGTTCAAGACATTTCCACACTATCAGGAATTCTTGTGTTTGGCTAGTAGAAGAGGCTGCAACATCCCACTTTTGATCTTTGATAATCCCAGTTAGAATTATAGGCTCTTTTTCACTCAAAGCAAGGAACAAATCTTCTACCACTTTTAAATTCCCTGGCTGAAGGTGCTCAAATTTTGTACGGTACCTTTCTTTCACATCACTAGTATCGTTAAGATGGAAACAGAAGAAGCTTTTTATAGAGATTAGGATCCAGGACACAGTTCTTCAAACAGCATAAAAATGATGTGTCAACTCTATGGCTTAATCTGACTGATAATAGAATAAATTGATCTAGTACATTTATGATTGAAGAGATGGCTTATACTTGGACAGAAAGCTAACCAGTGATTCAATTAAAAAGAAAAAAGTCATTAGCAATCTTCTGCCCTCTCAGACCACTTTGCATTCACAGTGGAAATAGGTTCTTACTTAATGGGAACATATGAAAGCATTAATAGGAAATTAAGAAAATATTGTTCCTATGCTAGCAATTATCAATCAATACATTCCATCTTTGAACTTGATTTGTAAACTATATTGCCACTGCAGACTTTTCCATTTATTTTTCTGTATTTCAAAAGTAGAGTAACCACAATTTATATCCTCCACAAGACTTATAGAATTTGATATTATCAATAGAAGTTTGAATCTTATAAGCTAGCATGAACAGCTTTTTAAAAAATTATTATGATTTCCCCCTATTTATGTTGATATTTTATATTTTCTTCTTGTTAAGTCCCCTCGGATTCTGATAACAGAGTGGTATAAAAATCCTTGTTCTTGTTCTAGTTCTTGTTTTCATGTTATCCTTCTCTCCTCCTCCATAACGCAGAAGCTATCAACTTCAGTTTCTAGTGTCTCCAGGGAAGTCTGCAAGAAATTCCTGAAGGCTCCTGCCAGTGTCTTTAGATGGTACAGAGCTGGGCAGACCAATGGTGTGAGTTGATCTAAATTTTTCTGCATCTAGATTTCAGACGTTTTCTTCCATTTGAGAGAGAAAACATGATTCTGATTTGCCTGCCAAGTTCCTCATACCCACAATAATTTAATGGGCTGTGGCCACACCCCATATTTAATCCAGTTTCTGGCTCTTCTGAGGGATGCCTTTGTCGAGGAAATGCAACATGGGACATGCAGTGATAGAAATAAAATATGTATGTGAGAGTCAGAATGACAAAGCATGAACAATTAAGAAAGCACACAGGTGTAAAAGATAATGTAATTTAGAAGCCACATTGAATCCACATTGAAAACACCTGAGGTAATATGGTAATATGTTGACAATCATGGGTTGGACTTAAGTATGGGTTGAACAAAGTGAGCCAATCAAAAGTGAATGTACACGCCCACTGGGTGGAAACTAACAATTGCTATAATAGTTGCAAGATTTGCTGATGTTTTTAGGTGGAGTAGTGGGTAGAGTTTGTGGAGTAGATTGGAGATTGTAGTTTATTGGGCATGTAGTGATAGTATTTGTATATAGTAAAATAAAGTAGATTATTTACTTAAGACTACTGAGTTGTGGTGGTGTCTTGGGTGAAGATACAAGAACCAGCAGTTTCCTGATGGTGTTTGGAGACATCTGGAGAAGAAGAGTGAGAAGGCTTGGAGAGTTTGTCAGGGTTCTCAGCCTATTCTCAGAAAACTCTGCTGCTTGGAAGAAAGCAATAACCACTGACCAAAACGGGTCAGCTGCGCTGCATAACAAGGTGGTGAGTTAAAGCCTGAGGTGAATGGCTACAACTCCCATCATTCCTGACAGCCTTCCCAAAATGCATTTGTATTTCCTCTCTGGACTATCCTCCCAGATTGGGACTATCCTGTATTTGGATTATCTCAGGTCTAAGACCAATTCCGCTTATTAGTCCATTTACATTACAGAGTGAGATTTAGCAAGGACACTTTTTGGGGCAGCATCAGAGCTTTCATGAGTGGGCAGAAAGAGTGCTTCCCCTTGTCTCTCAGACAAAACCTTATGAGCATTCTAGAGTGTAGTACCATCATTTCCACTTCTTTCTTGTCCCATATCACCACCTGCCTCTTTCCAGAACTGTTTTGGGGGGCAGATATGTTCTGTGAGTGATAGTGGACTAACCTCGTGTGAAAAGAAAGACTCAATCTTTCCTATTATTTTTTAAAGCCATAAGTGTGCAATCACTGTCTTCAACAGTGATGCTATTTGTATAGGCAGAAAACAAATTTGTTCCACGCTTTGTGATTCACTAGCTAATAATGTATTCACTGCATCCTTGATAATTCTGCCAGGCTTATTTTCTCTCTGACTGTTAAGAGATGCATCTCCCTTTGTGTTTCCCACCTGAGCTGAGGAATCTGTTGTTTGGCACTGGGCTGTTGCGCTGTTGTTAGATCTTAACAATTGTTGTTTATGCCTCACTTGGGTTGTGTCTGTGAGAAAGAGTGAGGCAACCAACCAGCCACCCATATGAGTGTCCTGGTGTCTGTCCCAAGCCTGTAACACTTAGCAACCATTCTCATTCACCCTTGCACTCCCAGGAATACTGAAGATCCACCCTGCACTCTGCATGCCCATTTGGGGGCAGGGGTGGCATTTTCTTCTGAGGTAGAAGTAAGACAGGGCAATGCTGCTCCTTCCATGCAGGCTGGGATTCAGGGTTGAAATAAGGAAAACCCCAACCAAGGAACTGCAGAGGTAGACTGCAAGTTAAAGACATTCCCCCATGCTTGACCTCTTCCCAGGTCACAG
Source organism: Aspidoscelis marmoratus (assembly GCA_014337955.1). NCBI lineage: Eukaryota > Metazoa > Chordata > Lepidosauria > Squamata > Teiidae > Aspidoscelis > Aspidoscelis marmoratus. The sequence goes on from MTQE01003428.1 coordinate 4,560,652, forward strand.
ACCTCAACATCTATCTGGCTGGGAGCAGAGGCATCACACCCCACTGAGATGGTGGGGAGATAAAGGTAAGGGTGGGCCAGAATTCAGGGACAGAGAAGGAAGGTGGAGGTGCTGTGGAGGTAGGCTTGTGGCAGGCCAGCCCAGGCATGCAATGCCTCTGTCCCTGAAAGATGGCACTAGTCTAACAACCTGAGGCAAGGGGGCCCTATGGAGAGACACACTTGGAGAACAGCTGCTCTGACAGTTTTAGAAATGGTCCTGAGAAGTACAGGATATGGTATGGCTTTTAAAAGATTTCTTTTTAAGGCCCCTCTTCATGATTGCATGGGCCCTACAACTAGTCAGACCACCATCCAACTGCACAGCAGTGGGAGGAGGTTCCCAGCAACAGTCTTGGTTCTTGGGCAGAATGAGGGTAAGACAGCAAGGCCTTTCTGATGGGGTCAGGGCTGCTGTAGGCTTGGGCAGGACACGACAATTACAGTGACTCCTTTCATTTTAGGATTTTAGGCCACAGCAACTCATTCCTGGCATTTTTTGAAGTCTCAGGATGAAGAGAGTTCTGGGTATGGACCTGGACTCCCCTCCCTACTCTTTTAGTGATGTCATTGGAGAGATGGGGAGAGAAAGGGGAGGTCACTAGAGGAATTTAAATGCAGTGCTCATGAAGTTGAACAGAAAAAAAAGCAGAACGATGCAAGTAGGGCAGACCTTCAGAAGCATACAGTTTGGCTTTTGAAAAATAAAAGGAGAGATGAGGCTAAATATGGCAAACCTGCTGCTTCTCTGTTTATACTGTCACTACAGTCATTGAGCATGCAATATGTAATGTTTTTTCTCATGATGCTAACCCCCACCAGCACACACAGATCCTACTTGCCACCCAAAGCAGTTCCTGGATGACCTTCAACTCCATCACCCTCCCTAACACTAACCCTGTAACAATAAAAACAAGGGAGAAGAGACAGGAGGGTGCAGGGCAGAGGGTGGAGGCAGAGAGAGGTGACCTTCCAGCCCCCTGGAAAAACAAAATGTGACCAGACTGAAGCTTTGATTTTGAAAAGTTGTGAGCAAGCAATGATGATTTCATGGAGAAGTAAAAAATGCTCACTCCCCTTTGTGCCCTAAATTGGACATTTTACTTATGATTAGGGGTGTGCATGAATGCAATTTTTGAATTTGATTCAATTTTAATTGACTATTTGAATATCCAAATTGCTACGAATAGAGAAAATGAATGTCTGGACATTCAAACCATTATGTATATATTTGTGAGAATATTCAATGTGTATTTGATGATACGAATCTTATATGCATTCGTACACATCCTATTTTTATCCCATACATATCCATACAGATGCATATGGATATAAATAAGATACGTATGGATACATATGCGATGCGTATGTATCCATACACATATGAATGTCCAAATTATTAGTACAAATAGTTCAAAATATTCATATTTATTCGAATACTAAAAATGAATCTCTGGACATTTGATTCAAGTTTGAATGTCTGAATTTGTCTGAATTTGTTCGAATAATGAATATCTCGAATATTCATGCAGATCCATACTTGTAGTGGAACTGTGGACTTTTTTACTTTTGGTGTTTTTTGAGGTACCTCTGGCAAATTCAGGAAGAATAATTTTTGGTAGCTCCACTTCATTTCTGAATGGGGCGTGACTTTCTCTCACTCAGCCCCTTCATCAGAAAAATAGGGGAAGAAATCTTGAGTTTTCAGAAAATATTCTTCCTATCTATTCTCCCTTTCTTTCTCTGACGCACACAAATACACTCTGGGGCCGTTTGTACTAACCATGCAGGGATACTCTGGGATGGTCTGAGATACCCCGTTTGCATGTTGTGCCTCTGCCTGTATCTGAGAGTGTCCTGGAGCTGCCCTGATCCAAACACAGATGTTGAGAAGTAAAAAATTTTCCACAGCTTAACTGGGAGCATTTGGTGCGCACTGGGGGTAAAGATGAAAGGAGGTTGGGAGGATGGCTGTGGCTGTGCAGATACATGAGGCATTGCAATTGCCATGGCAACAGCCAGATATGTAGAAGTTGCCATGGCTGTTGCTATGGCAACTCAGATGGTCTGGAACAGACCATCTGCACTATGAGTGCCTGTAATTCAGTTTGGTACAGTGATGGTGCTCGTGGTATGAGCATCAGCCGCCATCCTTAAACTTAACCGAGATGGAATGGGATACTTAGTGTGAACAGGGCCTCTGTTTTACTGCTGTGAAAACCTTTACTCATCTATGAATACACATCTGCAAAACTTTCCCGCCTTTTAATATCTTTGTTCTGCATCTTCATAAGGTAAAGTCATCTGGGCAAGATTTGCAAATGTGAATGCAGGCCAAGGGCTTTCCCAGAAAGAAAATTTTGTGCATCACAGGCAGAGAGGGAGAGAAAAGGAGGAGAAGGGCTGTTCTTAGTAAAATAAGGGTGGAATTCTACCTTTTATGTAGCAATAAAAGGGGTGGGCATATGCAGGCCAGCATAAATGCCTCCTGCCCTTTGGCTTAGAGAGAAAGGAAAAGGGGTGAAATGTGTCTATGTAGTGGCTGTAAAAAAAATATTTTCAAAAAGGGATGGGGAGCATGACAAGTCACCCTCAAGCAAATCCTCTTAGACTAATAAGCAGTTTCTGCACAGGCTATTTAAGCCATGCCAGCTGCCTCTTGGACCAGTTTCCTCTGGTTAGGGCATTTCCTAGGAGGCTGGATGTGTGGGTCAATGAACTCTGTAATCCAAGTCCTGTATTTTCTGGCGTATAAGACTACTTTTTAACCCAGGAAAATCTCAAAAGTCGGGGGTCGTCTTATACGCCGGGTGTTGTCTTCTTATACGGCGAGTATATCCCAAACTCTATATTTTAACTGGAAAGTTGGGGGTCGTCTTATACGCCCAGTCGTCTTATACGCCGGAAAATACGGTAGTCTCCTTTGTATTCCTGGGTTGTGCCCCACCCCAGCGATCATCATGTAGACAGGTGGTGGCGGCTAGAATGGCCTACGCAGCACGCAGAGCCCAACACTAGGGATGTGCACAAATATTCGTAAAGTTTGATATTCATATAAATTTGTACATTTGTATATGTATCAAATGTTATGACATTCATACGTTGACATTTGTACGAATATGAATGTTTTGGAGCATATGTACAAAGCTTCGGAACAATTGTAAAGTGGGAAGATGGGAAAGTGGCTGCACCAGTCACATCTGCGGATTCAAAGTGGATTCAGGGTGGATTTGATGCTTTCAGAGCTGATATGTTACAGGATACAGATCAGATCCATATTGGATACATGTGTTCATATTGGATATTCATATGAATTCGTACGAATACATTCGTATCGAATAGAACTCTTCCACATCCGAAGGGGATCCATTTGAACAAATACTAATTTTCTTACATTTGATTCATGTCAGATCGAATGCAAAAAACCCCATTCATGCACATCTCTACCAAGCAGCATTTTGCCAGTCTTTGGAAATAGCCCACTTTCACAGCATGCTGCTAAATCCTGCCTGACATGCAGCTTTGAAGCCTGGAGAAGAATAGTTCCCCAGCCTCTGAGGAAAGGCCCAAACAGACAGCCACCTTTTGGATAGCTGCCAGAATGTTCCCCAGTCCCTTTCCCATTCCTGGCCTGAATTCCTTGGTTCAGGCCAGAGAATGTTCTCTACATTGCATACCAAGGTGCGTGGTGCAGAAGGTTCCTTTGAGACATCAAAGAGTTTAAGTGAAGTTTATTATGGATTAAAGGCATCAGGGGCTCCCAATGCTGCAGACTGACAAAATTGGGTTATTTTTGTGATATAGAACTGGCCTTAGTTTCCTATGTTCTTATGGAATATAAATATCAGAAACATGTACATGCAAGGAGACAGTTATAGCTGTAGAAGCAAAGGTTCGAGACAGTGGAGACGTGCCCTGATTTTGGACTTTCTGGAGACTGTTGGGCTGGCTATTGTGAGTAATGGCAAAAAACTGAGCTAGATGAAATCTTGATCACAAATTGAAGTTTGTCATAGCATCAAATATTGCAGAAAAGAATAGGAAATATCACCCTTTCTTCCCAGAACCTCATATTTCTCACTGCTATCTCAAAGTAAACAGACTTAACTGAACTCCTAACATCTTTGCTCAAAAGAAATTGAGAGATCATTTTGAAATGCTGTTTCAGGGAAAATGCTTTCTGAGTGAAGCAATTTGGAGCAAAGGGCAGCTAAGGAAAAGGATTCAGAGCCCTTCTTACTATTTATTCTTCATTCCATATTCCTTTCCCCCCAAACTGGTTTAATTTTAAAATGGTGATGGGGCTGTCATACTTGCATTTGACCAGACAATGCAATTAGTTTCACAGCTGAAGTGGAAATAATGAGCTTAATGAATCAAAACTCTTGCTGGAAAAATATTTTTTGATTCCTTTGATTGATTTCCATGGGGCCAACCTGGAGGAGATTGCTAGGTTGTTTGCTGTAGCTGCAGCTATATTCTCAGCTTCTTTTCCTCCATCTGCCAGGAGAACTGCCTTATGCTTGCTATATAGCATACACTTACTTCAGAAGCAGAGGTTTATTTGATCTATTTCTTGAAGCAAGACTTGGCCAGTGCCTGGATATACATCGATGCAGAAAGTGGCCTCCAGGCTCCTAAACGTGTGTTAAGGATAGATTCTCAAATAATTTTCATGGTCAAGAATGCATTTCTCATATATATACTCATCACATGGACCTTAAAGATCCAGTTGCGTGACTTTGTGCCTTTTCGTATTGCAACCGCAGCCTAGCGGTAGATATCATTTTGCCTTCCAGCACTTATTCGGTAAATAACTCTCTTTCTTGTAGCCCTGTGTTATGTGAATTTCTTCAGCATGTAACTGAAAGGTCAATGTAGATCTGCCACAGTGGATCTTCCCACTCAGAAGATGCCTCCTCTCGGTGACAGATCTCACCCAGCAGAGCCAGAGGGTGGTTTTGTTTTGCCTCTGTTAGTCAGGCTTTAAAATAAATTCTCTGCAGAAGTGAGTAGAAGAGGGTATGCAAGGACATCACATTATTACCAAAGAGGAGAAAATGATTGCTGAATAAAGACTTTGCCCTGCAGGTTCTTCCAAATAGGACAGAAAGTTGCACCAGCATAAAAAGCACCATCTCCAAATTCTTGGTGCATCTCTCAATATGCAATGCCTTTTATTTATTTTTTAAAGCATTTCTAAGGCCACCTTACATTTTACACCCAGCTAAAACTGTCTCCCATCTTTCTAGTGCAGCTTAAGCAACATAATTTTCTGTTGGGTGGTATTACAAGACATTGGTTTGTTTTTCCTGTATTCTGACTCAAAGCAGCTAACAATAATCTAAAATCATGAAAAAGTCTGATCCCCCCGCCCCCCATGCCCCCCATAAACAGATTCAATAGCAAAGTCTCTGGGCAGAGTGCAATAAATCACATTAATTAGAGGTTTGTAAATTATCAATAAACCCAATAAAACATTTTTTAAAAAAAAAATCAAACATTTTACAATTAAAATGAAAACTCAGTAGATAGGGAAGAACACAAGTCTGTCCCATTACTGAAATGGATCTAGAAAATTTATCCTGGTCCTTTAACCACCTGCTTCAGAACTTTGTGCATGACAAACTGGAGTGATGTAAAAGAGAATGTAATGGTATTTTCTAGAAAAGGACACGGTTGGCTGCTTGGGCCACCAGCATAACTGAACTTTGCAATACTTCATAGCTGGTTCCATGCTTTATTTTGGAAGCTTTATCTCAAAGCCTTAGAATTGAGCATTTTTACTGTCATATGGAAGAGTGTATTTGTATTTCCCACAAAGCCACATTGCAATCCAGCAAAATGCCCAGAATTTGTTACAACCTAGAGGTATAAAAAACTCCATCATTTAAAAGAGAAGAGAGTTGCAGAGTTATTTAACACAAGAATTCCTCAGGTGTTTTTCCCATCCTTGAAAGAAGAAGCAGTTATTCATTTTTATGGGTGTTGCATTGAATCTATGCATTTTAATGACATGCTTTTGGATGTTCTTCCACTGACAGTCCACAACAACAAAGACAAATTGCAATTCTGCTTTCCAGATGCTGGCTGTATGCAGAGAAGCACAACCATGGAATAGTACTAGATTACATGAACAGCTCCTACACAGATACAGTAAAGCCTGAATGAACAAGCAGTCTCTTTCACAGTTTGAGCCAAATTTGACACTCTAATGCAACCAGTTCACATAATGTACAACATTTTTTGGAAACAGCGCCCAACATGCATGCTTAACTTCTTTTCCAAGATTCACAAATATCCAGAAGTCCTGTTGTGTCCTACTGATCACAAAACACCACATATTGCAAAATGTTCATTATAGGATGAGGCTTGTGTGATCAATAAGAAACAGCTGAGGTAGCCAAATGGAAAGGAGAACAGGGCTCCTGTATCTGTAATACCTGTACAGAAAATAGAGTTTTGGCAGGTAGACCCTTTGTGACAATATTCATCTAATGAAATTCCTGCTTCTATATATCTGCTGAAGTTATAGACGCTCTGTCCCACTTTCACTCTGGACATCCTTGAAAGAGCATCTTTGCTTAAGTATGAATATGGCCAAAGATTCTATTCCATTGATCTTTGTCTCCATTCTGAATTGCCCTACAAATTCCACCAATTGCCAGGACAATTTCCAAAGTAGCAACTGGTGCTAGTGATTCACATTCGAATATTGGTTGTATTTGGAGACTGACCTTCATACACACAGTGGAAGCTTTTGTGCCTTCATTTGTTACATTTGTGAAAGTGAATCCGCATATTTGGAGCAGATTTGGACAAGATTCAGAGGTGTGACTAGTGGTGGCAGCAGGGATTGACAAACATTCAAAGTACATTCAAAGTTTACCACATTCGAAGGGGCTCCATCTGCAAATTTCCATCCCATTCGCTTCAATGAGAAGCAAACAGGAAAAAAAATTGTGCACATACCTACCTGATGCTTCTTTTTCTGTCCTGTCCCAATATCCTTGCAATCCACCTTAGTATACAAACCATATCAATTTTATTGGGCATTCATGACAGGGATATTATCTGATGCTTAAGAATCATGCAGGTTTGCAACAACAGAAATATCTATGCTTGTGATAAAAATCAAAAGTTGGTGGGGAAAAGAAACAAGTCAAGCACTCAAAACATGCACATTGGATGCTGTTTCCAAAAAACGTTGTATGCTCTGCATGCTATGATAAGTAAGCAGGGTTCTGGGTCAGGAAAGCTTTATTTGATGAATGGTCAATTGTATAATGAGGACACAGTAACAGCAATGTAACAATGATAATAATAATAGTTGGAAAAAAGAAGATAAATAATTATTACATATAATGTAATACAAAATTCATATCAAATATTCAAAAACAGAGAAACTGATTCTATATAGATGTTCCACCATCATCTGCTTATGTGCCTTTGGGCCTGTTTGCAATTAACCTCAGTAGAATGGTACCCCACTGAAGTTAAATTCAGGGACTTGAGGTTGGTGTTCACACTGTGAGTGCCAACTCTATCCCTGCCTTACCTCTGGGTACTCGTGCTGTGGACAGTCCAGGGGCATTTTTGCACTTCCCTTCTTTTCCGCTGGATGGGAAAGGAGTGCAGTCACCCAACGCTGTGAGCGCTAGTCACAAAGCCTTAAAGCCCCATGCCATTGGTCACTCACCTGTGATCAATCCCGGGGCCAGTCCTCTTCAGGGTGCCACCATCTTGAGTGTAGCGATCTCTGTGACTGTGCATGCGTTAGTGCCATTGCCCACATGCTACCATCTCTAAGTCACTTTTGAACTGCTTTTTTAATGTGTGCAGTTGCAGCCTATCTGTCAGCATGATCAATTTTCTATTTTCTCCTAATCTCATTTGTCTGATCCAGCAAAAGTCAATCATCTTAATTTGCTAGATGTTTCTAGGGGTCTCTGCACTGTGTTACCCGTCACGAATCATTAATTCCAATTTCTGTATCCTCAAAAGAGTTTCACCTGTTCTTTCCTATTAGATTTCTCAGTGCACACCAGAATTTTGCCATTTATGGTACCATACTGTCTTAGATCCCCCCCCACACACACACACACCAAAAAAGGTGCATCAAGACATTAATGGTAGGACTACAAAGCGATTCAAAAGTTCTGGACTCATTCATCTCAAGAAACAAAGGCAATCATCAATTTCAACAGAAAATGAACAGATTTATGTTTGTTTTAGTATTTACAGGCCAAAATAAAATAAAATATAGGAAACTGCTCAAATTTTTGATAAAAGCTGCCGAAAGAAAAATTATAAATACACTTACCAATAGAGATGTGCACAAAGCCAATTTCCCATATTTGATTTGATTTGAATCAAATGTGGGAATATTTGGCATCAGATGTATCCTCCCCCTGCTTCAGCTTTGTGCATGAACATCAGATTTTGTGAATGAAGGGAACCACCCTTCCCATCCTGCTTTACCCCCCCCCACTAACCTACTGTTGCCATCATGCATCCATTTTAGACCCAACTCCTACTTCTGGGAATTGCATACATCTCCCATTTCTGGGAATTGCAGGGGTTCCTGGATGTGGGAGGTGATTGTGCAACTCCTGAAGGCCAACTTGGACCTAAAAGAAGTGCACAAATGACAGCAATGTCTTCCCCCAATCTCCAGTCTCCCCCTTTGCTTTTGGTAATACAGCGACTGCCTTGCATGCCTCGTAGTCTCCGGAATAGACCTTCTGGAGTTGCACAATCACCTCCCACCTCCAGGAATCACTTTGCTTTTCCAGCTGCAGGAGGTGCGTGTGCAACTCCAGAAGGCCTGCTTGAGCCTATGAGGAGTGTGTACCGAAAATAGCAGCAAAAGGCTATTTAGTGCAGCAAAAGGCTATAAGGCCAGGTGTATTTGATTTGTGGATAAATGGGAGCCAATGGGTGTAGGCCTCTTTAAATTTGCCTGCAAATGTCAAAATTCATAAGAATTCATGTGAATTTCAAATATGCAATATTCATGCACATCCCTAATTATGATATCAAATTAGTATCAACAACTGCAGGAAGTAGTGGAGGAGCAGTATTTAAACAAATTGCAAGAAAGTATCTGTCCTGCTAAGTATATTAGACAAGGAGGTGTACCTGGGATGTGCACGAATCGGATATTTGTCCGTGAACCAGATATTCAGGTATCCGTCAAAGCTTTGATGGACACCAGATTCTCCCTTGGAACTCCCACTCCCCTGGGACTCCCTCCCACAGTTTCCCATTCTCCCCCAAGCGCTCTGTCACCCCACTTACCTACCGCCGCCACACCTTCTTCTTTTTCGCCCCCCCAGAAGGTCTATTTCAGTCTCTGGAAGGCCTATTTTGGCCTCTGCAGAGCACCAAAATAGGCCTAGGGACACCACTGGAGGCCTTCTGCCCACCTCCCATGTGCCCCCTTACCTTTTGGGGGGCCTCTGGTGGCATCCTGGGCATATTTTGGCAGATCCAGAAGTGCCTTAAACACATGGCTACGGTGGCAAGGAGGACAGGTAAGGGGGGGCAGGAAGGGAGGGGTGGTGGTGGGAGGTTGCATTCATTTCATGCACAAATATTCCTTTGAATATTTTTGCATAAATACAAAGCCCCCCCCCCATTTGTGGGGGTGGGATTTGGCCAAAGCCAAAGTTTTCCACATTTGATTCACCCTGAATCGAATGTGAAAAATGGTTTCGTGCACACCCCTAAGCTGTACTAGAACCTCCCTTCCACATGCTGGTGCGTTCTAAGGGAGCAGAAGCCTGGAGGCTCCCTTAGACCACACCAGCTTGTGGCAGGAAAGCTCCTAGTACACTTCCTGTTGTGGTATACTGGCCAGTAGGGATATGCATGAATATTCATAACATTCAAAATTTGGCCAAGTTCGGCCAAGTTCAGACATTTGAATTCAAACTGAATGTTGACACATTCGAAGAATGACATTCAAATTTGAATAGAATGTTTTGAGACATTCGTATGAAGCTTAGTTATGTATTGAATTCATATGGAACATTTGAATCACATTCAAATCCTACCACATTCAAAGGGATTTATACGAATGAATACAAAATTTCATGCATTCGATTCCATATGAATTGAATATAATTTTTTTTGTGTGTGCATCCCTACCAGTCAGTATGGAATCACACAATGGCAAGCATATTTACAAGTTTTAGTTTTAATATTATTATTGTTTTAATATAGGGTTTTTGATATGCTGGATTTTAAGGTTGCTACCCGCCCTTAGACCTTTGGGTATAGGGTGGAATATAAATATAAATAAATAAATAAATAAATAAATAAACTTCTTTTCAAACAGAATGGCAACCTGCCATTTAAGCTCTCCCACAACTAAACCAACTATACAGAACTTCTGGAAAGAGCATACTTAACAAAACATTCAGCTAATATTAAAATAGAATGAAATAGCTTACATGCTGTTCTTCTCTGGAAACCTCTAAGGATCCATAACTTAAAGAGAACATCTTCCTGCCTATAATAGTCTATCTTTAGTCACATTAGACTGATTGATCTTTTCAGGGATCAAGATTATTTTTGTATTTGTAATGACTGAAAGCACTGAAAAATTGAATTATAAAAACATAGGTATATGACTTTTTAAATAAAAAAAAATCAGTCTTACAGAATTTTAAGCAGGTTCTGCATAGCAGTGTAATTCCTTAGAATAACAGAATCATAGAGTTGGAAGGGACCTCTAGGGTCATTAAGTCCAACCCCCTGCTCAGTGCAGGATTCCCTAAACCATCACAGACAGATGTAGGTCTAGCCTCTGCTTGGAAACCTACAGTCAAGGAGAGCTCACTACCTCCTGTGGCAACCTATTCCATTGACTGATTGCCCTCTCTGTCAGGAAGTTTTTCCTTAGATCTAATCTGTATGTTTCAAAGGGTTTTCAACATAAGTGGCTCTAAATTGCCATTGGCTAAAATAGTTTTGTAATGCAAATTTGCAACCTACGCTATATACTCTACTACATTCAGCTGTGGCACATGTATTATGAGAGAAAATAGAAATTGTATTTAGCATCCCTATATAAGAAGACTTTGAAAAAAATGCCTGCAGTATCTGTTTTAGAGAATAAGAGTGTCAAGCTTCAAATTTACCGAAACTTTTCCTAGGAGTAGAGGGCTCCGTTGTGAATATTGATTGATAAGATATCCAGAGCACATTCCTTGTACAGAAAACAGATGAACCCTGAAACTGAAGTTAATAGAATCTTAGAGTTGGCAGGAACCTCTAGTGTCATTGAGTCCAACCCCCTGCTCAATGCAGGATTTCCTAAACCATCACAGACAGATGTAGGTCTAGCCTCTGCTTGGAAACCTACAGTCAAGGAGAGCTCACTACCTCCTGTGGCAACCTATTCCATTGACTGATTGCCCTCTCTGTCAGGAAGTTTTTCCTTACATCTAATCTGTATTGACTCCCTTGAATTTCATACCATTGTTTCCAGTCCTCCCATCTTGTGCAAGTGAGAATATTTTATTTATTTATTTATTTGAATTTCTATACCTGGAGGTCTCAGGGCGGGTTATAATATTATAAAAAAACTTAGACAGGTCCCTGCCCTCAGGCTTACAATCTAAAGAGACAAGGGGTGTTTTTCCACTTAGCACTAGAGTACCCATTAATGGTGTTTCTGCATTGACTGTGGAAACCGGTTTAACCCCCCCGCTTAGGTAAGATTTAAAACACTTACCTTGTGATGCATCAGTACTGTGATGCATCCGCACTGATTTGAGAGTCCACATCCACATTTCGGCATGCAAGATTGGTTTTTTAAACTGGTTTTGCCACCGAAATCCGGATTAAATGTAAGACCTGAAAAATCAGGTCTTACATTCGTCACTTTACTCTGGATGTGTGCAGAAGCAGGACACTTCCGCACACGGCCAGGGGAAGAGATGGATTCCAGTGGCCACTATGTTTGGAAAGGCGGAAGCAGGACTGCCTGCTTCCAAAGCCCTTCCCTCACGTGCTGGTTGCTGCCGGAAACATGCAGTGACTGCCAGCACCATGGTCCAGTCCCGTGGCTCTGGGGGCAGCATTGCAGGTGCACGAGGCAGAGGATGCTTGGAATGGGTGCTGGTGCGTCCACACAGCACCCACTCCAATCAGTCCTCCAGAATCCATCCTCACACACATGTACAGATGCACAGATCCAGATCTTCGGGAGGATGGTTTGCCGAAAAGCGGATTTATTTAGATCTGCTTTTCAGTGGCAAATGCGGAAACACCCTAAGGGTCCCTAATGGGTCGTTAATGGGTACTCTAGTGCTAGTGGACAAACACCCAAGATACAAAAGGAAAATGGTGTGGGAAATAGTGTGGGAACAGGGACACTCTTAATTTATTAATTTAAATTTATATCCTTCCCTATACCTGAACGTCTCAGGGTGGGTAACAAATTTTAAAACCAACATATTAAAAGAAACAATATTAAAATTTAAAACCATCATGTTTTAAAAAACACGCACAATATCAGGTAAAATAGTAGTATTTGCAGTGGGCAGCAAACATAACTAACATTTAGCCAAAGGCCTCAGCGAAGAGGTGTGTCTTCACCACCTTCCTGAACCTAATCAGAGAAGGAGCCTGACACACCTCCAGGGGGAGACCGTTCCATAGCCTGGAGGCCATTACTGAGAAGGCCCTCTCCTGGGTGCTCACCAGCCTCACTTCTGAAGGTGGTGGAACAACCAGGAGGGCCTCCCTTACTGATCTTAGGTCAATATGAGAGAAGGTGTTCCTTTAGATATTTGGGATCCAAGTCATTTAGGGCCTTATAGGTCAAAGTTAGCACCTTGAATTGGGCTCGGTAGTGAATTGGCAGCCAATGCAACTCTTTTAGGACTGGTGTGATGTGTGTCCAGCTAGCTGTCCCAGTCAGCATCCTAGCACCTCCATTTTGCACTAGCTGCAACTTCTGAACCAAATTCAAATGGAGCCCCATGTACAGTAGTCCAATCTAGAGGTTACCAGAACATGGATAACTGTGGCCAAGTCATCTCTGTCCAGAAAAGGCTTCAGTTGACATACCAGCCATAGTTGGGAGTAGGCACTCCTGGCCATAGCATCCACCTGAGCTTCAAGCATCAGTGTAGAGTCCAGGAGTACCACCAGATTATACACCTGTCCCTTCCAGGGCATTGCAACCCCGTCAAGGACAGAGTATCTCCCAACTACATGGACCCGAGACCCTGTGACACACAGCACCTCCATCTTGTCTGGATTCAGCTTCAATCTATTGCCCCCCATCCAGCCCATTACTGCCTTCAGGCTCCTGTTAAGTACTTCAACCACCTCTCCTGATTCGGATGGCACAGGGAGATAGAGCCAATCCCCCTGCACTGTGCCAGCCCTTTGAAGACCATGAACATGTTTCCTCTCAGTCTTCTCTTATGCAGGCTAAACATTCCTAGATCCTTCAACCTTTTCTTGTAGGACAGGCTTTCCAGACCACTAACCACTTTGGACTTGCTCTAGTTTGTCAATGTCTTTTAAAATTGGGGTGCCCAGAACTGGACACAGTACTCTAGATGATGTCTGACTAAAGTAGAGTAAAGAGGAATGTTCCCACCTCGTGGAAGTGTGGGAACAGTCCCGAAAGCAGCACCTTTGGCTCAAATAGCACTACCTTATTTTGGAAAGCAAACAAAAAGATCAACTTCCAGGGCCATTTCCTTTGCTTTACAAATAGTCCTGGCCAAAACATTTAATGTCCAGGGTTTGATGTTTGCCTGAGTGGCTGTGGGGGAAACATGCAGATAGCACATCTCTCACTGTAAGGGCTAGAGCACTTAAGCCTTCCAACAAGGGATGTGCACAAATGTTTTCTTCATGTTCGATTCATACTGAATCAAATGCAAAAAAATATTGTATTTGTTGGAATAGATCTCCTTCAAATGTGGTAGGATTCAAATTTGATATGTTTGATACAAATCTGATTTGAATCCTCTCTATGAATCCCCTATGAATCATCTACATATCCCCTACAAATCTCCTACCTATCTGCTACATATTCATTTTGAACACATCAAATCTGCTCTCAATCCACTTTGAACACACTCTGAATCCTCTGAACCCACTCTGGATCTTTGTAGATGTGACTGGGGCAGCCACTTTCCCACCTTCCCAGGTTCATGAATGTAACAAAGCTTTATACAAATGTATCAAAATGTATCAAAATTTGAATTTGAAAGTCAATTTTTGAATGTCCCAACATTTGATTCGATTATAAATGTCTGAATTCAGATGAATTTGTATGAATTTTGAATGTGATGAATATTCATGCATATACCTACTTCCAACTATACAGAGATGTTTTCTGTGAGTTGACTTCTGCTTTTTATCTTTCCCCTCCTCACCTTAAATAGCAATGTCTCCCAATCCACCTCATTAACAGGATAAAATAACTGTTTGCTTTGGCTTTAATTCTCAACAATAGATCCTTAATTAAATAGAACAGCTTTTCCTATAGCTGCCCTTGTTGGAATTGAATCAGATTTTAACTGCTTCAGTGTTTAAATATTTGCCTGTTTGATAACAATGCTTCTTGTAGAAAGAATGTGATACCAGTGAGGTTAACTCAAGGGTTCCCATAGATTATTTATTTTAATAGGACATAGATTCATAGCGGTGGGTGGAATAATCTGTGTGCCTTTTACCTCAGAACCACAACTAATGGAAACATTTTTAAGTGGATGAGAGAAAACTCATTTAAAAACATAAGGTTGCAACTAAGAAAGTATATTCTAGGATCTCATGAGTATTACTTATGCTATTCATATACAGGATAGGACACCCCATACTGGGATATGAACCTGTCCCATGCTGGGATGGACTCCTTCTGGCACAAGACCTGTACCAGTTTTGAAACTCATGCCAGTTTTGAAGCTGGTGTGTGGGGACTCTAAAGGGAGGACATCTTCTTCTATCAACCCTGTGGTAAACTGGACCACCGAGGCATGGTATCAAGATCTGTTCGTAAACCAGTCTATGCTTCATCCTGTGTGGACTGAGGAGTGTGGTCTCCCAGTGCCACAGCTGTGTGCAGAAGGATGGCCCTGGAGCCTTTCCTATATTGCACAAAGAGCACATACAGAAAGGGTCATAGATGACAAACACAGTTCAGAATAGAAAGCCTTAGAACTGAACAAATCCATGGAATTTGAATAGTTATTAGTCAAGGCACTGCAGTGCAAACTAGATTCCATTAACAAGATGAGTTCCTAGTATGTTCTGCTGCAAAGAGCCCTGAACAAAAGAGGGAAATGTGAGGGTTGAAGTGAATTATATTCAGCTGTTATTATAATGCCTAACACCATTGTGGAAACCTTGTCATGATGCATTTTAATCCAAAAGCAGAAATTCGAAATTCCAGAGTGGCTTTCATCTCAGTTGAGCAAGAACAAACAGTGCTGGATGACAACCAAAAGACATGTTTCAGGTCGTCTCCAAGATGCACAAAATATACTAATGACAAAGAGAAAGAAAAAACACGAGCAACTTTAACAAGAAAATGAGGCATCTCTCCAAGAGTGTCTCAGGGGACCACAGCCAGGGCAGCACTTAAAACTAGAAAAAGCTGCACTCTCATTTTGGTTGTGTTATTATTTCATACATAACATACATTATTATAGTGGGTACATTTCCCCCCGCACCACTGTAAGCCTTTTAAACCAGCCTCCATTAGTGGGTATAGACAACTTGCATAAGATATACATAAGAGCCTTATCATGTTAGGCAATATCCTGGGAGTCAAAGGGTTCAAGGCAGCCACTTTATATGTACACCTAGCAGACTCAGCTCTAGGAGCAAGGAAAATGCGCATCAGAATTCATAGTGTTCCTGGCTGCCTTTCCCATCCTTCTTGGAGTCTGTGGGAATGCAGCCCCCAATTGCTGTGTTTAGCTGTACAGTGAGATCATGCCTTAAGTTATGCAGTAGAGGATCTCCTAGTTGTACCACTAGGAACAAGAATAGGGCCTTCTCAGAGATGCCTTCCCAGATTATGGAACAGTCTCTCCGCAGAGGTCATCAGGCACCTTCATTTCACATGTTCAGGAGAGCAGTGAAGATGCACCTATTTGCCCTGGACTTTGTCTGAAAAACAGCTTCTCCTCCCATTTCCAGGGCAGACGCTGATATGTTTCAGTATGTTCATTTTACATTTGGTTTTTAATGCTATAACCCATCCTGAGACCTACCTGGTATTTTCTTCTCTTCTTAGTCCTGTTTCCAAGTGTTATTACATTAGTGATCCTGACTGCTGAATCACCGTACTGTTTAACAGATGTCAAAATCTGTCTGATATGGATTCAGTAGTGTCCAGTAACAATACTTTTGGACAAATAAATGATGACTGTGACGATGGCATCAAAACATTTCCATATGCTGAGGAGGAAAAAACAATTACAGACTTGAAGGTAGATCCTTTTGTGTTGAAATCAGAGCTACAGTGCTAGAGGGCTCCCTAGAACTCTTCACACACACACACACACACACACACACACACACACACACACACACACACACACACACACACACACACACACACACACACACACACACACACACACACACACACACACACCACCACCACCACCACCACCACCACCACACCACACCACACACAGAGGATGTGCATGAATATTCATCACAATCTGTATGAAATTCATACATTTGAAGATTGACATTCGAATATGAACTTCGGGAGGTGGGAAAGTGGCTGCTTAGTCACATCTACAATGGAGCCAAAGTAGATTCAAAGCAAATTCAGAGTGGATTCAAAGTGGATTGTGAATAGATTTGACACGTTCAGAGCAGATACATAGGGGATTTGTAGGGGATTTGTAGGCAATTCATAGCAGGGATTTGAATCAGATTTGTATTGAACATTCATATCAGATTTGAATCCTACCACATTTGAAGGGGATCTATTTGAACAAATACTAATTTTCTTGCATTCAATTCCATATATATCAAACAAAAAAAGCATTAATGCACATCCCTAACACACACTCACACATTCGCGCGCACACACACGCACACGCATGCATGCACACACATGCTAGGATGATGTAACCCAAAACAATATTTCACACTTCTCTAAGACACACTGTCTCCCACACTAAAGCAGTGTTATCCTTGAGAACATGATTTTTGTCTTTGGAATATACATTGAAAAATTCCTCCTTATCCAGAAGGCCAATACAGCTGTTTTAATTTTCCCTTACCCTTTCCGGCTCTTTGCAATCTTATCTCCTGGAGAGAATAAGCTTCTCATTGTTCTCATTCCCATGAGAATGTAAGAGCAACCCTAATGGGCAGCTGTCTAGTTCAGCATCCTGTTTCCCACAGTGGTCGGCCAATTAGGCACCTCTGGGAAGCCCACAATTAGGACAAGAAGAGCTCTGCTTCTGGTTCTTCAGACATGAGAGCTTTTGTGGTGTAGGGGCTGGAATGTTGAACTAGGAACTCTTGAAATGGGAATCCAACTGCTTTCTCATCCACCGTGTTCACAAACTAGTTTCCTTACAAGTTTGGTGTAAGGACAGAATGAAGATGGAAGGACAGCTATGTAAATTATCAAGACCCTTGGAGGAAAATCAGGATATGATTATGAAATAAATATATCTACAAACTGTCTCTGAACATGTCAATTTCATTTATTTCACATTACTGATATATTCTGCACATAATTAGCCTCAGATTACTGAAGTCTCTGTGGTTGGAGGCAGGAAGAATAGATAAATAACCTTTGTTATCCTTAATGCCTTCATTAACATTTTATACATGGATTTTGTATGGTTTCTTTTTTAAAAACAAAGTTCAAAATACATAGAACAAGAAATAAGAAAAAGAGAAATATACAATTAAGGAGAAAAGAGGACAGTCACTGAATGATAACTAGGGTGTGGAAATTTAATACATTTCCTCACAATCACTTCATTAAAGGTGGACTAAGCAAGGTTGATTAAAGAACTGAGTGAAGATGAAGTATCAGAATGTTTGGGGGCCTGAAGGAAGAAAGGCTTCTGGATTGTAACATACTCTAGCTCAAAGATCTGAACTTGCATTTTGGCATGGAGACCAGCTACAAATTCCAGGTTGGCCCTTTGCCATAAGCGGTAATACCAACATTGGAGTGATATTACAGATTGGCCTTTTCAACTGTGGGCAACGATTTGGTGGACAGCTGTGAACAGAAAGTCTAAAAGGTATCTTTTGCATCGTTGAGTATGGGGGCCTGATCTTAGTTGTAAAAAACATAACTGTGAGGACGGCATGAGATCAAGATTGTATTGATTTTGTATAGTTTCTTGACAAACATTATGGTAGCATTGCAACAGTTGGGGGTCTTCTAATTGAACATTTTCCTGTGCAGTTTTAGGTAGGGTTTTACATATGTGTGACCCAATGCACAGAAAATTTCACAACTCACAGTGGAATAGCTCAATTTTAAAATTTGAAGTCTATATTTTTAATAGAAAATATATGTGGTGATTCATGCTTTTTCTGTTGCTTCTGATTTTTTTATGCCTCTGATGTTCATACTTATCAAGTGCTCAGAGAACTTGACCAACAAAGGGGCTGACCAAGAGATTCAGTAAACAAATGAATAAACTGTTTACAGGAAAATGTATCATTTTCTTCTTTTCCTCTACTTTTCAAATTCCAAATAAACAATTATAAACCAATGGATAGCATGAAAGAAAAAAAGTACAATGGTGACAATATGTTAATAGCGTCCTTTTTTAGATGTCTCATTTCCCAATTCAAATGCAACTCTTTATGCTGAAACATCAGTCCATCTCCTCCCTCCATGAGAAAATGGGATTCTACCCTGTTTTTTTAAAAATTACATAAATGAACTATACAAAGGTTAATAAGCATAAAAATATGAATATATAGGATAAACAAAAACATAACATAAACATTGCATACAAAAGAAGAAATAGTTCCCTGTTCCTGAACTGGAGTGAATGGTATTGTTAACTTTTACATGTCATTCAATGTGCCAAATTAAGTAAGCTGCTTTATCAGAAATTATTTTTCAGGAAAACTTATGCCTGATTTTGCACTAAGGAAGTCAGCACTTGCTCCCCATAATTCCAAGGATTTATTTGTTATTATTCTCTGCTCCAGTTTAGATTGACTAATTGAGATATACTCATTTACTGTTATCTTCCATATTTCATTATGCTATTTTTCTATTATTAATAGAGTTGCAAACTTCCAGCTCTTGGCAATCGTATATTGTGTGACAGCTGTCTCTCCAAGAAAAAGACAACAGTAGTTCCAGTTGTTATTGGTGTACTAAATGCCATACCAAAGAAACTCAAGAAATATTTGGTATATATAAGAATAGATAAAATAAGAACATAGAAATACCCACCAGACAGAAGCTGCAGCCAATCTAGTCCAACAGTCTGTTCTCAAGGCAGTCACGCAGCTGCACAGTAGCCAAGACCACCCAGGAAACAGCCCATGAACACGCAGCCTCCAGTGACCTTTGGAGGAAAATCACCTTCTAGTGCACCAGGGCTAATAGCCACTGATAGCTCTGACTTCATGAATTAGCCAAAAACATTTTTAAAATAATCAAAACTGGTAGCCATCATGGTAGACATCTCATGGTCACAAATTCCAAACTTTAACTATTAAGGACAGTTGCATTTTTTGTTAGGAGCTTTGCATTCTCAGCTTTGAACTCTTTAGCAACTCTTGGATGCTGTCAGAACCACTTATTTTCTTATCACCATTATCCTCAAGCTCTCTTCTTGAGAATAGGAGCTCAGGTTCAAAGGTACACCCCCAATTTGCTTCTGTGAAGAAAGATGCAAAGAAATAATTCAGCTTCTCTGCAATACCCTTTTCTCCTCTTACACACTCTTGAGTTTTTCCTTGTCAAAGGCTGTGTTCCCATGCAATAATAAGTCTGCTGAAAATCTTCTTTTGCCACGGAGCGGTCCCATGCACGGCTTTAATCCGGGTTTCCAGCACCGCTAATGGGGAAAACCCGCTTTAAAAAAATACCTGTTTAAAGCAGTACTTTCTGGAAGACGTGGGTTTTCAGCGCAACATTTTCCATGGGATCGTTCCGTGGCAAAAGGGGCAGGGATTCTCTCCCAGGTGGGAATTGCCGGCCGGAGAGATAATCTCTCTCTCTTTTGCCTGTCATCCAGCCAGCGATCTATGCAAACAGCGATCTAGGCAGGCATTTTCTCTTTGCTGTTTATCTTTCCAATCCCAAAGAGAAACAGCAAAGATACATTGTGATGAATTGCTTCCGTGAAAGTGAAAGTGTAAAAGAGCTGGCTGGGTGGAGATCTTGTAAAGAGTGCCGGCTGCAGTCTTCGCAAGCAGGGGAGACAAACAGAGAAGTTTTAAATTTTTCTTTTGGTCTTTTTGAAGGAAAGGATTGCAGGATCGCTGGTTGGGGGAAGGCGTTTTGCCAGCTGGAAATTCCTTCCGCCCGATCACCCAATGAAACAGCGAGGGGCAGGGAGAAAAAGATGTGGGTAAACAAAACACGCTTCCTTGGGGACGGTCCATTCATTTTAAATGCGTGTTTTGCTTACCCCCTTGGGAACGCTTAAATCCGGATTGAACCTGCTTTTCTTTAATCCACTTCAGTGGAGGGGCAATAGAGATACAAATTAGTACCATGGGAACGCACCCAAAGGGATCAATGACCTTCCTGGCTGGCTTCTTGCTCCTAATTGATTTAAAGTAGCTTTTATTACAAGTCTTTATGGTTTGGACATCCTTCTCAAATTTTCTTTTTGCTTTGATCACTGCCTCTTTGCATTTCTTTTGCCAAATTCTGTATTCCTTCTTGTTTTCTTCAACAGGAGAAGGCTTCCACTATCAAAAGCTGCTTTCTTAAACTACATTTTAGCTAAACCTATAATTGTGGTTTTCAATAGCAGCCAAACTCCCTAGAGAGAGTTTGCCTTCTCAACCTTCTCTGAGTTAGGGATGTACATGAATGATTCGTGCATTTGGAATTTGTGGACAGATTGAATAGGGCACTATTTGAAGGGCCCTATCTGTCCACAAATTGAATAATCCAGATACCCCATGGCCTCCCTCCCCCCTCTGTGGCCTCCCTGGGCTCCCTTACCTGTTTGGTGGTGCCCCATGCCTCTTTCCAGGCTCTCCGGAACCGCAAACAAGCTTTCTGGAAGCTAAATAAGGCCTTCTGGTTAAACTGAAAGACCTGTATTTAGCTCCCAGAAAGCCTGTTTGCAGTTCTGGAGAACCCAGAAAGGCACCCAGGGTGCCACCGGAGTTATCCTGCTCGCCTCCCTGGGGCCCTCTTACCTGGGGGAGAAGCCCTAGTGGTGGCCCGGGCCTCTTCCAGGGCCTCCTGGAACCGCAAAAGGCTTTCTGGGAACTAAATAAGGCCTTCCCGCCAGTTTCCAAAACCCCAGAAGAAGGGGCGGTGGCGGCAGTGGCAGCGGCATGGAGAAAGGGTCGGCAGCAGTGTGCTATTCAGGTAAGTTGGGTAGCGGTGGTAATGGGGGTAAGAGGAGGGTTTATTTGTTCCGGGCACAGATATTCAATAGAATATCCATGCACGGATAGGAATACTCCACATTTTTTTGGGGGGGGGCAAGTATTTGGCCAGAGCCGAATTTTTCCACATTCTGTTCAACTCAAATAGAATGTAGAAAATGGCTCTGTACACACCCCTACTCTGAATCTCCTTTTTACTAGTTTTACTTGCTCCAGCTTCCCCCAAAATGTTCTCCAATGCCTAACAAATAGAAGCCAGCTCTACTGGGAGCAATGGAATACTCTTAAGCAAATGCAGGTATAATTATTGTTAGTGCTTTGCATATAGAGTATACATTGTTCCTTTCATAATTTTCTTCCTTTCCCCATTTGTCTCCTTTGTGTGATTTTTCAATATATATATTTTTTTACCAGCCAAGTCCTCAGGATCATCCTGTTCTTAACGTGTAAATAGCTGTGCACACACCGTCTGGCCATGCTATATAAATAATTGTAACACACATAGCAGTGTGTTTTGGAAAACTGTTTAGCAGTTTTTGGAATACATTCTCCTTTTTTCTCCTCCCCTCACCCACCATCACTGCATGATTGGATTATTTCTTGGATTTAGTTTTATGGATTTTGCCTGCTGTTATTTGTTTCCATCTTGTTGTGGCCTTGGGGAGTCAATTCATCAAACAGGCAGGTTATAAAGATTTCAATAAACAATTAATAAATAGACGCTGCATTCCTATAGTAGAAAGAAAAAAAACACAGTAATCAGAGTTTGGAAATTGAATGTAAAAAATGGAAGGAACTTGGAGCTGATGGTAAAACGGAAAGGATGTTTGTAGAACTGTTTCATGGCATGAAGTTCTTTCCTGTGAAATGGATTAAAAATGAAAAGCTTTCAACTGAACCCCATGCTTACTACAACTAAGCCCAAACTACAATTAAATGACTCTAAGGTTGTTTCTGTTACTCATCTTGCTTGAGTGGTTTACCTATTCCACTCCATCCTACTTCAGTCCAAGCACAGCAGGGACTAAATCAAGACGGTGGGGATGCCATCTGTCCTGGACTAACACCAGCAGCAGTGTGGAAGCACCACAGCTTTTCCAGACCATACTCTCCACCCAAGATGCCCTCCCCCACCAGCAATTGGCCCAGGTCTCATCACTGATGTGGTGTATCTGGTGCACAAAGTGGGGGCTGAATAGAAGAATCTTCAAAGGTAGTGTACCTACTTCAGTGTCAGGATTTCAAAAATGAACTACAAAGCTCGCATAAGTCTGGAAAAAAGGGATTGTGGTATTTTCCTTTTTCTGGACCAGGTGTGAAAGTGCTGATGGTTGGGCTGGAACAGACAGAGTGAGTACAGTTGTATACCTGGTTCTGGGCTAGAAGCTAGTCCTGTGCAGATTAAGTGTACTAGGCAGCCACTTGGTCCAGACTATTAAATGAATGTGGAAACAGCACAAGGAGCAAAAATTGTGCCAAGATCATTAAGAGAAGATGGGGAACTAAGTGAGAGCCTTGCATCTACATACTTGCTCCTTTGGCCATCTTGGCTTCTGAGGTTACAGGACCAAGTAACCTATTGGCCATCTTAGCTTCTGAGGTTACAGGACTAAGTATTGCATTACATTGTGCGATGATGCCATTGTGCAATAGCATATGTTTGGAGCCTGTCAGGGATTTATAGGATGCAGAACTCTGGTTAAGTCTTTCTTCCACTAATCTGGCTCAACTGTTAATTCACATTGGCTAGGCTAAGTTGATGATGACAGAGTTTTGGCATATGTAGCTCTATTTTTCAGCACTTGTAAATAACTGAGTTTAGGATGTGCAGCTAGTGTTGTTGCCACTATTTTCCCATTATTTGCCACCTGAGGTAATCATTTCATGTTACATAATGACAGGACTGGCTGTAACAATATGACATCCAGTTGCTATCAGGGATCATTAGCACCCAAGGACATACCTGGGCTGTGGTCACACTAAAGGCTTAATCCAGCTTCAGTCCACTTTCAGAGCAACAGAACACCTCAGCAAAGTGACTAGTAATTTTCTTTCCATATTATCTGTCCCAAAGATGAATTTTCTGAGTTATTTAACACTGAAGGAGAAAAGCTTGTCACTTTGCTGATGTATTCTCTCACTCTGAAAGTGGGCTGAAGCAGGATTAAACCTTAAGCGTGACCACAACCTGGAAGAGACCAAAACTGCTGGTTGCAAGTTCACTGATTTGGTTTGAAGATACCATGCAGTAACAGATCTCCTTATGATTTGACCTGGAGTGGGCTGGAGGAAAGAGATTTGCTTCAAAGAGATTGGACTTCAAACACTGTTGACAAACCAGCCCATAGCAGTTCTTGGTGCTTGTGGTGTAACATATGCCACAGGCTTCTACTGGTCATGATCCTACACCTATAACTAAAGAAAACATTCTACAGCTTCCCTATAGTTTCAGATAAGATCTGCAACAAAGTGGTGGAGTGTTAAAAGCATAATGCTCTGCTACCCGTTCATTAAGAATAGAGCTGCACTTGTACAGGGTTCTATGTGTTTGTAGGAGTTTTCTACTGAATCCTTGTTGGTTTGTTCTGTCTGCAGCCTCCCCACATCACAATTTCAACCCTGACATTGGGGTTGCCATCAAACATAAGATCATGATTGCTGCAGCTGAGACTAGCAAGCTCCCTTGGACAGCAGCAATGGCAGGGTTCACTGGACATAGGGACAGCACTGCAGGTGAAGACCAGGACAAAGATCTCTGAGAGTTCTTTAGCCTGGTTTGAGAATGATGCATGGTACTAGAGATTATGATACATCATAATAAGCAGGGGCATGTAGGACCTGTCCCCTATGGTCTATTCACAGCACCATAAAGTCACTGTGTGGATCCTGCATCAGTTTTAACTATAGTATTCATCCTTTTGTCAACTTTCTCTTTCTACACTTGGTAGACACACATGTACACACACACACACACACACATCCTACAATCGCAGCTGTCTCAACCCCAAATGGCAAACAGGAAAGAAAAACTGCTCAAAACAAGAGGTTCGAAAAGAGTCTTTTTATTAGACTGATGCTCCTTTTAGCATGTGGCACATAAACAAGGAATTAAGACATAAGTTGTGGTGAGGAGCAAGAACAAATTAGTCTTCCACTGAACAAAATCTCCCTGCAAATTTATTTACACATGAATAGAAAGTGTAGCTCCAATAAGAACACTAATGAAAAGTGTTGAATTTTAGGGTGAGGTTGCAGTTGTGGTTACAGTTGCTGTAGTCATTTTAAGTGTTTTAACTGTTCCACTCCATTTCCTTTTAAGCTCCACACTTGAGGAAAGCTGCGCCATCCTAGTGACGTAACTTTCCATCCAACAGATGTGATGATTGAAAGCCATACAGGGATGGCATAGCTGCTTCTGGTCCATCTGATGGGCCAGTTGGAAGCTGCGCTGTCCCTGTGATGCAGCTTCCTGTCTGCCAGATAGGATGCACCATTGTCTGCAGTAGCAGCACAGTAAAAAAGAGTGAAATAAAAAAGTGCCTATTATTGAATGCTGCACTGCTACTGCAGTGTGAAAAAGTTGCACAGCTTTTGATGGGGTCTGGCGGCAGCCCTGGTTGAATATACTGTAAATATTCAGTGACAATTTGGGGATACTTCTGAAGCTTCAGGCAAACCAGTTCAGGTCAAAGAGCATCTCCCCCTCTAAATATTACTTGAAATAAACAGCAACATATTTTTCACCGGTATAAGAAAAGAATAGAAATCAATAGATGCATTTCTCCTATTACAATTTTCCCCGGTGTAAGTTTGAATCTCCTAAAATTCTAACTTATATCTTGATTGTTTCTCCCCTGCAAGTCTGCATTATAAGCTAGGAGTGGGAATACAAAAAAAGAGACCTTGCTGCTGATTAAAAAAACAAACAAACAAACCTTGGTTTAAATCTGGATTTAATTGCCCCGTGGGAAGCTGGCCTTAATTGTAGTTTATGCTTGCTCAGTGTTTTCTCATAGGACTATCATCTATGCTGTTGCAAGTACTGAGTTCATATTATAAGAATTTTTTATTTGTGAAGGCTTATTTTCATATAGTAATATAATTTTATAATTCACTTTTATGAGGCTACTGAAGAATGTAATAGCCAAAATGCACTTGGCTGCACAGGTTTGACAGAAGAACTTCGGCATCTTCTCTCTGGAGGTTTTTGGGAGATACATTCAATATCTGTGTGCAGCCTTGGCATGTATGAGGTTTTCAGATGGACTGTGTGATTCTGTGGAGGGATGGACAATTTATATTGATTTAAAATTTTAACTATTTGTTGCCAAGTCAAGCTTTTTATTTATGGATATCCTATAGGATATGTTTGATAGATTTGTGGATTTAAAGGGTGATATACATACACCTTCACTGACACTCGTATTTTGTTTTTGTTTTTATACAGGATTGATTGCACTTCTGTTGGGATCCTTTTCCTTGCATTCATCGCAGGCTGGAGTGCCCATGTTAAGGTTTTGTGTGTGTGTTTGTATGAGTGTAACCACAACACCCATCTTGCCCACCTAGTTATTGGGAGACGTTTGCAAAACAGGCTTTGGCCATTACTGCAGTCAACTGAACTTCATCCAGACAGCACTAACTTAATCCACATTATTTGCATAATCTGGACTAAAGCACATCCAGGCACATTTTATTCTGGATGAGCCATGCTTTATTCCAGATTATCTAAATAATGCAGATTATGTGCTACCTGGATAAAAGATAGAGTTTTCTACTTCCGGGGAGCCCATACTTCTTTAATTTCAGTCTGGATATTTCTCAACACTCAGGAAATCCTGCCCAACCTAACTCCATCTTCAATTCAGCCTCTGGAACAGGTTCCTCCCTGTTAATCAGAGTGTCTAATGTTGGGCCTATTCACACTTGGCCTTTTTCTGGAGTATATCGCAGGACAGGCGTCTGTGGGCCACATGCTAATGCAGACTCACGTTGGGCCTGCTGAAGCCTGCACTAGCATATGGACAGCAAGTCCCTATTCTGGGATATATTCCAGAATAAAGCCAAGTGCGAATAGGCCCGTTATTGGCATCAATCACAAGCTTTGCCCTGATTCATAGATCCTTCAACACTTCCTCCCTTCTCTGTTTTCATTTTCCCCTTTGATTTAACCTAGGCCGTGTCTTCACGGCAACCTTAACTCGGATTCAAAACGTTTTCTGTCCTCGGAGTCCGCACGGCAGTTTGGCTTAACACCCTTTCCCCGTGTTAAATCACCCCAAAGCATGGTGAATCTCAATCCTGATTTCAACCGGTTTCACTCTGGATCGTGCGCTTGAAACGTTTTACATTTTTTATTGTGTGGACAGTACCGTTTTAAGGGATGAGAATCCATGTTTAGGTATTCCCTCTCCCAATAGCTTGCTTCCAAAGACAGTGATTTCAGTGTAAAAATCCACTTAACAGTGATCACTACACTGTAGCGATGGAACCACTCACACCTTGATGGTTGGAATAACAATGTTGCAATTTTGCACAATTCTAAAAGATCTGAATTTAGAAAGGGAAAGGAAGGGAGGAAAGCAGCTGAATGTGAATGTTTAAAGCAAAGGGGCTTTAGTTGCCACCACTGCCGTGTGCCCTGAGCAATGGGGAGAGGAGGGGAAAGAATTGCTGGCTGCCCGCTGCCATTTTTCCTCCATCCATGGAAGCGGCAGCCACCCAGCCACCCAGTTAGGCTCGGTGAAGGGGTCCCTTATGGGTGGCGCGTCCATGCCAGGAGGAAGAGGGCAGGGCAGCCCCAAAAAGCGGCTTTTAAAAAGTAGCCACTTGAGTCCCACCTTGAGTCACGTACCCCACCTACGATCCTCAGAATCCGGATCAAACACGATTAAGTTAAAAGTAATGGGAACAGGCAAATTCGCGTTTGCATCCGGTTCTATTATTTCGGTTAGGGAAAGCGAAATAAGCTTGCTGTGGGGATTCGCCCCTACATTAAAACAGGAGAGATAAAGGAATACTAAAAAGAATAATAAATCATTCCTTTTGTATGCACATAGACATACAAACTATGAGCTCCTGATTCCCTTCTGCAACACGCAAAAAGGACAGAGGTTGCATGGGGACTTTTGCTTTGTCATCGACGTCTATCTGTTTTGACTGCTTTTAATAAAATGGATGGTGGAACTGCATTAGTCAAATGTGAATTTGTTATAATCCTTGTTTGTGCTTTTGAAAGCAGGGAATAGACTAGGGATGGGTGAAAAACATTTGTCACATTCTCAGTTCATACGAATTTATATGAATTAAAAAATGTGCTGGCGAATTATTATCTGGAAACCCAGTGTTCTGAAGTTTTGGATTTCCACAGGTCTTGAATGAAATTAAATAAGAGCAAGCAAACATCTGGAACTGCAGCCAATCACAGAAGAAAAACCATTATTATGGCTGTTTAAGGAATCACAGAGAAGGAAAGGTGGGCAAACTAGTGGGCAATCAATGGATAACAACTATTGTTAGAAGAGATGTGCCCTGATTCGAAGCTGATTGAAGGCTGCAGTGTGGCAAAATAGGTAGCTTCAAAGCTGCGTACACAAACTTCTTTTGTGGAAGGCACTTTTTTGTGTGCAACTGATGTTCGAATGCTTTTTCCTAAAGGAAACATTTGAAAAAGCCTTGTCTCATCACGCAGCATGTAGCAATGGCCAAATGTGAATCAGAACTCACTTTTAACCACTTTTTATTAGAAGTGCTCTCTGACAAGAACATATAGAAACAGTGGCTACTAGAATGAATACCTAGTTACTGCCTCTAGGCAGGAGAGGTAGGAAGGCTGTCTTTAAATGCCATTTGCAGGGATCTGAGAGCAGGTGAAGGTTTTGGTGGTTCACTTTGTGATACAGGATACTCTATTACATGGGCTGTGACCCAATCCAGCAGAAGGTCCTCTTATGTTCCTAGTGGTAGTTTCCAGGTAAGGAACATGGGCCCTTCACTTGGAACACTTGTTGAATTTTAAATCTGGTGAAGAAATGTTCTTGGTCTTGAAAGTGAAAGAATTAAGCCAGCATGGAGCCTTCAAGAGTCAGGACCTTCTCTTTCCAGCCTTCACTGTTGCTGGGAGAACCCATTCAAGAGACATGCCTCCTTCTGATGGTGTTTCTGACAGACCTTCATGGAGCATTGCCAAAATGGGTCCATCAGAGTATTCTAGCCTATGGGGTGTTACATGCATGCCTTTCATAGTCTAGAATATTGACTCTAGTCCACTCTTGGACCTCTTTACAGTGCCATTTTCATGCCATATTCTTGTCCACTGTTTTGTCTTGTGAGGACAAAGCTGTCTAAGAAGGGACACGACTTCCATTACTTCACGTTAGGTATGAAAGGGTGAGCCTTGAATCAGAATTCTATCCAAGCCGCAGTGCAGAAAGGCCCTGTATCATAGCTATTCTCAAAATACTGAAGACAAAGCATATACCAGACCTGGGCTAAAAAAGATTTAATAAATCTGACTTTTAGTATTTATCTCTCCTCCCCTCACAAAGTGCTTCTTTTAATGTTCAGCTAGTGCAATCATACTGTTTGGTTATGGTAGGTCTATGAAGTTGCAAATGTCTTAAAAAATCAAAAGGAATGCTTAAATGCCAGTTTTAGAGAAGTCACCTGCCACAGGGGGTAATTGATCCTGTCCAATGGGTCAGGGAATGTGGTATCTGCATACCACATGCTTCAGCCTCTCACATTCTCCTCAAAACTGGGCAATAGAAGTTTCCTAGTTTCAAAGACAACATATGGGCATTGTTTTGACACACCAGAAATGTCTGTGGAAGAAATACCACCAGGTGGAGCTCAGTGAAGATAGTTTTCTCATATAACCAATATATATATTCATGATGGCTATATGAGAACTTGTGGAACAGAGTCTGTTTTCACACTTCTCAGGAAGTGCCCAGGGAGGAGTACTTTATGTCCTAGGGGTTTTACTTGTGTGTAGACAACATGCTACTCAGGCCTCCACTGGGCTCTTTCCATTCCGTGTGATGATGCAGCAGTATTCTAGAGTATAATTCATACTGTATAGCTTGTAATAACTATTAATAAGACAGTAAGAAACCATCGGAGGCAAGTGCATTGTTAAAATGACATCAAATTTAGAACTAAGATTAATGCCATGTGATTCTATGCATCAGCAAATCAGAATTGGCAAGAATTAATTGATTTTAGAACAATATTAAAAATTATAATAACTTTTAGCACTTTTTCAAACATGGGATTAATTTTTTTACTTTGCATGTTTAATAAGAAGGATTTGTTCTTAAAATTCAAAATGTTTGCAGTTTTCATCTAGGTATGGGTACCAAATTATTATTATTACTATTATTATGATTGGAGATTAAATGAAAAAACATCTAGAGAAACCATTCTAGATAAAACAGTTTAAGAAACCACAACATCTTAACAAATGCAACCATTGTCACCATGCCCAAGAGGAAAAAAGGGACTGGGGTATGGTAAACTGATAGGGAAGGGTTTATTTTTTAATTAAAGTTGAAAAGCTGCAGTTAGCTGTGGAACTGCATCAGGAATGGGCCTAAGCAGCTGAATTCATGCAAAAGATTCTCCAGAGGACATAAATACAGAAATAAAATATTATTTTTCCCTGAGGAATTAGCAACTCTTTAGAATATACCAAAGGGAATGCTGAAACACACGCTGCACATACACCATGAACATCACAGTTTGAGAGAGAAAATGTATCATGTGTTGCTGATCACAATAACAAAGGGGTGTTCACATGTTACAAAGAGTTTAATCAAAGATTTCTTCTTTGTCATTATCAGCTCTCTCCACACCCTAGTTTCTTTTATTAAATCTGCAAGTTTCATTGCAGAACATCAGTGCTTCTCTACTACCGGTCATCTTCCATATAAGCACAAATAGCTATTTTACATGTTATTTTACAAGCCGGAGTTCCAGTCTATGTCTCATTCCTCCACCCAGGACCAAAAGTTAAATCACACAGAACATTAGCTTGAGAGACATAAATAACTGAGACAAATATGACCACAAAACAGTTTTTCTGCCTTTCTCATTATGGGAACAAGTACTCTCGGCGTCTGGTAGAAAGTTTGCCTGCAACTCTGCAAGAGATTGCTTACGAATTCAAGACAAAATGGTCAAAACAATCAAACCAAAATCAGTGCTGCTGAGTTCCACTGGATTCATTGATTGATTCCTCATGGCGTTGGCGGTGGTTTAGGAGAGGGGCAAGAGCCTTGGCTGTCAAAACTAGCTGCTCGTCCATGCCACTGAGGAGAAGAAAAAGGAAGGAAATTGTTTTGTAGAAAAAACATAAACAATATAGTAAAAGCTCAATGTGTGCTCATACACAAATGGAATGCCAGAACAAGTCAGCAGGTCATATATTTAAAGGGAAGACCAACACAGGTGGCACCTCTACTGGCACTGATGGTTGTGTCTTTTATGCGGAAGATTTCATGCTAGAAAAATTCATGAATGCCTCTCTCTGGTGGCTGAAAAGGAATACTCTGGAATTTACAAAGCTCAAAGGTATAATAGCTAAGTGCAGTATTAGGTTCTATATAAGAGTAGTAGTAGTAGTAGTAGTAGTAGTGGAAGAAGAAGAAGAAGAAGAAGAAGAAGAAGAAGAAGAAGAAGAAGAAGAAGAAGAAGAAGAAGAAGAAGAAGAAGAAGAAGAAGAAGAAGAAGAAGAAGAAGAAGAAGAGCTGGCTTTTCTACCATGCTATTCTCACCCATTCAAGGGGACTCAAAGCAACTGAAACTTTCTGTTCTTCTCCCCACCACAGAACAC
Source organism: Aspidoscelis marmoratus (assembly GCA_014337955.1). Taxonomy (NCBI): domain Eukaryota; kingdom Metazoa; phylum Chordata; class Lepidosauria; order Squamata; family Teiidae; genus Aspidoscelis; species Aspidoscelis marmoratus. The sequence continues at coordinate 4,592,095 of MTQE01003428.1, forward strand.
CCTGTGAGGCAGGTGGGGCTGTGAGAGCTCAAAAGGAGAGCTGTGACTAGCCAAAGGTCACCCAGCTGGCCTCATGGAAGAGGTGGAATCAAACCCGGTATTCCCAGGTAAGAGTCTGGCTCCCTAACCACTAGACCAAACTGGCTGTATAAGAGTACTGTATAAGAGATTCTCAGTTGTGAAAGTTAACAGAGTGACTTTAGATACTAACTTTTAGAAAATAGAATAGAAAATAGGATAGGATTGCCATGAGGATCTTTTGGAGAAAAAAATGAAATACAAATGCAAAAATGAATAAATAAGAATGAAAAAAAAAGTTCAACAAAACTTATTTCTTTCCATCTGAAAGTTCAGTGTGGATTGCGGGAAAGGATTCTTTTGAGCTTTTCATTGCTTGGAATAATTCTGACTATTATGGAACCATCCAGGTTATACTTTATGGGCAAATGGGTCTGAGCTTACATCTGCTCAAATGGGTGAGAGCCAGGTGGCCCTCCTGTTGTCCCAGTGCTGGGCAACCAATCACATTCAGAGAACAGAGTCGAGGTCTTTCTTGACAGAGGGGCTCATAGCCTATATAGTGTAGCATCCTATCTCACACAGTGGCCCAATAACTTCTGAGAATTCTGAAGGACAAGGTGAAGGCAAAACCTCCACCTGCTGTCAACATCCTGTAGATGGGCTTTAGATAGTCCTGCCTGTTGTTCAAGCCTGGAGGTGGTACCTATGCATTGATTTTAGTAGCCATAGATACACCTGCCAGTCCTACCTCTCCTGCCTTTCAGCTTCAGCCACCTAGTTCTAGTGTTGTTCCATAGTAAAATAATTATTTTCTATCCATTTTTAACACACCATGCATCATTTTATTTACTTCAGTCAGGTCACCTGTTAAACACTATTTTTCAAGGCTGAAGGGACCTCGATGTTGCAGCCTAATTTCAAAAGGGAGATGTTCCATCCCTTTGATCATTCTGGTTGCCCATTCTAGCTCCACAATATTTATAAAGAGGCACAATGATTCCTGCTGATTTATTTTCTGTAATCTTCCTAATTACCCCTAGCACTGAATTTTTTTTCAGTGCTGCTGTGCACTGGGTTGATACCTTCATTGAGTTGTTCACCAGAACCACAAGATCTCTTTCCTAACCTGTCACAGAAAGCTCAGCCCCTATCAGTTTATACTATATAGATATAACTGGGGTTCTTTGTCCCACTGTGCATCACTTTACACTTTACAAGGCTGTGATCAGACACAGAAAAAAGGATATTTGGGGTATCTCTGAGGCAGCTTCAAGGTAGAATTGTTTCAAGGTAGCATTGTTCACACACTGTCTCTTTGAGGCACCCCTGAGATGCCCCTTTTGTTATGTCTGAACACAGCCAAGGACTGAAGTACATTTGCCACTTGGTTGCCTACTCACATAATATCAAGGGTCTCCTCAGAAGCTCTTCACAATCTTTTGTTGGTTCTGACACAAGATATAGTCTGGCTTGAATTTGACTCAAGCCCTCTCCATTCCGACACTTTGCAAGGGATCCCCATTTCTGCCGAATTAAGGTCCCAAAACACAGAGAACCCTTATTTGGATTATAACAGGAGTTGCTGCTGGATCTCCAAATAATTGTCTTTATTTAGCAATGGGACTGCAACAGAGTTTTTCTGAGGAGGATCCATGCTTTGGGGGCATTCTCTTCAGTTCCCCCTGAGCCAATGATAAGTGTGATTTCCCCTCTCTTCTGCCAGCTGTCTGCCACAAGATTGGAGGCAGGGGAGAGTTGTTAACATTTGTAATGAGATCAATGTAACAATCATTCCTCCTTCCTTCCATTCATGCGTTTTGCCTACATCCCTGGGATTTTGTGCTGCCATGATCTTCTGATGCAGTGCAATTGTCTGCTTGTAAGCCTCTATTTCCCTTCGTCCTTCCTCCCCCCTCTGAAGAAGACAAAAGAGTCCATGCTGCTGGGCAGTTCTTTGTTTTGCTTACCTTTGCTCTCTCACCTTCCACCTCACTCCCATCTCCCCCCCCACTCCCTTTTGTGTCAGGGAGGCAAGACACCATCCGAAAGGGTAAAGGAGGAGGGCTCCTGCAAGGGAACACCCACCCTGATGACATCAGGGTATGATGGTGAGGAAGGGAGGAGGGTTTCTCCCCTTCCAGTCTGCAGTATAAGCTAGGGGTGGGAACACCAAAAAACTGACTTGGGTGCAGATTAAATAAATCTGGATTAAAACTCAGATTAAAATGCCCAGTCGGAACTTGGCCTGAATAATTTAGTGTCATCAGCAAACTGTGCTATCTCACTGCTTAACTCTACTTCTAAATAATTTATCCACTTTTTCCTTCTTCTAATACTTGTCTATTTATAACTACTCTCTGTTTCCTATCCTTTAGCCAGCTACCAATTCAGGACAAGATCTGTCTCTACCTGTCTCTGACATTTTTGGTCAGACTGAATGTCTTCCCCCTTTCACAACATATCTGTTTTTAGTGATTTTTTTAATGTCCATTTATTGTTTTTATGTCTTCAGCGAATCATTCTGAGACTCCAAACAAACAATGTAGACATGCATAAATAAACAGATAAAGAAAATGAGGAAAATTGTGACAATAATGTTGGCCTTGTCTAGATTATTCTTTTAGACACTACATCTACTGATATGTTTGACATATTAATTAAGAAGAGACTATCAATATGGGTTTAATTATTTTTCAAATAAATCTTCCTTTGCTGAGCTTCTTTGGAAAGGTAGGGAAAAGAAGGTATGAAAATCAAACTATAGACAGATTACTTATTTGTCTTTTGTAAAAGTATTCCCTTCTCTGGTCCCAACGCTACTTTCCATTTTAGTGTATGACAATTAAAAAGAACATATGAAGTTCATAAAGTTTATCTGAATGACCATAATGAAAATTAACTTATGCTGTCCAGCAGAATCTACTTTTTAGTTGAGATCATTGTTCTAATTGAAAATCAGATCAAGCTGGAAGCAAATACTGAGCAGAGCATACTGGATAAGTATGTTTATAGATGTTGACATTATAAATGATTGGTTATCTGTCATTAGGCTATGAAGTATAATTTGAAGGAAATGATGCTCCAGGCTGAACCCAGTGATTTTTAGTCTTGTGTTATGCAGATAAGAATCTGCCAATAGTTCTAACTAATATAATGAGCTCATAACAGTTTTATTGTGATGTTACCTAAGGTAGGGTTAGGTGCCCCAGAGCCATACACTGGAATGTATTGACATTCATGTTCTCCAATATTTCATTCAAATTAAAGAATATACCAAAGAAATTGTCCTACATAAAATATTTAAATTAAGCACCATGTATTGCATTCAAGAGTTTATAGTCGCACTACTTGATAATGTTAAAATGATTAAAACCTACAAATTATTGAAACCTACAAACTGAAGTCCAGACCTGTAGAGAAAAAAAACAAAATAATTCTAGTAGTCACTGTTGTTGGTTGTATAGTCCAGACTGGAACTTTAGCCCCTCTCTAACCAAAGTCCTAATCAAAATGTAGTATTTAGCAAGCAGTGTTAGTTTTGCAGTTATGGAATTGATATTTTATCTGTTCTGATGTCTCACAAATATTTCATGAATCTCTTTGGTATTATTTGTTTGTTTGTATTTCTATCCTACTATATAGCAGAAACTCTCAGGGCAGCTTACAATAAATCAGTTTAAAAACAGATAATATATGTTAGCTAAAATTGATGTCAGCTACACCTAGTGACCCAATAACTACCTGCTAGACCAGCCCATAGACAATGACAGCACTGAGGTTTTTCTGTAATTCTAAACCAGGCAGAAGCAATGCAACAGTCCAACTTTACAGTTATAACTTCTCAGCCCCTCCCTGAAAGAGCCCATCTGGCACCAAAGAAGCTATTTTTTCTTCTTCAGCATTGCATCCCATTGATGCTTCCTCCACTATCTTCACATGGCTTGGAGCTCTTCAGACTTTGTAAAAACTGTTATCTCTTATGTTTGCATTATCTTAACCAGGAGAGGGAAGGATTCAGAAAGTGGAAGAAAGCACTAAGCAAAACACCCTCCTTCTCAAGCTTATCCTCTCTCCACTATAACTGTAGCAGGTTGGGTTTATCAGGATAGTGAGAGAAAAAGGCCCAAAGGAGGTAGGTAGGACTCAAGGCATTGTCTGCAGCAATCCAGCAACAATCAGCTTCAGGGCTATAATGGTTTGGCTATATTGGGGTGAAAACTGTTCTAATGTAGGGTGTTTCAGCACTTAGATTCCTGCCCACTGGATGGGAAAAGAGCATTACTAATGTGTACTACTGTTTGCACTTGGGAAAGCTAGTACAAGCCACACCAAGCCCCCCACACCCAGAGATTTACCTGTGCCTGGGCACCGCCATCTTCTTTTCAGAGCCCGGTGCAACAGTGTGTGTGCTGTCACCATCACCACAGTGACAGTGATGCTCCTCACATGCACAGTCATGTTTGGCGTCATCTAAGGTGCCAGCGCACCTATGCAGCACCTCAGATGTCTCCTGGCATCAGAAATTGTGCATGTGGTCATGGTACTGGACAACAAAGGTAAGCTTCTGCTAAGGGTTGGGATGTGCGTGGTGCAGAATTTCATGCACCACTGGTAGTGGACAATAGAGTAACATCTGGTAAAGCCGGAGGTGTTTCTGGGTTGAAAACGTCTCCTGCAAGTGCAGATGGCTCCTTACCAGATGTTACCCTATCGTGTACTATGGGCCCAAGTGCAAATTGGCCTCTATTTTGAAAAAGCCCAACACTTATTGCAGGTTTTCCCAAAATAGTAGTGTAATCCTACCTATCTGGACATTGCTTTCACTCATGTACAGGGCCCAGAAAAAGATGGCTATGCATGTATATTGGTGGCAGTCACTCACTTCCAGGTATTTTGCGTCAACAAAATACCCAAATTTCTGTTTCATTATATCATGCAAAGACTGTAACAGTTCTGTGTTGTGTAAAACAGTGTCAGGAGCTGGCCTCTAAGGTAGCAGATAGGGAAACGCTAAGGTACTCTCCTGCAGACTGTATGAAAGTTTGAAGTACAATAACACTGAATAGCTATAAGTGAATTCAGAAAAAGGCAGAAGTGAGTACCAATTGTGTTACTGAAAGTTAATAAAGCATCTAAGATATTGTCCAAAATTTGTGCCAATTTCAGTGGTAGGTTCTGTGGTTGTATGTGCTCCAGGAGTACAGGTGTTTAGAAATTAAATAAAACAGGCATTAATTTTGCTACAGTCGAACTAATGTAGTCTTAAATAAATTATCCTCATATAGACCGTAGAGTCTCCAAAAATATGCAGTAAGAGGTTCCAGCCTCTAATTATAGAAGTACATCTACCAGGATTATAACATCCAAGGTTTCTTATTACCTATTTTTTTCATTCTAGGTACATACTAGGTGAACAGCAGAACTCATAAAATGTTGGTTTTAATGTGGTATATAGAACTTCCTCCTTACCGGAATATAAAAACCTTCTGTTCACTCTTACTAAATTGGGTAAATTTAGTAAATTACTAACTGGTATTACTAACTAAATTACTAACTGGCATGGTACTGATTCAGCAGCTCTTGAAGTATGGAGGGCTAGGGAAGGGCAGGCCAAATTGTCCCTGGATGTTGCCATGGCAATCTGTATGCTGGGTGCGACTGCATAGTCACAGTCACACCAACATGACCATTCACAGTGCTGCATCTGGATGAGGGTGTGAAATGCTACTGTCTGGGAACCTTTCTAGTTTCTCTCAGTCAAGCTATGGACTGCTTTTTTTATATAGCAGTCTGCTGCTGGAGGGCTTTGGGGGAGTGTCAGGCAACTTTTGAAGAAAATTGCTGCAGCTCCCTGTTGCAGAAGCACTTACCCTGTGAATGGACCACCACTCACCAAAAGGTACGTGTGAACATGCCCTGTTTAGGAGTGTTTAACCCTCATGTTATAGGAAGGAGAAAATAGAGAGGAACTGGTACTGGTTCAGAAACAATATCAAAAGTCAAAAACCTCTTGTGCTGGAACAGTAGTAAGGAGCACAAAATGTAAGCAATCTAAAATATTCAAATCAAAAATACTTAAAAAGATACAAATGCTCCGAAAGAAAAGTAAAAACATTAAAAATTCTAAATTCAAGAGGATAATGTAGAAGTTAAAATTTAAAAGATCCTTTAAGTCCTTGAGACACTTGACTATTAAAAAAATAAAGGAAAGACAAGGCCACGTAAAGGGACTAAACATGCTCAAACGAAGACATCAAAGCTGATGAAAAGCTATGTGTCCAGGTGTTCTGAATCAATAAATACCATTTTAAATATGAACAGAAGCTGTAAAGAACTAACAGCTTCTCTTTCAGTGGCTCAACCGTGAGATATATTATCCTCTCACAAGATTTCTACTGCTATATAAAATTTATTTAATATAATTTGGAATTTCAAATATATTCTAAATTAACTTTCATTAATAAATTATCCTGAACCCACGAGGAACTCAATCCCGGTTCAGACAGAAACATTATTTTGTTTGTTGAATTAAACATTTAATACCAACTGTCAGTATAAATTCTATCAGGAGGATTAATGCAAGAGCAATAGTCACATTTAATTCACTATTTATAAGTATTTATAAGTTTAGTGATGTCTTATATCCATTTTTCTGAAAATAGGATTTTCAAGGTTATAGCTAACAAGATATCAGGATAGAATCTCATGGTATATTATATTCTATTCATCTATCCAAGATAATAATATTCTATTCATCTATAAATTCCTCCACATCGACTTTTAATCATAGAAGATACTGAAAAGAAGAAAAGGATAAGAAATAAGATTTACATCAGAAATCCTACTTAGATTGACGAGAAATGAGATTCCTCAAGAATGTGCTGCTAATATTTATTTATTTACTATATTTCTATCCTGCTCTATAAAGGTCTCAGGGTGGGTTACAATAATTTCACAATAAAAACAGATATACTTTGCATGTGTGCTAAATGAAATGGCAACTTAGGGCCTGGGTACATCTAAGGTCTAATCCACTTTTGATCAATTTCTAGAGCAAAGAGAGCATTAGAACAAAGTGATAAGTCACTTTTTTCTGCATTATCTAACTCAGGTTTTCTGAAAAGTAGATAAAAAATATTTCCAATTGTATTTTATCTCTAAATTGGATTAACATTTTTGATGTGTTGTTCAAACATATTTAAGTAGGGATGTACCTTTAAGAACCTATTTTAAAATTATTTTGCTTATGAGGAATGTGAGATGCTGACAAAATATTAATACCACCTCTGTCTAAATCTCTAAAAAGCTTTGCTCTTCTACAAACTGAGTTGCTTTTGAGGAAGCCCATAAGAATGCCTCCTGTACTCATTAAATACCCGATGTATTGTTTTAAACAAATACATGTCATGGTCCCTGCGCCTGAAACGGCATTATTACATTTCAGATTTCTTTTATAAGAATAAGCTAATGATAAATCAAATCTAGAGAAGTTTATTTTCCAGTAAACTTTGTTAAATCTATTCTCTCTTTTCTTAAATACAAATATATAAGTATATAAAATCGATACATCTTATTGTAAAATGACCCTTATCTGATCGATACCTTGGAATATTTGGAGTGAGGAAGCATCACAGGAGAAAGGGAGTGGAAGGACTCTGCTAGAGGGATCACTGCCTTGGGGATATTCAATCCAGGTGCTGGATTTTGCTGTAGGCAGAAACAGATAAAGGGTCATTTGCTGATTATTTATAGGGCAAGTTGTGTGCTAGTAATGACTTGAACTAAGGGGCTGCTTTAGTTTACTCACTGCAAGGCATTCCTAATGTGCATCTACCCAGCAGTCATGAACAGGAAGAGGATCAGTCACTACCAGCCCACCTAGTGTCCACAGATTTATTCATCCATATTAGAACCTCCATTCCACACTGGTCTCCCTACCCAGTCTCACCAGTTCATGTTGTAAGCAAAGTTCAGCTGTAAGATCCACATAATTTTTGTTAAAAGTTGCACCTTGTGATGAACACTAAAGGCTGGTGTACTGTGCTGATTAAGGTGTCCTAGGATTCCATGGACTTGGCCATGAAAACTTACTGAATGATCTTGGATCTGCCATCAAAGCTGGACATGCAGGGCACGTCGGCCAAAAAGTCAACCCTGCCCCCCCCCATGATAAGGCAACTTGATTGCTGGCTGCCTTTGCATTGGCCAATTCTCACCATGCTGCTCATAGATATGCTGTAAGGATTGCCAGGAAAGTCAGAAGGTGAACATATATAGTGTTCTTCTTTAAAAAAGAAAAAAGAAAAAGAAAGAAATTTTGAGTCCAGACCAGATGGGGGATATATAGCACAATCATGTCTGGTTTATGGTAGGGTTGACACATGGACCTGTGGCAACTCCACCATAGCCCTGCTATAACCCCCTAAATTCCACTACAGCTTATTGTGAGAAAACCCAGTGATGGTGGTGAGTTTTCCCAAAATAGGCCTATAACCTTCCTTGTAGCCAGTGCTGCCATCATTGCTGTGGCCATTTCTCATGTGCAGGGACTGAAAAATATGTCCAGACGTACGTGATGGTAGTTATTGTGCACTCCCAGGTATTTTGCATGCTGAACTACCTGGATGTGTGTGTGACTAAAACATGCACAGACATTGTCAGCTCCTGTGCTATCTGGCCAACAAGAGATAATTCCCGGAGGCGTTTGGAGCCAGCCTTGGGATTTGTCATTTTTGCATACAAGTTTGTCTGATGTGTGTGTACTACCTGCACTTTTCTGTAGCATAATTTCTAATATGCATTTCAGACTTTAAACTTTTTATTACAGATGCAATTTTCATCTGTAGTATCAACAGCTGCTTTGAACATTTAAGTCTCCAGATGTTTTGCAGTGCTATAAGTGTCAGATGCCTCCAGAACTTTATTTTTGGCAAGATTGAAACAGTTGTAATCTGAGCAAGCATAATGACATATGCTGAACTCTTGGGAATGCTACCCTGTTTCTTTGTTCATCATGTCTGCTTCCTACAGATTCTTAATTGGCCCTCATCAATGCTGTAGCTGAGCAACAACCAATGAGAGTGAATTGCCCAGCATCTGGTTTATATTCTTTCTCACATCCTCAAAAGGTCTGCATACTCAGAAGTGTAGACTCAGTTCAGTGGCTTGGGATTTCCATTCATTCATTTATTCATGAATCCTTCCCCACCCAGCATGTTCCTAGGAGTTTGCCTTAGCAAAAGCAGATCAGAGATGTACATTTCTTACAAGGCCTGAAGGCAGAGGTTTTTTTCCTGTGAAATCTTACATTTAAATTAAGATGAGCTGTGTTTTGATCTCACATATGCACCGTGGTGGTCAATATTAGTCCCTGCATGGACTTTCCCCCCATGTAACCTCATGCAGAAGACCCCATGTTCTGGTTTCCATCCCATCATTTTTATGTTTTACACATTCAAAGTCTGTTGCATTCTGGGCTTGTTTCCACTTACTGTCCTGGAGCTGCTCCAGCTGTTCCAGGGGAGGTCCTTCTGCATGCTGTGCCGCCATTCTGGAGCATCCAGGAGCTCCTTCTAGCTGCCCCAGTTTTTATTAGCTGTGGACAAGTAAAACATGTCCACAGCTTTACTGGAAGCAGCTGATGAACTCTTGATTGCAGTGTTTGGATTCCCTTCTGGGTGCAAACACTGCAAGTGGATAACGTGGTGTGGCTGCCCAGTTACATGCTATGGGGCAATCACCACGGCAACATTCTGGTGCATGCTGAATGTTGCCATTTCATTGTCACAGCGATCCATATGGGCCAGGCCCTCTGCACTTCAAGTGCTGGTGGTCTGGTTGGGAACTGTGCCACTCTTGAAATGTACAGTAGGTAGTTTCCTCTGGGCCTGAACTTCACTTCACTTCACTGGAATGGTATTATACCATCCCACTGAGTTAAGTGCAAACGGGCTCTTCATTACAGTAACTATGACGAAAATAATTTATACTTTGGGTCAATCAAATTCAGCCTAAGTATGTGCAAGGCTTGCTTGCAAAGCTCATAAGCCCTTTGAACCACTCATGTGGGGGCCAGAGATTGCTTGGTGTTGTAAAATTTCATTGGGCTCTGCAATGAAGTCATCACAGACCCTGACACAGTGACACATGCTCCTGCTCCTTCCTGGTTCCAAAAATGGAGGAGGAGCACCTCAGCTCCCATATCTCTAGGGCCATCTTTGCTAGATGTTCCACCCTGCCATGTATGAGAGTCATGGCTGCCTCAAAAGGTTTCCGGGCATTGGAAGCTTGAGTCTTCCATGTGCTTATTTTAGTCCTTCTGTGAGTTTCCATGAATCAGAGGAAGAATGAAATCATTTTGGTCAATATCCCCTTCTGGTAGCAGTTGTCTGCATACCCTCAAGTTTTAGATGGTTGTGAATCTGTATCTATATCTTGTAGACAGAAAGTCTTGAAAGAATGGGCAAAATTCTGTAGCTTCTCTTTTCTTCAATCCATAGAAATTCCTGCTTGTTCAAAAGTTCTTCTGGAACTGGAAGGACAATTCTGAATGCAACTTCATAAATCTCTTCTTAGGCCCCATTTAGACAGGGGGAATATAGTACCAATATGATACCACTATATATGTGGTACCCTCACTATAGCCCTACTTTTATCCCCCTTAAAAAGTGCTAAAATTATTGATGGATGACCCAGTGCTGATCAGACATTTTCTAGCAATAATGCTGTTACTCATCTTGAGAACAGCATGGCAGTAATTGTTCTGCTCACTGCATACGCCTGGAAGACGAAACCAATGCATGTGCGTGTGTGGTGGTAAGGGTGTGCATGCCACAAAAATGTCCAAAGACAGTGCTGTCTAGCTAGGAAGCAATAATGACAGAGAGGCAATACTCTGTATTATCGCTTCTTAGCAAGGTATCTGGCCACCAGCTGGAGGCTTAAATATGACCAGAACTTAAGTAATGATTTTTAACTGATTTTATAAAACTGTGCATCTTGCTGAAGGATCAGTATTAAGTGACCATGACAATGCATTTGTTCAGCTCGTGTGAGTTCCATGTTTGTCTATTTAGAACTTACAAGTTTGTGCTGACGGCTATGGCTGCATCCCCATGCACTCCATTTAGTCTGAATTGGACTATATTTATTCTGAATATGGAGGCAAGTCTGAATTGACTCGTCCCCATGCGATTGAAGAAAGTGCGGGCTCAATTCGAATGCGCCTGTCTCTATGCAAACTGCGCTAAACCACTGCTCAGGGGAATAGCATAATTTCTCTCCACCCTCTCTCTCCTGAGGGCAGCGAAATGCCACCCAACACCTCTTCCCCGACTGCAACTCCTGGGCATTAAACAGTGATCAAACAGAAATGAGGCTCTTTGCTGCTGTTTCTGTCCTGTGCATTGGGGATTGCAACTGCTGGCCATTTTTAAACAGTGATCAAAAAATGAACCTCTTCTCTCCATGATCCAATTGCTGGACAAATGTAAAAGAACTAATTGCCCCAGTTTGACAGGTAAAGATGCAGTGATGGGGGGGGGGGGTCACCTGGCCCTTGTTGTCCCACAAGCCTCTTCCTGCAGCCCTTATTCCACCCCCACTCCCTGATTGCCGGCAAGCATCAGTTTAGTGGAGGAGTGCTTCTCTGCTAAACTGCCTCTAAACATTGTAGAGGCTTTGGTTAGCTTTTTAGCTGGCAAACTTCAGAAGCTGCTTGCTGGTGATTGAGGAGTGGGGTGGAACAAGGTTTGCGGGAAAAGGCTTGTGGGACAGCAAGGGCCAGATGATCTGCCTCATCGCTGCATCTTTACCTGTCAAACTGGGGTGATCAGTTATTTTATGTTTGCCCAGTGATCGGATAGCAGAGACAAGAGGTCCGGTTTTTGATCACTGTTTAAAAATGGCCAGCAGTTGCAATTGCCAATGCACAGGACAGGAACAGCAGCACAGGACATGAAACTTGCCCGCTAACCCTAACTCCACCCCAAATAGCCTGGGAGCGTCCCCATGCATGGACTAGTCCTCCAACGTAATGTGGGCTTGCCTCCCAAACCGTAACGAGAACAGTTTTCAAGAGGATTAAATATACCGTAGCTTGGACTTTGGCGATTTGGTCCACATGTAACCCAGTTTGGGGGCTTTGCATGGGGATGCTTCTTGCCAAATTTGGATTCGATTTGGACTGTTTAGTGCATGGGGACACAGCCTATATTTTGTTATCACAGAAATTGGTTTTATATTGTTGTGAGTACTGTGGAGTATAGATAAAGTACTGTTGGTATAAGAACTGTGTTATGGATTTATTTCAATTTATTTAAACACATTTAATATTTTGGTATGTGTTTGCTTTACACATGTACAAATAGTGACCACTGAAGAAGACCAGAAAGGATTGGTCGAAACACATCTGGCCAGGGTGAAGATCTCAGATTAAGAATCCCATATATTGTTTAGCTATCTGTCTACAATACTCACCAAGGACATTTTTATATGGTGGTTTTATTATGGGCTTTTTTATATTTAATCACAAAACTATTAAATGTGCCTATTCTGTTGCTGAATATATTTTTTAGAAACTGTAGCATCCACATAAAGAATCAATTTATGCATTTACTTCTTTTTTTTTTTTACTGTTTTTTGTTATTTGTGTTGGGAGATTCTTTTTCCATATCCCTTTTGGAGGAAGCTGACAAAATTATTTTGTTACTTCGATAATATAAACTCAACAGGGGGGTGGCAGTAGCTGTGTGACAGAGCAACTGACAGGAAAGAAGATGGTTGCTAGAGATGCTTTGGTTTCAATTCTTGCTTGATCTAAATTATTGTTCTTTAGCTGTATGATTCTATGAATTTATGATAGATGAAAGAACCGTCACCCTCTTTAGCATCTGGCCAGCGCTTTAAATATACAGGTCAAAAATATGCTTCTAAAAGAAGTAGGCTGGATTGCCTGTGCAGTGCTTTTAAGAAATGATATGAAAATTATGTGTTTTAATATTCCTACTAAAATCTGAGTCCAACCATGAGGCTGGCTCCTGGTGATTGAATGGACATATCCAAGGACATAACCATATAGTTTTCTTGGCATTAGTTACCATGATCTTCTTTAAGTGAGATATGGAGATTGAACTTGCAACCATCCTCTTTCCAGTCAGTTGCTCTGTCACAGAGCTATGGCCACCCCCTGAGTTTACATTATCTAAATAACTAAATAATTTTGCCCCTACTTCCTGCTTCAGCTGTATATAGCCTTTGCCCAAACACATCTTGCTCTTCTTTTTCTTTGTACATTTACCAATCTCATATGTTAATAGTCTGGATGGTACCATCATCTTGTACCATCATCATATTACCTTTGGAGACTATATAGTACTATCTAGCGATAGCTTATAGAGAACTTCCATAAATCCAGTAGCAAAGAGCCCTGCCTCTAATTGGGTACCTTCCTTAGGTAGTCCCCCTTAAAATTCCAATCTGCAGCAGATCACCGGTCTGTTTGCATTTATCAGTAAGAGAAGTTGCCATTGCTGCCTCCATTGTCCCAGAGCTCATCAGGCCTCCCCTGGTCCTAACTAGCTGTGGAAAACCAAAATGTTGCCCACAGTTTGCCTGTGAGTGGCTATGTGGCTCCCAGTCAGCATTATTTGCACCCACTTCCGGATGCAATGCTGTGAATGGGTGAGGCAGAACAGCTGCAGCTGCATAGTCATGCCCCATGTCCCAATCACCATCGAAATGTCTGGGCATATCCCAGTTGTTGCCATGGTGATCTGGCCTGCCTGGGCCTGGCCAACCACACTTCAAGTGCTGGTGGTCTCGTTCAGGACTTCATTGGATCTTGAAGTGTAGATGACTCCCCCTGTGCTTCATCTTCACCTCACTAGTATGGTATTATTATTCCATTTTAGTTAGGTAAGTGTGAACAGGCTCCAAAATATGCTGCTCACATGCTGCTCCTAATATGACTTGAAAGAACCTACAAGACATGAGAATCAATGCACTTTGTATTGTACTAGGGTGCAGTGACTGAAATTTTTAAAACGTGCTATAAAGCCCACTGTTTCTTCCTTGAGAAAGAAGAACAATGGATATTCAAAGGAAGTATTAGGTTCCAAGGCAACTTGATATTTGTGTATGCAGTTTACTAGGACTTTTGGCTCTTTTTCTCTATGAGTTTCTGCTCTGATGACAACTCTCTTCCCTCTTTTAAGATGCTTGGAGCAATTTCCCCCTGCTGTTTGTTCTTCTTCCAGAATAAACAACAGGAAGATCTTTAGGAAACAAAACATATTGGTAGATGTAGAGCATATGTGTACTTTGAAATGTTTGTCCTTGGTTCACAGAAGCTTTTTTTCCCTGATGAGCTTCCTTGGCATAAGATTAACAAATAATATGTGTGTATGTGTGTGTGCTGGAGGGGAAATGAGGAGCTTAGCTGCACCAATTTTTCTGGCCAACTCCAAGGATTCCCCAACATTGGGTATCTGCCCTCTGTGAAGCCACTTCTATCCTAGAAGCGGCTCCATGGGGGACAATGACTGCTTGCATCTGTGACACTCCTTGGTCACGTTCCCACCCACAGCAAAACCAGATTACTCTTGTCTGGGTTCTGCTGTGGATTTGAGTGGAGGCTGGGAACAGCACTGACTGTGCATCGGGCTGTTCCCAAATTTATTTATTTGTATTTCCTCCAAGTGTGCAGAAGCAGACCAGCAAATGGCACAGCATTTTTGGGACAGGAACTGCTGCAGCTGGCCTCCTCCTCCTCCAATCCTCGGCTGCTTGTAGCCTCCCCTCCCTGCACCCCCCCATCCAATGCTGCTACGTCCGAGGGGGCGGCCTCCCTTCCCTGCACCCCCCCCTCCGCTTGCTCGCCATGGCCTCCTTCGCTTGCCTAAAATCCGGACTGGATTAGAAAGTCCTCTTTTGATGAGGGTTTTTCCCCCCTGGATTTCTGCAGGGGGTTCTGTAGAAAATCCGGGAAAAAAGAACAGGCACTGGAATGGCTCTTCCTGGATTTGGACTACTGGAGAATTTAATGGGATCCCTTGAGGCCGAGGCCGAATCTAGTCTGGATTTTAGTCCCTATGGGAATGCAACCCTTAAGTCACACAGGTGTGGCAACCAGACAATCTTAAAGAATCTGTCACGTTGTTTAAACTATGTGAATTTGTCATACGCTAAATAAAAGCAGCTCCATGCATGGTGGAGTTATCCCCAGGCATATAGTGGTAAAGTAGTTTTTACCGCTCTACAGCTATATTAGCACTGGGCTGGGACAGCTCAGCATAGCTGCATTCCCATTTCTTCTGGCAAATGGTTGGGGTAGGCATAGATGTGTGCTGCATCACCCAGTCACCATAACAATGGCACCACAAATGCCTGTTGGCACCATTGCCACTGTTGATGTGATGCGACTGCCTTTAGCACAGAGGCAATTGCCATGATTTGGATCTTGCCAGCCCTGGTGAGGTTTGGGATACATTCTGTTCCCCATCTTCATTTCCCTGGATATTTAAGAGTTAAGACTACAATGAAGTTCCAGGAAAGGCATGTTCCAGGGAAGTGAGCTGTTAATTTTCAGTGCTTGCAATATAGAACACATTTTGTTGTTGCAAAGACACATAAAGCAGAAAGCTTTTTGCAGTATTTCTGCTGAGCCTGTCACCAAGGCACTCAGAAACCGTCCAGGCCAACAATGTCTGTACTAACTGCTCTTCCCTTTTACAATATGACTGTAAAAGTTCGGTAAACATCCATTGTCTGAAAATATTATTATGAAAACTGAAGATTGTTCAGCCCAAACAAACAGAAACATGACTTTGAATGATTTAATGAAGTACTTGACATACCTCCTTGAAGGACTTCTTCACTTCCACTAATGGATGCCAATGTGCAATCGGTTTTCGTGGGTAAGCCAGCATTTCATTCCAGTGGTCTCGGCCAAGTCCCTCTGCACTGTTTGCCACACGACAGACCCCAATAATCTCATTATGGCCAACTCTGAAAGCAGGAAACCCATGAAAAAATGTTTTAAATATTTTTTTCCTTTGGCACTAATTCACACATACTTGCTCCTTATGCCTCTTTCTTAAAATGCAGCATCAAGCCAAATCTTCTTTTTGAAAAAAAAAATCCCATACCATATCTATATAATGCTTTTAGAGAAACAGACAGGAAGATGCTTAAAACTCTTTATGATTATGGTTTATTTTTAGGCTTTGTTTTTCTACAAAAGCTAGTGGCTCATTGGAGAAAACGTGGGGATATTTGATGCCTGATTGAGACCATTCTTTGGTCCTTTCTGCACTGGCCTTTATTCCAGATTGGGGGGAAAATTTGCACTTATCTCGATAGTGAAGTGGTGGTCAGCCCTGAGACACATCATGGAGCTGCTTCTGCTCCAGAAATGGCTCTGTGAGTCCCAGAGTGGCCCAATGCTGACAACATATAGTGCAAGCATGAAGCAATAAAATGTGCTCCTTACTGGTAAAAGCACAGGGCTAGTTAAGCCCTGGTAAGCTCCTTCTGCAGTTCTCCCAGTTGGAAGAGGTGTTGGAGGAGCACATCATGCACCATGGATGCACACTGGTGCAGCACATGATGCACCACGTACCCATGTGACATGCCGTGCGATGCACCGCACACCCATGTGATGCACCATATGTGCTTACTGACACAGCATGTGAAGCAGTTGCCCTAGTGATGGCGCTGCACACAAGCACTAATACTGGCACCAGGATTTGGACATGGCTGCCATCTGGGCAACCATTCGCATTGGAGGTAAGGGTTTGGGCAGAGTTGGAATGCACTAAGCAACTGCAAGTGCAGATGCTTACTGCATTCTTGGACATTTCTCCCAAAGCTTCCCACAGACAAAGCAAAGCACTAAAAAGCCCTATATCTCAGAACAGACTTGCCATCCTCATTCTGCTGCAGACTATAGCAATATATGCACAGTATATTCTATATTGCATACTGAAATTGTTTTGTATTCTTTAGCATTCTTTTTAAAAAGTTATTATTATTATTAATATATAACAACAAACATCAAAAACCAATTACATAAACCAAATATACAGTTCTGAGGGATTTGATTTGTTCTCTGATCACTTTTTTGTGTTTTAAAAGCACGTAAATAAGGCAATGAAGGTGATATATATATTCACTCGCCATGGTATCTTTCCTCTGGAATGGATCTGTATCTTTTAACATATGAATAACAAGAACCTTTGTACTCGACACTTTATTACTCCAAAGTTAGCAAAAGTTAGCAAAGCCAAGTTTAGCAAAATTTGCAAAAGCATTTCTTTTTATTAACATGAGGTCTAGTATCAACATCAAGCACACAACAGCAAAATTATTCACTAACACAGCCCCGAGAGTTTAAACACTGACAGAAGGCTACTGTTGCTGAACTACAGTTCCCATGAGTTCCAACTGTTCTGGTCAATAGCAAGGGATTATGAGAGTTATAGTTCATCCACATGAGGAACCATAATTTGGCCACCAGCATAGAGGATTCCTGAGGACTCACAAAAAATAATTTGATCATAGTATCTCCAGTAAGAAAACATTTGGTCATAGCAGAGATGGTGTGGGCAGAACAGGGGGGCATGCTGTGTTAGGCTACATGTACACATCCAGAGGAAATGTGTGTAGCTGGAAACCTGGAACAATATTTAGTTGCCAGTGGATTGGCCGGTCCCACTTCATAGGAAACCAGCTACGATCATCCAAAAGACAGTGAAAGCCTGGGAACATGTCCAAATCACCCAGAGGGAAAACAACTAAGAAGCAAGGAGTACAAGCTTAATGTTTCTGGTAACATGATTTTGTCTTTAGTACAAGCCAGTTATGTAATCAAGAGAGTTAACACCCTGAAGACTGGAGAAGGAAAATAGACCCAAATGGGATTTAGACATCACAGAACTCCTACCTACCGGTCATAATCCATAACAGAGATCAGTAGGCTGACTTGGTCCATGTTCTCTGGAGGAATATCAAAGATTATTGCCTCATTGTATGTAGGATTAAGTGTGTTTCTCTTTATAGTGGTTTTCTTTTTTTTCAGCCTCCTCCCATCACAGAGCAAAGACACTTTCACATAAGGATCTAGAAAGAAGGAGAAAGGTAAAAAAAAGCCCAAAATTAATAGAACAACCTCTTTTCATGCAATGTTCATGGGTTTCGCTGTTCACATCACTGAAAGGATACCAAGTATGTTTAGGGACAAGGAAAACAAGGTGTCATGGTAGCAAGCACTGACTCTGGGTTTCACAGACATTTAGCAATTATTTGTACATATAACCCACACATATAGTTTTTTAAAAAACTTTCCTGCACTGGGCCTTATTCTGGTATATATTCTGGAATA
Source organism: Aspidoscelis marmoratus (assembly GCA_014337955.1). NCBI lineage: Eukaryota > Metazoa > Chordata > Lepidosauria > Squamata > Teiidae > Aspidoscelis > Aspidoscelis marmoratus. The sequence goes on from MTQE01003428.1 coordinate 4,610,495, forward strand.
GGGGCCCTTTCCGCACTGGTCCGCTGAAAAACAGATCTATTAGATCTGTTTTTTGACAATCCATCCTTTCCGGTATATCTGTCACTATTTGTGACGGATCTACCAGACCCCTTGCGTCCGCACACGTGTGGGGAGGACGGATTGGGAAATGGATTTGAGGTGGGTGCACAGCACCCATCTCAATCTGTCTTCCCAAAGCCCTCCCCCGGCCTCTCTGATTGGCTCCTCTGAAGCCAGCGATGGGGAACTGGGGGCCTCCATTCTCTGGGCTCTCTCTCACCCCAGAAGCCAGAATTGCGGCTTCTTGAGCCAGGGGGGCTTCACCCTACACCTCCCCCTATGTACCCTGGGTTGGGCGTGCACAATCCCCTCCTTACCTGCAGGTAGCCAGGCTGATTCTGGCTGCCGGGGCCCAGCATGCTTTGCGCGTGTGCACATGGCTGGCCAATGGGGGAGGTGCACTGCACGCATGCGCAAAGCACACCAGGTTTCATCTTTAACAGGCTCATGCATTCACTTGTTCCCTTTTCTCTTATTTCCTTCAATTCCACGCCCTTCTTTAGGTGGTTTGCATTGATCAATCTGGAATTTGACACATCCCTAATAGAATAGTCAGGTTTGCTGAGGAGGCAAAATTGGTGAGAGAGGTAAAAAAAAAAAAAAGAGAGAGAGAGAGAGAGAGATGGTGTGAAGAGCAGGGATCTCTGCATGTTGCAGGACTGGGCATTGAAATGGCAGATGGTGTTCAATGTGAACAAGCATAAAGTGCTGCATGTTGGAGCAAATAATCCTAAGTACTGATATAGATGAATGGGGACTGAAGCAAACAGAGACTGATCAGGAAAGAGATCTTAGAGTAATAGTGGAGAGTTCAATGAAAGTGTTGAAAGCATCCGCTGTAAAAGGCCAACCTCATGTTAAGGATAATAAAAAACGAAACAGCTCAGGTGGACTCATGTTTCTGATGTCAGTCCAAACAGCAGTGGTGTAGGTGTCCATGGGTGGCAAACACCATCAAATCTGATTTTCCCACACTGCAGGAAGGACTCCTGTGGGGCACTTCCAGTACAAGTATGTAACACTGCTCCCCTTGAGTTCCCACGAGGCACCTTTTTTATCCATTGTCAATGCAGCCGTGGCCAATCAAAGTATTCAGTTCTATCTTATGTAATACAGGTATTCTTCACCTCATCTGTAAACTGTCTTCAAAAATGAAATCACACAAGAGTTTCTTTAAGTAACATGAAATTAAAGGAAAAAATAGGGCAGCACTACTTCACTAGCTGCACCAGTGGCTGACTTTGACAAATTACTTCTATGGTTCCAGCATAGTTCTAATGCTACGTAAGCTGCTGGAGATCCAGTAACTATATGGGGCATCGCTGATCTGTTTTCCCTCTGAACCATCAATTGACAGTGATTCAAAATACATCAAGTAGCAGTTGAGCAACTTTTTTTTCTGTCTACACAAGTACCACTTTTGTAGATGAAAATGTTAACCAGCGAAACAACGCACATTCTGACTGTACAAGTCTGGGACATTAAAGATAGTTCTTACAGAGACTCAACAATATGAACAAAAATGCCCTGAGACCTTTGGGTATAGGGTGGGATATTCATGCAGGGCTTAGGCTAACATGTACTAGCATTCCCTAGTGTGAATGCTAGTACACAGTAGTCTCTAATGCACTCTTCCCCTTTCTCTAATGCAGAAATGTCCATAGAAACACATATTCATGGTCCCTTCTGAGGTTTTGTGTGTTTGAAGTAGCATCTGAGTGCATTCATGTACGTCTGTAGTAGAGAGGAGATACAAGCTCTAAAAACAACTGATAAAAAATGTTTGCTTTTGTGGCCCTGTTTCCACAGCACCAGGTTAATCCGAAATAAAGTCTCCTGAGGAATGAGTTCATGTCCTGGCTGTTTCCACTTATATGATGATAAAACAGGTTGGATTCAAATTACTCGTTCCCACTCCATTCACTCCTGTCTCCAATCCCAGCAAACAGCATCTTTTCATCTCCTCCCACTCTTCTCCCTGATTGGTTCTGACCCCATCAATCAAACCATGACACTGCCATGTCAAGTAGTTTTCACTCTGCCCTCAGGTTCTGCCAGTCCCCCCTGAACCTGCATTCATTGCCTCTAGTTTCATCCAGAAGGTTATTTATTATGCTATGTTTGGATATTCTGGAATAAGACATGGATGCAGCAGGAAAATAAGAAAGTTTCCCTCTTTTTAGCTGCTACAATGTAATAGCAGCTAACAATTGAAGAGGGAAACTTTCTTTCCCTCATTCAAACCTCTTCCCTCTTCCTTCTAGCTGCTTGCGGGTGAGTGTGCGTGGAAAAAGGCCAGAGCTCTTGCACTTCCTGCCAGGGAGAGGATCAAAGGACAAAGGCCTATTTTCATTACTTTTAAAAAAGGAAATCACATGGGGGTGGGGGTTGAAAGGAGGTGGTAGGCTGGTGAGCAAGGGGGGGGAGGCTTTAGCATTGCGGGGATGGATGTGAAAGGAATGGAGCAGACCTTCCTATCTGGCTGTCATTGGCCAGATGGATAGATGTCCGCCCCTAATAGTCCTGTAGCATTCCCACTGGGGAGAAAAAAAAATGCGGGCTAGCAGCAAAAATGGGAGCAAGAGCTGTTCTTCTGATGGTTTTTTAAAAGCGAATTTTTGCTATTTACTCCTCAGAAAATCCAGGAATCAATATTTGAATGGGCCAAAGGATATCCAAACCATTTTCAAAGTGTTATAAGCCTTGAATGTGATTCTACCTGCATGTCTGACCCTCTTTCCCTTGCTTTCTCTCACACCATCCTTCACAGCTGGAAGGGGGGGGCACATCAGACTGCTACTGGTGAGAGACACTGTGGCTGCATCCCCATGGGACTGTCCCTGCCTCGCATTGAATTCGGGGCAGCCTTAATGCGAATCTTAATTTGTGTTAAGGCGTCCCCATGGTAATGGAGGACAGGGCGGGTTCACATTGAACCTGTCCGTCCCCATGAAAATTGCAGCAAATCCCTGCATTGGGATGCTGCAGTTTTCTCCACCCTCCCCCTTGCCTGAGACTGCAATTGCCCAGGTAAGGGGTTTCTTTAGCCCCAAACTATCGCCTGACAGCTGCCCTGATCAGCTGTCAGGTGAGTATGGGAGCTGTCAAGAGCAGGAGGAGAGCTCTGGTAGATGATTAAAACAGATGTGAAAGCCACGTCTGTTTTAATCATTTTAGCGGACCTCTGCTCATGCGCACGACAGCTTCTATATCGACCTGACAGCTGATAAGCTGACCAGCTGATGCACGGCAGCTGTCAGGAGGTCGTTTGGGGTAAATTAAGCCCTTACTATGGTAAATGCTGCAGTTTTCTCCACCACCACCTTTGCCTGAGCGTGCAATTGCCCAGGTAAGGGCTTGATTTACCCCAAACGACTTCTTGACAAGAGCAGCTGTCAAGAGCAGGAGGTGAGCTCCAGTAGATGATTAAAACAGAAGCGAAAGCTGCATCTGTTTTAATCATTTTAGCAGAGCTCTGCTTGTGTGCATTTTAGCCAATATACCCTCCTGACAGTTGCTCAGCTGACGGCAGAGCAGCTGTCAGGCAAGCATTTGGGGTAAATCAAGCCCTTACCTGGGCAATTAAGCTGCGATCATAACCCAGGAGTGTCCCCATGCCCCTAGGATAACCCATTCTTGTCCTGTAATTTGGGGTGAGAACAGTTATCAAGGGATTTTTTTTTTTACTTTGATTGGGAGGATTAGGGCTTTGCATGGAGACTCTCACGAGGCGAACTCACATTCACCTCACAGTATCCTTACCTTGGGGATGCCCAGTGTGGCTGCATTCATACCTAATCCAGTTTTAATCCTGTGTCAGTCCACTTTCAACATTATTGAACTCAGAAAATCCACTTTTAGATTAGATAAAGAGGAAATAAAATGCCTAGTTGCTCTCACTCCTGTAAATGGACCAGAACTGGATTAAAACTTAGGTATGAACAGAGAAGCAAACGCAAATTGTACTGAACCACTGGTTAGCTTATACACAACATTATTTTCCACATGGTGTGAGGGTAATATTTCTGTTACAGGAACAAATTAAAGCTTACATCCAGACATCAATTACTTATTCCATTATATTTGAATATTCTGGAATGAAGCACATCCAGATGCACTTTGTTCAGGAATATCTATGCTTTATTCCGAAATATCCATATATAGTGGAATAAGTAAGTAATGTCTGGATGAAGCTTAAGTAGTACCCAAAAAGTAAAGAAACCTCTTTACAGATTATTAAAGCAAAAAAAGTACTCTAGAAGCAAGAGTTCTAGAAGCAAAAATGCAAGTTACAAGAGCCTTATATTAAGGAAATGCATACCTGAATAGCCAGTGATATCCATTGCTTTAAGGTTCCTGCATTTAATGACTGTTATAGTGAGGCGTCCTGCAGTTGGCAAATAGCAAAGTGAAAACATGATCTCTCCTAGGTCCACACTCTCCTTTAATAAGAGAAAATACAGAGCATTAGAAACATTAGAAATTTACCAACTTTCAGCATTGTCCATAGATTTTCTGGTGATTTTTCCTCCTCCTGCATCTTACAGGACAAGTCATGACAAAACTGAGCAAAAAAATTGTTACTGTACTTTGAAAGCACTGACATGCTCAAAAGCTGAGGGTACATCCATACACTAAAAACTAATAAAGTGTATGCTCTCTCAACTAAGACTGTAGTCAGACACAACTTTCAGAAGACTTCAAAGCAGGATTGTTCACACACCAGTCTGCCCCTCATCACTCTCCTGAACATATGGTGGGCCTTTCCACAGCTTTATGAGGTGTGATAGCCAGTGAAGTTCTGGAATGGATCAGGAATCTGCACATTACGACACCCAATCCATTGCAAATGTAGCCAGCACTTCTCCAAGCACCAACTAAATATGATTGCCTGAATGCTAGACAATCACCTCACCACAGCAATGGACATGTGGGGCACCATTGCGGTAGTTACTGAACAACATGGTGCATGGCTATGGCTTTGCCGCTACACCCTAGATTCCACTCGCCTGAAAGAGGTATGAATGAATCTGGGCCAAGCTATCCTAGCTGGCTGCTAGTGTAGCTGTAGAGCATGCTTTTGTGCTCTACAGCTATACAACCAGGGGATGCTCCAGGATAGAAGTGGCTCTGTGCGGCACACATGCCCTGTGTGAAAGCATACTTAGAGTGCCCCACCGGGCCATGCGCTAGAAAACATGGATTAGAGAAGGCTTGGGAAGCGAGGGTCACATACTCTCTCTTTGTATGTCTGAACGCAGCCTAATTCTGGTCTTCAATAGAAGTAAAGGTCATCCAAGCCTAAGGGAGGAATTCCAACACTGAGGTCCACTGCTTCCCTATGTCAAAATTGGGTCACTATTTGGTATATAGTTCTCAACAGAACAGGTTGAAAGGACACAATTTCACCTCCCTAACGAAAGGGCATGCACTGACTTCAAATTTCCCATTTTCTGGTATTTCTGGCTGAGATCTCATGTCCCACAGTACTAATCAGTTGAGGGTGAGCATCGAAGTGATATGGAAGTTGTTAGTAATGGTTGTTAAGGGAGTGATCAAAGGTTGGGATATGCAGATGCAAGAGCTATGTTTCTACATAGAACAACTTGTGGGAAGCACATGTAGCTGTATTTTGAGCTGTGTATATGGCTGCCAAAACATACCAAATGTGGTTACAATCTGGCAAATGCTAAATCCTTGTTGATTAATATTTCTACAGTTTCCTTTAACTATTTGAAAAGGCTCAGAGTTCTGCTAATGCAAATAACTGAAATGTATAAATAGCAAGTGAGTTGAGAAACAACAGTTTCTAATCCCCCCAGTTATTGAAATGCTGAATTCTACTGAAGATTAAAATAGCTCTAAGTCTTTGAACTGCTGCGGATTTCCTAAATTCACTAATAGATGTGACCCTACTAAGAAATGTCATACAGGTACCATCACACTCTAATGTAACCAAGATTGTAAACAGATAGCGACAGGCTTAGATGTGGGTTAAACCCTGGCTGTGGTCACACCTAAGGTTTAATCCAGCTTCAGTCCATCTTCAGAGTGAGAGAACACATCAATAAAGTGACCAGTAATTTCCTTTCCACATTATCTGTCCCAAAGGTGAATTTTCTGAGTTATTTAACACTGAAAGCTTGTACTTTGCTGATGTAATCTCTCACTCTGAAAGTGGACTGAAGCTAGATTAAACCTTAAGTGTGACCCCTGTGATTTTCCTGGAACCATATTGGAAACACTTCTTACTATCTGGAGGCACCTTCAGTTGAGAGAGGTCAGAACTTATTCCCTAATACTTCCCTTAATGCTGAGGTCATTCAGGAGCTGAAGCACCCATATTCAGTGGTTTCCCAGGATGTCACACCTTCAGCGTTTCAACAAGACACTGCTTAAAAGCACACACACAGATATTCCCTGGTGGCAGAGTGAGCTAGCTGTTCATGGACAGATGGCGAGTGGCTGGGTCAGTCTACCTGGTGTAAGGAGCCTGGCACCATTTCACCCGGCACTATTTCACCGTGCTCCCAAGAGCAAGTCTTTTAATTGTATAGCATAGCTCAATCTGTGCCCTGTTTTTAATACCTTGTTTTAATTATTCAGTTTTAATATGTTTACCTGTGTCTTGTTTTTAATATGGTTTTAATTGCTATTGATTTGTTGTTACCCGCCCAGAGACCTTCAGGTATGGGGTGGGATAGAAATGGAAATAAATAAATAAAATAAAACAGCACTGGCTGGAAACTCCAGAGTCTGGGAATTCAGGTCAGGCTGAGCTACCACAAAGCAGATCCCCCTGTCTTGCACTGCTAGCTGCTCCTGCGATCTTGGGCTGGATCACATGATGAAGTGACTTACTTCTGAGTCAAAAATGGATAGAACCTGGCTGATTATCAGGGTGAGGAAGTCAGCAGCAGATTATGGAACAAAAACATAAGGATAAAAGAAAAGGGGTGAGATTGGAGCCCTTCTTTATGGACTATTAATCTAGATTAAGGCATGTGTAGCAAGCATCTGTGCCTGATAGATCTGTGCATTAATGAGGATCTAGGTGGCCACACGCACACTGTTGGGTCTTCTCTGTTGGCATTAGCCAGAGCTTGATCCAGATTAGGGAACCTTTATTTGATATTATTGGTAGACCATTTAATCAGGTCTACAGGTGTACCATAGAGCCCTAACTGCAAACATTGGAGATAGGCAAAAGGCAAATGTCCTGTTTTCAGAACTTCTCAGGGATGCTGAAATACATCCTCCAGGGCTTGTAGCTTAGAAACCTTTGTTCCTAGCCTTGGAGGCTAGTGCTGAAGCTCATGTGAGTTTTGAGGATATGGTGTGGGCTGGGATGGACCAGCACCATCGCACAGATGGAATTTTTCCAGACCATGTCTTTGTGTGGTTGGAATCAATGGGCTTGGCTGATCCAGACCTTCTGATTTCAACTGCAGACAGGTAAGTACCCAAATGACCTTTGATTGGAATCTTCCCAGCCAAGTTTTGATTGGCTGCAGATCAAACTGTAGACCTGGGAGATCCAAGAGAGACTGCTAGTGAAGCCCTTACCCACTGCCCTTAACACTGATAAAACATCTTTGCTCTTTACGTTAGTTTAAGGGAATAGCTGAGTTTAAAATGTATACCCTTGCTTTTTTGTCCTTAAAGTATTTCAGTAACACCTTGATTTTTTAAAAAGCAATTTTATGTTATTCTCTTTTTATTTTGAATATCACTGTCCTGTTTTCGGAAACTTTTGGTTAAAGGCTAGCTATAGAAATCTTAATAACAGATAATTATCATATAAAAAACCTGTAACTTGTGGTGTTCTGCATGTTCTACAAAGAAAGAACATTATTGGCTTCAGGTGACAACTTAAAAGGAGCTTATCCTGTATCATATGGTTCCTGCTCAGGAAATGCAAGGAAAACAAGCTAAACAATCAGGCTCTCCCCATGTTGCCTTTTCTTCTTTGCTTCTTGTAGTGGGGGTTTAATGCAGCATACTATTAGAGGGTCTATTTTTCAACCATCAACAGATAATTTGGGTTCCAAAATAACACCATTTGTCCTTTGTTTGTTCACCTATCTATTAACCTGCCAACCCCTGCTACATAGGACTGCCTTAACAATACAGGTGCCTTGTTCTTCCATCCCCTTCATTGCTATTCTGCATCTTCCAAGGGATGATAGAGACTACCTACCACTCATGAAATGTGGCTTAAAATAAACAGGATTACTTGGGTTTCTTTATCAAAGTTAGCATGTGCTTTCCTTGATGCAGGTCAATATTTAACATTTTCCTGAATAAAATATTGCATTTGCTGACAAGATTAGAATTGCTCCTTGTTCTAATGATCTGCTGTAATAAAATTTCTGTGATGTACTGGCAGGCAGTAAAGTTGGATTTTGTTATGACTTTACTGTGCATGAAGGCATCACAAATCATCCAGTTACCCTAAATTACCTCTTTTTCCTGAAGATCTTTGTACTAGGAATGGATGAAAAATATTCGTCAGCTTCAAATTCACATTTGAATTTGAAAGTTCAATTATTTGTGTGTGAATCGAAAAGGGCCTTTATCTGGTGGCCGCTGCCATTGCCACAATAGCAACCTCCTTGGAGGCTCAACTAGGCCTCCCAGAAGTGTGCATGCAGCTGGAGAGGAATCACAGGAAATCTAACATGATTCCCTGGGAATCGTGGAGAATCATGAGAGATTTCCGACAATTCATGAATGGGAACAGCCTTTGAGGCCTAGTTGCAGCAGCAGCAGCAAAAGGTGAGTGGGGAGGGGGGTGACACAGGAGGTGAAGGAAGGAATAAGGGCTCCCTTCATTTGTGAACATTCATGGGGGGCTTTTCAAAAAGCTGAACATCTCCCCCATTGATTTGAATAAAATCAAAGGGAGCAAGTGTGCTTTGTGCATGTCCCCACTTTGCATGGTAAGGAGCTAAGGTCAACCGAAAACTATTTCTTCAAATTACTTCAAATATGTTTCCCCCCCCCCTGTTTTTCCATTTAATGAACTGTGAGCTATGTATTTTACAATTTCTTCTTTATTACATGCATGCTAAGCAGTTTCTACTTTAGATTGACTGCATAGGGTTAGAGACATGCAAAGACAGAAAAAGCACCATGTCTACCAGCTATGATGGCAGGTAAAAATGACAAATTACAAATATTTTTCATGTTTTGTACCAAGACAGGATAGAAGTTTTGTGCATGTTCCTTACATACTATCAGAAATCTCAGGAACATTCCATGATACTAGCTGTTGAAGTCTTATCAGAACATCTATAAGAAGGCAAACAATCTTATGAACCACTCTTAGGCAAGAAGAAGGAGAAGGAGAAAGAGAAGAAGAAGTTGGCTTTTCTACCCTACTTTTCTCATCTATTTAAGGGGACTCAAAGTGACTGACAAAGTTTTCTATTCTTCTCCCCACAACTGAACACCCTGTGAGGTAGGTGGGGCCATGAGAGCTCAGAAGAGAGCTGTGATTCGTTTATGGTAACCCAGCTGGCTTTGTGGAGGAGGAAAGAATCAAACCAGTATTCCCAGATAAGAGTCCGGCTCCAAAACCACTAGACCAAACTGTGTAAAAAATAGTTGGAGGGAGGAGAGGTCATCTGGCCTGAAGAGGAACTCTTCATCTTGCTCCATTGAACACCCGGGCATATTCTTAGGAAAGGGGTTCAGGGATTTGGCTGACCTTATCTGGCTCCTAAAAGATGTGACAACTATGAGAGATAGAATAAAGTTTTCAATCAGCTTTAGAACTTTGGTCATTTCTGCACTTACTTATGTTAATCTGGATGAGTTGGTCCAGATCAGGCAGTCCTCTGCTCTGGATCAGTTCCAGTGCTGGCCCCAAAGCTTGTGTGAGATGGCTTCTGAAAACTCCGAAGGTTATGAATGAAAACTCCTAACCTTGGAACCCCAGGGGGCCCTGAAATGCACCACAAAAATGGGTTGCCACTGAAAGGTATTCCAGATCTAAAGCAGACCAGAGGGTTTTTTTCCCACTGACCTCCCTTAATCTGGATCTAAGATGATCCAAATCTAAGGAATGGGTCCTTCAACTAATCTGGATCTAGTAGGTCCAGATTAAGGGAGGTACCCTGTGTGTCCCCACTGCTCGTGCAGCACCCAATAGTGGAAATGCCGGAGCACCCATGTGGTGAATCCAGACTGACCCACGTTGGGCCCACTTGTCACCCTAGGTTTTGGGAGGGGACAGGAGGTGCAATCTCCGTAGACATTATAGAGATTCTTCTAAGATTCTCCAGAGTGGCTCTGGAGAACCTCTGGAGCTTTGTCATAAGCTCCAGAGATTCTCCAAAGCAATCTGCCACAAACTTCAAAGATTCTCTGAAGCCATTGAAAAAGGTCTGTAGGATTGGTATTGCTCTCGTGTGGGGTCCTTTTCGGAGCCTGTGCTATTCTTCAGAGCTGGCTTTAGAGCCAGTTTCAGAGATTGTGCACAGGCTTCGGAGCTTGATTATGCTCTGTCCCATGCACAGTAGTGAGGGTGAGGCCTCTCTAGTCCATAACAAACAAGAAACCCTGAAATGCTGCACAGCAAACTGAAAACTACAAGTGAGATAAATGATAGACTTATTAACATTACTATGAAGATCCATTTCAGTGACAGTTTCTTGATACCTCTAGGTGGCACCATATAACTTTTCCTCAGGCTGAACTTTTCCACAAACTAAATAGTGAACTGGAACCCTGACCTTCTGAGGAGAGGCTAAGGCTTCTGCATTGCTATTCCTCATAGCGATTGTCTATCAAGCCAACCTTGAAGACAACCAACCATAAATGCACAGCAGAGTGCTTAGAGATTATATTATGTCTAATTTTAGTAAAAATGCTGCCTAGCAAAAGGAATATTTAAATTGGCACCATAGTCTTAGTGCTCAGCCACTTAACAGAAGTCTCACTTTTGAAATGGTAAGCATCATTTCCCAGTTTAGTAGAGGTATGTATGTTTCAAAGGGTTTTCAACATAAGTGGCTCTAAATTGCCATTGGCTAAAATAGTTTTGTAATGCAAATTTGCAACCTACGCTATGTACTCTACTACATTCAGCTGTGGCACATGTATTATGAGAAAAAACAGAAGTTGTATTTAGCATCCCTATATAAGAAGACTTTGAAAAAAAATGCCTGCAGTATCTGTTTTAGAGAATAAGGCCGCATCCCCATGGCATGCGTTAATTCAGTTTAACAAATCCGA